>JAYKAV010000622.1:407179-520044 GCA_035582835.1 Phoebastria nigripes
GGCCCCGGCTCAGCCAGTCGCGCGGGGAGGGCAGCGAACGAGGAGCTCCCTCCCGAGAGCGCGACCCCCGTTGCCCTCGGGGGTGCTGGGGCTGGGCCCCCCGCCCCGCCCGGGTGAGGCGGCGGGGCTGGCCGGGCGTCACCTGCCGGGCGGGTGGGGTGCGGGGCGGGGGCGCGGGAACCGGGAGCCGGGTGGGGAGGGGAGGGCGTGAGTGTGCGGGGCACACCTGACAGCCTGCCCTGCCTGTGGGGGTGAGGGCAGTGCGGGGGAAGGAACGTCCTGCCCCTGGGAAGGGGTGAGTAGCCTAGTGCTCCTGTCCCTTCTGTCGTCCTAGGGGGGAAGGAAGGCTTATGTATTCATAGCATGTGCTGTGTACAGTGTGAGCACCTCTGAAGGACTGGGGGGGCGGTTAGGGCATGCACATTGCATCTAGGGGGCACTGATAAAGGCAGAGGGAAGAGCTCGAAGACCCTGTATTTTGTGTCAGTAGATGAAAGCTAGTTGTATAGGAAGACAGTATGAAAATATATGCTTGCATACATACAGACCTATACATCTACATAGGGTTTGTGTGGATGTCATTTTCAATGAACACGAGGATTAGATAAAAAGTTAGGTATAGATGAAAAAGATACACGTGTTGCTGTATATATGGATTCATGAACAAGGTGCTTGAGTGTTCTAGAAGTGGAAATTATTCAATGTAAAATGTGTCTACACGCTATCTTGGTATGTCTTCTCACAAACTCTAAATACATGCAAAGCTAAAACTAGGGCATTTAGTAGTTTCAATAAATGTGCACACAACAGGGTAGACTTACATTTTTTGGTGACACTGTTTTGTGCATCACCATGCAAGTTCATAAACATACCAACTCTTTCTATATAAGAAGATTCTTGGAGAGAGGTGATTCAGAGTTGAAATCTTGCTTCCGACTACTCTGTGTGGATCTTTGTTACAACTCCAACAACTGTCAGGAGAAAAATTGGTTAATAAGCCCACATGGCCAGTGTCATTGTGTTAACCGAACAGATTTATGAAGGATCATTGTAAATTAAGGATAGAACTGACACTCTCGATTTGGTACAGCTCAGTCATGTACACTGTACCACATTAGAGTCTGATTAATACAAGTCATGGACTGAGACAACCATAATTAATAATTAGCAGCGTTTTATTGCTTATTGAATCAACTTTCCCTCTTCACTAGAATGGACAGTGTTTTGCCTTACCCGTCTTCCAGGGAAGGCACTATGTGTTTGAAGAAGTTAATGTAAAGTATGAAAAATAAATTTTTTGCCTACAGTGGCATCAGGAAGATTTGACAGGTCTGTTGCTTCACCTGTAACAGATACTAGAATAGAGTGTGTGACTCAGTTTCACTTGGGATTGTGCTATACTGCAGACCCTTGCCAGCAGTGTCATTGTTATGGTATCTGCTTGGCAGGTGAAGCAGACACACAGTGTGTGTATTTGTGAAGGTAATAGGTTTCCGCCGTGCTGACCTTGCCCCTAAGGTTTGTATTCACCTAAGTTTGGTGCAAGTAGGGGATGTTTTGGTTTTTCATCAAATAGGGAGCTTCATGTTTTCTGTAGTGTTGGTGAACTGCTAGAAATGTGAAAGTTTCAAAGAGTGTTTGCCTTGTGCTTCCATTCCTATTCTTTCCAGTTTTGGTGAACTGGATGTTTTCAAATTACACTGTAACTATTGCCACACATAGTTCTTTCATTTCCAGTCCTATACTTAAAATGAAGATGTAAACTTAGTCCTGACTAATTTAACACTGACTTCATGCAGCTTTCTGTCTGCAACTTAATTTATAAGGGATAGCAACAGTAAGCATTGCAAAATTGTTTTTGGAATCTTCCATAGTGGTGTAAAAATAAGTTCCTAAAAAAGTTAGAATAGTTCATGACTAACAGACTTCCAGATTTATGTATCGTCCTTGTGAATTTTCTCCAGCATAGTCTATAGTAAAGTAGTAGACCACAACTGAGTTTTCACATRAAAAGAATTATAAGTAAACGCAGCATACTCGGTGACAAGAAAACTGAAATTTTGCAGTGTGGTAAGAACTATGCAGTTTCACTTTCAAATTGGAAATCTGATTAAGTGGAATTTGTCCCAGGGTATTCTGATAGCACCTACTTGCCCTCTGGCAAGTTCTGTAATGCAGCTGGGCAGTGAATATTCCTTAACCCAGAAGGGAGATGAATGTAGTGCACATAGTTGTCTCTCATAATGTGTGCTTATTTTATCTGCTAAAGTTACTATTGTTCCATTCTTCTCTAAAGCTGACATTCTGTCCTTTTGAAATGGATAAGAGAGTTCACACTGACAACCTAAAAAATGAAGAAGATGGCAGCGTGTAAGTTTACATGCATTTCTTGTAGTTGAGGCCTTTTCTTACTAGTGCTGCCAGGGGAGAGGGATATAGTAACTTAGGATGGAGCAAAGTGCTGCAAAGAAAGAACAATTCTGTGGCAAATCCTCTAGCTGAAAAATTCCAGAATATTAAAGGTCCCATTGCAGAAGTACTTCCAATACTAATAATTGGATTTATATTTTGGAGACAGAATTTGTTTCTGCAGACTGTTGGGTTGGTGCCTGATGAGTGACTAATTTTAGTCAATGCATTTTTTCCGCCCCTCTTATCTCCTGGTAATTTTGCAGTGGAGGTAAATGGTGGGCAGTTTTACTGCTGCAAACTAGATGGCTATTTCTCCCTGTCTCAGAAGAGGAAAACAGTTGATTGTATCGGAGTGTACATAATGCTGTCCTGTCTCTTGCTACTAGTAGTAGCAATCCAATTTGTGGATTACTCAGTTATAAAGTACACGCAGTAAAGCTGAGGTGAGACTTTGATAAAACAGACAACACGTGCAAATGTGACTAGAAGACTGTCCTAGTCCCGGTAGAGGCAGAGCTCTGCTGTGTCTTTGTGCGTTCTTTTGCACAAGCGAGTCTGAATGAGGAGGGTGCCTGGAATCAGCTCTGTAAAAGTGAGAGTGAGATGCCATTTTTGATAGAAGTGAAAGCATGCTTAGCTAACTAAATGATCATCAGCACGGGGCCGCTGCCAGGAGCGAACCACTGAGCTACTGCAGAGTGCAGTGTTTCTGTGTTGTATGTAGGCAAACACCAACAAGTGGCAGGTGAATCAGAGAAAGAAGGCAGACTGTAGTAGTGATGAGTGTCAAAGTGTTAACCTTTTACAGTACAAATACTGAAAACAGTAGTATATTGCCAAATATCACGTACTGGTAGACATCGCTGGTGCTGTTTCTAGGGGCTTGTGTTCTAGGACAGGCAGAAGAACGGAAGGGGGACAGGGATCTTTCTGCATGGCCTTTTATCCCATGGATGGAGGCTGCAGCATAAGGGCAGCACTTCATGCAGAAATCGTTGTCTTTACCCCCCAACACAACTTATGCTGTGGTTCACAGGCACCCTGCCCCTGCATAGTCAGTTGCTCTGCTCTGACGCTTTCCTGGATAGCTGGAGGAGGCATGTGGCACACCTCTTGCCACTTTCGTTTTCCAGTCCCACGGGGCCATGAGCCTAGCACCACTGCGCTCTGGACATTTGAGGCAAAAAATCATCAGAACTATCTGAGATTACAGCATTTGGGAGAAGGCTCAAGATTAGTTTCGTGGCTGCTAAATAGTACCCACAATTAATAATTTTGGGATCGTTTGTGCTGCATACCTTTTAAATTGTATGTTACCATGGTATCAGCATATTGTCCATCATGAGAATGCTGTGTTTCAAAAAGAGGGCTTTGGATTGTGGTTATCATCTGCACAAGTCCTGTAAAAGGGTTCACATAGCTGAAAAACTGACTTCCATCCAGTAGTTAAATTAGGATTTGGAAATACACAAATGTCAGTTTATTAGTGGGTTCATAACATAAGGGAAATACTGATTCATGCTGGAAGCGAAAAGTTATTGTTCATTTATTTATTTATTTACCTCTTCAACAAGCCCAAAGTTTTGGGGGAGCTTAAAAGCTACCCAAAGCCACTTTTTCCTCTGATGTGTGCTTTTTACTTTCTAAGCTTTCCTGAATAAGCTATCCTTTTAGTGGCCAATCGTTTGAGATGCTTCCTCTGCTGAAACAACTTGTGCCATGCTTGTGTTGATGAATGATCTCTCAGAGGGTTAATGACTCAATCTATAATAAAGGCTTGCATTTTTCCCTTCTTCTCCTTGAGTTTCCTCTGTCACACCGTTTTTAGTGCTGGCAATGTAGTTTAATTACATAGGTTTTTGAGGTAGTCATGCAACCAATGTTAAAATAACTGCTCACCTGTGCAGAATTTAGACAAAATAGTGTAATGATCTGGAGAGGGAAGGTTTTACATTATGTAATTGCATATCTGGATCATAGAATTTTCTATATTGATTTAGATATGCCCCTTTGTGCCTACACATTAGTAAAATCAGTAGCTATGGAACATCCCTGTGGTTACTTGTAACCTTTATTTTCAAAATTGTAATCAGCTGTTATGAATTCGTTATAAAAAAAATCTGAAAACACTTTCATAAATGTAATGTGCTTGTCTGTGTTCCTGTTTAAATTTTAAGATCAGCTGTTGAGAAGCTGTATTTAAACTGCTTTGCTTCATGTTAGTACTGAAAATATACATCAGGGCATCCATAACTGCCTGTATTGAATTGCAGTCATACTCCACCTCTTTTGTTCAGTTACGGTATTTTCAAATGAGGGGAGGCAATAGATGCTTGTTTTTAAACTTAAACCCGACTTTAATTTTTGAAGAGGAGAAAAGCTTTTGTGCTTTTTCCCCGTGCCTCAAAGCCTATCTCCACATCAGAAATACTTTTTGGAGGCCAACTATCAGACTTTGTTTCTAAGCCTGTTCATACTGCTTGCAGAGCAGTTAGAGGAGGTTTCTAGGTTCTCTTCATGGTAATCCTCTGTATGTGCTCCCTTGTGCTGTGAGAAGGAGGTTGGGGCTAGAGGAATGATTTCTGGTGGCTGTGCCGGCGCGGGGAGAGCGGCGGTTCAGGACTCGGGGAGCTGTCCATCCGCCGACCCCACACCAGCAGCCGCTGAAGCCAATCGGGCTTCTAGCTAGCCTAGCATGAAAACATCAGGGTCCTTATCGTGCTAGACTTGGCGGACTTGAGGTGATTTTAACATTGATTTTTTTTTTCTTAATTCGGTTTTACATGGACTTCCTGAAAATCACTTCCTGCAAGTGTTATAAAACACATAAATACGCTTATTCCTGACTCTTAGTTACTAATGAGTTTCCTGTTATCATACTATTAAATGCCTCATAATCTAGCACATAGTTATTTTTACTGCACATCTGTGGTGCACGTATTTTACAGATTTTTTTTTTTTTTTTAGGGCCAGAAAAGGCCATTATAATTGTCTTACATTCTTCATTAAGCATGCTAGGATACTTGTGTTTGGAATTTCTGTGCATCGATTCCATGCTTCCTTTTTAGCTATMGTTTTCTCTTTAAAAATAGATTTTTTTAAACTTGGTTTAAAGATTTTTGAATGATAGGGAGCTCAACATGCCCTTTCTTAGTATAGTTACATAAAATCTGTTAAACTTTGCATTCATTGCTAACCTGAACTTATCCAATGTCATTTTCCGACAAATAGATCTAGTAAAAAAAGGCTGCAGAGCTATTTACTGTCTGAATTATCTTCCTTTGTAGATACTTGTGATCAGTGCAGATCTTGACCTTCTTTGGGAAGAACAAGATTGGAGTGTCTTGACTTTCTCGCAATAAGGCATGTTTTTAGATCTTCAAATCTTTCTCCTAGCTCTGTTCTGAATCCTTTCCTAATTTTTTAAACTTAGTCAAGTGTGAACACTGTGTTCAAGTAATTAGTTTACTAACAACATATGCAAAGCAATACTCAATAGGATGCTAAGACAAGACTAAGCCGATCATACAGTTTGCACTGGAATAGTATGCCAGTGTAGGCTACTGAAAGCAGGCCTTCTAATTCCCGAGCCACTGCTGTGGTAAGCTGGCTGTATTTCTTCCGTAGGTTGAGGTTTTTTTACTCTCAGTATTAAGAAAGTCACCTCCTTGATCCTCTGAACCTGGAGGAGCTGGAAGTAGATTTTGGTTGTAATACCCTAAGTGATGCATAGGCCTTATTTCTTTCTTTCCACCCATTTATTTTTTAAGTGTTTGATGTTTGTAGAAATTAAATCTGTGTCATTGTCATAATAGGTATTTACATTCAAGCATGTTTGTATATTCTACTTTAATGTCTATGTTTATAATTAAAATGCTGGTTAAAAAGACTGCCTATGATTATATATTTGTTATTCAGAACAGGAGTGTACAAAATTACTGGCATTTAATGTGAGGCTGGTATATTATAAATCTAATAATTATTTTAACTAAAATTTTGGATAGTTTTAATAAACGTAATCTATCCTGAATCACTTTGCAATTTTTATAGTTTCTGAAATGCTTTTATCTGTATTAAATGTTGTGGGTTTTTTATTGTAACGCATTATTGCTTAGAATATCAACCTGGTTTCTGGTTTTGTGGCCCTGGTAGTATGTACAGTACTGCCAAAGTACATGGAAAAAGCAGGGAGATGTACCGTATTCCTTGAAGTTTGGTGTTGTTGCAGGTAGCACCTAAAATCAATATAGAAGAACTTGACAAGACAACCCATGTATCATATTGTTGCCTTTAAGGTAAAATTAAGCTTATGGACATCTCCATTGTCATTTTGATATCTTACATGTATTCTAATGCTTTAAGCTACAGAAGTGTTGGTGTTAATTCTCTGCAACAGGTTACATTAAAATAGTTTAGTTTAACTTTAAACTTGCCTAGATACGGAATTTCTTATTTGGACACTTGTGTTCCTAAATAAAGATGCCCTTTTCCGGTTACATTACTTTAGTTGCAGATTAAGTGAAAACAAATGAGCAGCCTTATTCTAGCATGCATCTGTTGAAGATTAACTATCCCTTGTGGAAAAAGTCCTTGGCAACTAATGCTGTTTTGGAGTGGTAATCTTATAAAGCTAGAAGGTAGTGCAGTAACATTCTGCTGTCCATCACTTCTCTACCTGTTGTTTCTGAGGCCAGTCATCTAATGCCCTGCTCTGCTGACTCATCATCAGTCTCACAGGTGAAGCATCTGAGTTTGATGGTTAGCAAAGGATTTCAAGCACTTCAGCTATAAGATTGACACCACCCCCCATATAAAGCTTTGCTGCCTCTTGCTGAGTTGTTTTGTTTCCATTGTTGACATACTTACCCTTGATTGAATTGATTGAATTTGATTCATATGAGCAAGATGGTGAGAAAAAAGGAAAATGACTATATATTCGGTCTTACAGATGAAGTGCCTGAGATCTTTCAGAACAGTGTTCCATTCTGAAAAGCCAGCATTTCCTCCATTTGACAATCCTGATGACCCTGCTTCTACCTCTCCGTCCCCAACGACATGTACTTTCCCCATGTTCTTAAACTGCGTGTACTTATTAATCCCTGCACATGTTTCCCACCATATCTTATGTTAATTTAGGGGGGACACTAGTTCTTCGCTGTTCTTAACTGTTACTGTTCAGGACTGCATTCTTGGTGGATAGCAGGGTACCCATGTATTTATGCAAGCATGGTGTACAGTATCTGATTATTAGTATGAAATTTAAAAAAAAAAAAAGGCTTTAATCCTGTGATACTTCTAATGTACAGCTTAGAAGAGCTGAATTCACTGTGAATCAGATCATCATAGAAGCATGTTCCTGTACCAGTCACTGTTAGGTCTCCAACCTGACAAAGGTGGTATGTCAGAAAAGAAATGTGCAAGAAGGGCAACAGGATAGCCCAGGTTTGTCACCTTGGTTTTGACATGTAATCCCATATGTGTTAGCTGTTGTAGATTTGAACAGCTTGGGAGATACTGGGGTGGAGGCCCTCTAAACCACCAGTGAGTCAAAACTAGTTCCATTTCATATCTTAAACTTTTTTTTTAAATCTTTTGCAAAGAATAGAAACTTTCTTTCCTTTTTCTTTCTGTATTTTGAACTTTTTTTAACACGTGGCATAATAAGATGGCAGCAAACAAAATAATATGATGAAAAAATAAGGATTGTAGGGGGTTTTTTTGCCATTGCTGCACCTGTATTCTCTTCAACAGTCCACCCCAAACCAAAATGCTCTGTTCCCCTGGAAAGGGACAGTAATTCATTTTTTGGCTCTGTGATATTCCCTGGAATGTATCTTCTTAGAGGCAAGGATCTCTGCACTGTGAAGTTAGTGGGGTTAGGACCTAGATACAGGGCAGCCACAAGAAAAGGAATTTCCAGACCTTTGGAGTCAGAAATGTTCTTGGAACAGCAGTTCCAAAGAGAAGCTGAAGGAGGGAGTGAGGAAAGTGAGGGGGAGAAGAGGATGCAATGCAAGAAGGAGTGGTTGCAACACTGGAACATAACTGGAAAGATAAAGTTGATTTGAGAGAAAAGCATGTATCTGTGGAAGTATTGTCATGCAGAAATATCTTTTCCCTCTGCTAATGTAGTTGCTTCAAACAGCTCATTCTTAGAGAGACATTTGAAAATTCCAGAGCATGAAGGCTGTAGTCAGGCCCAGTTTTGTCCTTCCTGGCCCAGAAGCACTGCAGAGGTCCTACAGATGCAGTGGGAGTAGTGAAATTTTGATGGATGCGTTACACAGTTTGAACAGTTCAAGCAAACTAAGGGTCCCGTCTGCATTTATAATATCTGAATCTGCTGCCTTTCTGAATAAGGAGGTTCCACCAGGGGGCAACTAACTATCCATCTCCCTACTTGTGAACCAAGCTTAGAGAGCATAAACTACTGCTTTTGTGGAAATTTTTGGCACTGAAGAATTTCGAATTGGTAAAATAATTAAAAAAAAAAAAAAAAGAGAGAGAGAAGTAGTAGTGTTCATTACAGTTTCCTTGTCAGTTGTATAATATATTTGCAGCTGCATCAAACAAGCAGCTGCATGGAAGTATGTAGTTTGGACATAAAGCTTGTTCAAAATTTGCTGTGTTAAACAAAAGTGCTCGGCATCTGAAGCTGTTTTGTAGATGTGAAACTAAAGGAAAAAACAAAACATGAATATGCTTTCAAGATTTATTGGGTAATAAACATATAATGCTATACTTAGTGCCATGGAGGGCACACTGGATTCACTCATTCAGCTGTGAAAGATTTAATATTAAATTCCACTTTCTGCCTAAGAATTAATTAAGAATGAGTAGACTCTGCATAGGTTGTATGGTTTGAAATAACTTATGATTTATGTGGACTTTTTGATATATTGCAGGTTCTTCAGCAAAAGCACTTGTGAGCTTGAAAGGTAAGAAATTAATGTGTTATTTACTTGTACCCAGTCTGACTTTCAGGTGTACTTAGTTTCTGGCTTCAAAAAGTTCAAGAAAATAACACTGAAGAAGGTTTTTTGTTGAAATATGATTGGTTTTATTGTGGATATTTGTTAGTTCTATAGACTAATAATCCTTGATGGTTGAAACTACATATGTTGTGGTGTATTTAGACACTGCTCTTCTGGTTGAAATTCCTGAAATGTGTTTTTTTTCTTCCTAAGTACTGCCTAGGCGTCAGGTTTGATGAGAAGATTGAGGTAATCTTTCCTCTCTTGAGGATGAGATAGGAGAAGGATTCTTAGCGAGACCTGTACATGTGACAAAATTTACATTAGGAAGGAATTTCACAATCTCATTGTGTCAGCAAGTTGTGGGCTAAATCAAAAATCTGCTTCTTATATCTTTTTCTTTGAAATTGTCTTCATGAACATTCATACAGATTTTGAATACTCATAATCTGCCCAACAATAAAAGTTTCTTTATATATKACAAGGCTTCTATTACACAAGGAAGAAGACATGGTCTGTTGAATATGTTGTAACTAATATAGGTTTGTTTCAATAAAATTTGATTTACTTGTTGGTGTGCACCCACTTAATCATTTTTTAGAACTAGCAGGCAGCCAGGTCGTATAGAGCTTTACTTTCTCCAGGTTTCAGTTACAGCCACAGTACAGCTGTCTAGATGTATATCAACTTGGCAGTGGAAGTAACTGATTCCAGCAAAGGAGGTTTCAAGAAATCTAAATGTTGTCAGGAGTAAAAAATGTTTTTTTTCATGTTTCTCCTTGTACTGAAAATCTCTTTCATTTTTTTTAATTAGTGTTCAGAACAATTTAGTAAAAATATTGAAATCTAAAATCCATTTGTAGTTGAATCCAAAGAAGATGTTGCAAGTAACAAAAATATATTAGTAGTTGATGATGGTTATACTAGCTTTTGGATAGTAGTTATGTTAAAACATACATATATGTATATGCATATTAATGACACGATTTCTTCACAACAGAGGGAAGTTTATCCAGTTCGTGGAATGAAAAGTATAATTCTCTGCAGAAAACGCCCATTTGGAAAAGCAAGAATGCTGGTTCTGCGGTAGAAATGGTAGGAAGCAATAAAAAGCCAACTTCAGGATTGGTAAAATACCGTAAAGTGAATCAAATTTAAGGATCAAAAAATTTGGCTGAGATTTATAGTTTCATAATTTCTGCTTGTTAAACTATGTCCTTCACAAGCAGTCTACACAGTTTGAATATGAGATGAAAACATATTTTATAAATGAATAATCAAACAAATTAAATTGCTGACCTTGTTCAAGATAGCTCGTAATCATTGTCTCTCTTTTTTGTAAAGCAAGTGCTGCGTGAAATGTTTGTACTGTATCTGCCACATTGAACTTAGGAATCGCCATTTCTGATCAACCGTTTGTTTTATCTCATGAAATATCTCACTTCTAATTATGCTGAGAACTGATGCATAAAGAAAAGAAAGGGAAAATGTCATAATGCACTTCCATCATTGTGCCTTCTTGGGGGCAGATTTTAATAAAAATAAAGGAATGTCAGTGAAATGTCGTGTAGTATTCTGAGAGATCTCGTAGGAGACCTTATGTTAAAGAACAACCTTGGGGTGGGGGAATGAAAGGTAATGAGCCTGCAGCCTCCAAGGGCATGTGTCTGGTGTTTGGGTTGACCACTTCCCTCTCTCCTTTTGAAATATTCCATTGTTGTTTCTTTCCCCATTGTATCACATTCAAACTTTTCTTGACTATTCCCAACCTCCTCTACCTTACTGAATTATGTCATTTTGGTTTGGTTTTGCCACCAGCTATATTGCACCCAGTGCCTTGTTTGTCTACATCTGTAACAGCGTGTGCTCTTTTTACTACATCCTGGAAAGTATATGAAATACTGTCTCAATTGCTAGGCAGATCTTTCTCCCATAGTCTTCTGGTGCCGCCGCCTTCTACAGTAATTGCGACCAACTTGCCTGTCTATCACTATCACCTGTTTTTTATTCAAATCATTATTTTTTGTGAACTGTTTGTTTATTGGAAGGGAAACTTTGTGTTTGAAAACTATTGCATTTGCCTGCTCTGCACATAATCAAAATATCTGAGCAGCATCCAGTAGTGCATTAAGCAATGTGACTAACATCTGCCATATGTAGCTTGTTCTGTGATCTTCTCCCTGTGGAGAGAAACTTACACAGAGAAGGTATTTATTTTGGTAGGATTCAGGCAGGTATATATATACACATGTTGCTATGTGTTTATGCTAGAGAGCATAAGGTCTACAAAATGCAGTTTCAGACAGTGACCAGAACTTTGTGATGGCCTTTAGTTCCTGCAGGAGTTCATGTCACAGTTTTCAGCTGTTCCCCAGGAATGCTCATCTTCTCACAGAAACAAGCCTTACTAGTAACTTAGAAGATTGCATGTGCTAAAGAACCGAAGTCACTAGCCATAACATTTGTACGAAAACTTCATCAATCTTTAGGTATGTTGGCTGTAGGTATTAAAAATAAGGAGTCAAACTTTAAATGTAGCTCAGTATTCTGTAGAAAGCTGGGAGAAAGATCAGAGGTAGTCTGATGTGTTAGCAGTGGCCCATGTTGCTGAGATGTGATGTAGTCTTCTGTACTAGTTTGAGTTAGTTCCCTGAACACTAGAAGTTTTGCAGATATGTTGTACTGTTGGTTGAAAAATCTTTCTAAAAATGCCTGACCTATTTAGCTAACGTGGATGATACCTCTATGCAATGCTTGTTATTTTATTCTCGTGTGAGGCACTGGCAATCCAGACTGATGAAACACTCTTATCATTTTGGATAGTTCCTTGGAATAGAATTTGGCAGCTTCTGTTGAGGATTGTAGAACAGTTCTCTTGATCTGGATCATAGCCTTAGCATAAGGTTGAAGGAACTCTTCAGTTTTGTCTAGATTGTTTTAGCATTTGTGTTCATGTGTTGGCACATGCTTTTCATCTGGTATAGCGTCAGAAAATCAAGAAGAACTATATAGACATTTGGGAGAAAAATGTTTTTCCGGAACCAGCATCTCAAATGTCAAGACTAAAATATAATTGCAGATATTCAATAGGAACCTGGCTCTTCATGCTGTGGGCAGAATGCTGTGATTAAAAAGTCCTGGAGTTCTGCAATGTAAGAGTTTTTATTGTTGGAACAGGATTGTGGATTTGTTTTCTTGCTCAAAAGTTAGAATAGTTCTGACTTTCCCTTTTTAGGGTGATGGTTTGTCAAGGACAGCAGAGATGTTATAAAAGAACATAAAGACATTGTAATTGAAATTTAAGATTGTTCTTAAGGTTTAGCGAATTGGAAGATGTGAAAAAAAGAACTCGATGTATCTAGGTGAAGAGAGAAAAACAACATCCATAACAATTAATATGATAAATTAATTACTATGTTAATATGATGTGGGCAGCATTTGGTTACTTCGCCGATATATAGTTCCTCTTTTCAGTGTGTCTCTCTTTCCTGGTTTGTAACATCTATAAGGAATGGACGTTTTCTTCTGTGTGCTGAATGTGCTTAGGCATCTAGCACATACAGGGCACTACTGTTACTTAAATACACTTGTGTAGTTATATTTATAAAATATATATAATTTAGAGTAAGAAAGGCACATTTCCCTGGGAAAGCTCCAGCTGTTCTCATGGCATGGGACAGACAGATTTTTTGCTACCATTAATTAATTTAATAGAGAATATCTCTTTTCAAACAGATACTTTAATCAGTCGCAAACTTATTAAATGTCTTTCTTAAGTGTAAATGCTTATTAGTGAAGTTTTRTTTCACTTTGTTGATTTATTTTTTTTCTGACTTCTATTAAGGGCTTATCTTTGTCATCACTATTCTTCACATTGTGGGTGTTATAGATTTCATACCCATATCAATTTGTAGCACTTTCACCATCTGTACTGAAAGAAGTGAAATCTGCATTTGTTCTGCCTTTACTCATCACCTTTGTAAATAGTTTGAAATACAAGGAATGCTACAGGGTGCAGTCTTGGGGTTCTGCAAAGGAGGCACATCTCAGTTGTGACTGGCTCCTGTGCTGGGCCACAAAGTCTTCATGGAAGGAAAAGCTGCTTGCTCTCAGCACCAACAGCCAATCACAGGTTACTCTTTTGTCCTCATTGAAAGCAGAAGTTTTTTGTCATAGGGTAAAATGTTGAGGAATAACTAAATGGAAGTATTTTTTTCATGACACATACTTGCAATATGATTTCTTGTTTTCAGTCAGCCTTCTAATTCTCTTTGAGCTATAACATCATAGCACACAAGTAAATTTTAGTTAGCATAAATTCTAAATTCTTCTCTTTTCTGGTATTTTCACATAACTTATTCAAGCTTTAGTTTCTTCAGACTTCAGCTTCTTAGCATTTTGCAGTGTAGGCACTTTCAATGAGTTAAAAAAACAACAAACCCACAACACTAATAGACTCATAAGAAATCCTTGCAAAAAAATTATATCTGGCTAATGTTTTTACTGAGAACATACCAAAACAAATACGCTGTTTGAATAAACCTTTTTTTGACCCAAAATTCAGAACAAACTGTTTAACAGATGTGCTTATAAACAAAGCAAGGACTATTTTAAGCTTAGATACACAAGTGTTTAGACACCTAACTCCTCTGGAAACAAGTGGGAGTTAGGTTCTAAATACTTCCGTGGAACTGGGCCAGCAGTATAGTAATGGGTTATAGTTAGCATTGGAAAGCCTGGAATCTTAAATTCCTTATTCTCTTCTCTCAGCCCTTAGATCTCTAACTGCTAGGAGGCACTATTTATTGTGTACAATGTGCCTTAAAACCAATAGGTGGCAAGAGAAAAGGCATTCCATTTCTCTCACTGTGAGTTCTGTGCATGAACAGAGAAATCAGACTTTTTTTTTTTTTTTTCTTGTAATTCATTCTTAATTTTGATACATGCAGCCCTTCAGAAATTCAAAACGGAGTCGACTCTTCTGTGAAGAAGATGACAGACAAATAAACACAAGGTCACCCAAAAGAAATCAGAAGGTTGCGATGGTTCCACAGGTACCTACGTGTATGCAGATATTTTTACCAAAAAGGGGAACAAGCCTATTTGTGTTAGCTGAAAATTAGAATACATTTGCTTTTCAAGTTGCATTATCAGTTTATGAATATTCTTGTGAGGAAAGCTGTTGCTAGGAGTAAGCCACAATTCAAAACAGATTTATATTTTTCTTCCTCACAACTGGGTTCCTCAGTTTGTTTATGGGAGTACCAGTTCTTTTTGATCCTGGGCATAAGCATACAGAGCTAGAAAGGATTCCAGACTAATTGCCCATCTTGCTCCCGCAAACAATCCTATCCTATAGTCTGCATAAATTTATTCAGCTTCAGTTAAAAACTGACTAGGTTTCTTGCATTGACTACATCATTTAGAAGGCTGCTATAGAACTTAATGTATTCTAACAGTTAGGAACTTGCTCTAGATTTGTAGCCTAAATGTATTCATGGCCATCTATACCTTCTTGATCCTGTAATGATAATGTCTTCCAATTGAAACAGCTTGTTTTTCTACTCCTCCACTTGACTGTCTACTCCTTGATATAGCATGAAAGAGCAGCTGTAATTTCTCTCAGCCTTTATTTGCAATGTTAGACAGGGCAACATCTCTTAGTCTCAAAGAATTGGCTCTCTAGTACCTTTGTCATCCAAATCACTTCTCTGTGCCATCACCTCATGAGCCTGAATTTGCTGCACTGGAAAAGTACTATTTGAATACTGGTCTTATTTGCCTTCTGAACTGTACTGTGCAATGTCTAATGGGGAAAACTTAGCAGTTGCCATTTTGCTAGGTCCATTTTGTCAGAGATGAGGACCATGACATTTCTCTCTATTCGTTGCCATGATTTCTTAGCAGTAGAAAGGCCTGGATAATGTTCTAAGCCCGGTTGGTTTGTACTTAAATGTCTGGTTCAGRAGGTCCAGCGATTGCTAGATAAACATTTGTGAGGGACTGCAGCTGCCGTAGCTCACAGATCTTGCTGGCCTGCTAGGCTTTGTTTCCTGGAGTTCCAGTGGGAGAAGGGGGACCTGTATCTAGAAGGTAGTGGTTAATCGCAGCAGAAGCCAGCGAGGTGCCTACCTTATGCTTTATCCTATTATTGCTGCTACTAAAGGTCAAAATACTTTTGAGTGTTTGGGGAAGGATAACAACTGATTATGGCATGGGGACCCAGTTAAACTAGTATTCTCAAAAAAGCTGTTATTTTTTTGCAAATAAGTTTTTCTTTCTGTCAGTTAAGACGGCCATCCCTGGAACAAAATTATGGAATTATTTTTCTACAGTCTTCTTTAAACGCAGATCTATGTATTATGCATGCAATCTAAGACAGTGGCTTTTCTGCAATTTATAAAATAGCTTTCAAATGTAGTTAAAACTTGATTGCTTATGTCCATGTTAGTTACTCTTGCAGTTTTCTAAAAAGCAGACACTCTGCTCAAAGCTTTGGCTGTATTATGTTCCTGTGCTAGCTTCATCCTCAGTTTAAGAAGAGTTAGCAAAGTAGAGGCACTAGTGCAAATGAGGCAGTTGGTGTTGCTGGCATCTGAGCCGCAACATCACATATGCTCACTTGAGACAATGTTCAGTGGTACCTTAAACTTTTGAAGTCTGTGTGTACTTTAGTGCCATGCTATTGTTACCAATAATGTAGTTTCAGTGTTGGAAAATGTTTCTGTTAGAAGAGCTTTGCATAGAGATAATTTGTTGTATTGATCCTGCTAAAGTTTGCCATCTGTTATGTTCTATTGCATTGCTGATATAACACAGTAAGGATTATTATAGATCTGCAACAAAAAAAATCGTCATGAAACAGTATGTGCAATTAAAATGTAACAATTATTAATGTGCAAACTTTTATCAAGAAAATCTAGTTTAATTATTTGAATATTGAAGAATGTTAGACTGTGTTTAACCATTTCCTTTATTTTACTACATAGAAGTTTAATACAACAATGCCAACACCAGACAAGAAGGCATCACAGAAGATTGGTTTACGGCTTCGTAACCTGCTCAAACTTCCCAAAGCTCACAAGTGGTGCATATACGAATGGTTCTATTCAAATATAGATAAGTATGTTTGCTTCATATAATTATCTCTTATTAGTATAGAAACAAGTAATTTTCTGAAATTGAACTGTAAATTTCCATATAGTGGTTACATACTCCAAAGTTTACTCTTAAATTATTAGTTATTGAAAATTATTTCATTGTTTTGAGGTTTTTTTCCCCTCTTTTTTATAATGAGCAACCTACTTAGGTAGTTCCTTGGGTAGTCTTCTATGGAAAGCTTTCCTTCATGGAAATAATTTTCTTTTTATCCCCTCTGCCTCTACCAGATACAAGATTTTATTCATAATGTTTTTAGCATCTTAAGCGTGAAGTTATCAGAACACTTAAACTTTTTTGAACCCTTGGATCAGTGTTACACACGGGGGATGGGAAGGAGACTGCTTCTTCATAAGGTGCTGCTTCCCTAAAAGGTGTAAATGTTGATTTCGGATATTTCTTCCCCATCATCCTGTTTTTATCATGATCACTAACAGAGCTCTGGGTTGTGACTATTCAGCTGTTGTCTACATATCAGTGTCCTTCTTGGATCTCCTAATCTATCTCCTAGACTGTTTCTGCAATTTGTGCCTCCGAGTCTTTCGCACTTGTTCTCTTAACGCCACTAGCAAGGTGGTGTGAATTGTTTAAAAGAACCATTTTAATTTAGTCCCTAATCACGAAAAACTAAAAATTCTAAAATGTAAAAATCATTACTGATGAATGGAATCTTAAAATCTACACTGATTGASTAATATATGAAACACTAGGATTTAATATTCTAAAGAATGGCTTCAGCGTTAACAAGCATTCTTTTCCAGAATTTATTTATAACAAAATAATTACTGTTTTTCCTTCCTATTTTAATCATGATTGCTGTGGCTGTTTTCCTTAACTGAGAAGGCAGTCATAGCAACGGAAAAACATTTTAGGATATGTTCATCACAAGTAGAAAAATTACATGTCCATTTTCGTTAGTTTTAAATTCATCATCTGTAGGATTTAATTCCTTTGAAAGAAGTAGTCTTTACGTGCTTTTTTCCCCCCCTTATTTGGGAAAAAAAACCCCAACCAACCAAACAAAAAAAAACCACACAAAGAACCCAAACCCTACTTATTCCTACTAGTAATTTTAATATGTGACATTTATAATTATGATTTTTACAACAGTCCAAGAGCTTTTAGTTTATTCTCAAGTAATTGTCTGTGGAACTTTTAAGTCTATCAGTAGACTAGAATTTGAGTTTAGCAGGTAATTCTGAAAACCTCTTTGATAGTTATCAATGTATGCTTGTAATGCTAGTAAGATATGATCATGTTAAGATATTATAACATAGTTTACTAAGAACCTACATATCTTTGGAAAAAAAACTTTGATGTATGTTGTTTTGAGTGATATGATCGAGACTTAATGAGAAGGTTAAAAAAGTTTAAAGCATAGCGCCAACTGTCAACTGACAAAATATGGCTCACCGTACAAGTCTCAAAATATTTTAATCGAATTGTCTCATCTGAAATTGAAATCATCAATTTAAATGCCATGTCTACTATAAGTTTTCGAAATATTTTAATCTCTACAACTATCATCTGTGGTTATTAGATTATTGAAGCTGTTTCAGTTGGATTCTCTCCACGCTGCTGCAGAGGACTGTTTTCTGTAAAATCCCATTGACTTCTGACACGCAGAGACTTCTAAAGAGCTACGTACTGCTAAGTGATCATAGGCCCTCAGAACCAGATCCAGCTGTAGCTTGCTTATACCATTTCCCAGAGCTTCCAATCTTGTGGATGCTGTGGGTTTACAGTGTGCCTGCTTAGGGACAAGTGATAGTAAGAGCAATCAAATACAGATTCTCTTTCTCCAAAAAAACCAAACCAATTGTTCTTTACACAGATATCTTACATTAGCGACAGTAAATCTGGATAAAACTCTTTTATACACTTCCTTGGCTGTTTCCTGAGCCTCATTGGTCATCCTTTGTGGTTTCCTTTTCACTTCATGCCACAGCTGCAGATCCTTCTACTGCAAAAATATTCTCTTCCGTTCTTGCCCGAGTCTCCTTAACTCTATGCACCTTCCCTCTCTCCCGCCACCTCCCACACTCAACTTGAAAGCAGTGTTGCTTCCAAGATCCTCTTTGTTCTGTGGGGATATCTTGGGGATATCTTGGGGATATTCCTCTCTAAACCGCAGCGCCCTGCAGAGAGTGGAGAAAAGTGGCTTTATCTAGGATGCAGTTATTCTTTTGTTCTCACCAGGTGAGATCTATTTCAGTTGCATATAGTCTTTAATGATTAACCTGCTATTAGACAGCCATATCCATTGCTGCTCCCTTGTCTCTTCAGCGCAAGAAGGATGTGGTACTACAAAGTAAAAGGCAGTCATAAAACATAGAGATACGGACAGGTCATAGCATCAAAGAGAAATTCATAAGTTGTGTAGGTATGTTCTCTGAACTGTCACTGCTATAATACTGATCCTATGCTTCATCATGGGGTCATGGTATGGTATAATAAAAGTCTCACCTGTGTAGCTGTAGAGAATGACAAGTTGGCTCAATTTCCTGTATTTTGGAACCCTCTGTTGAGAATCTGGGTTATAATTGAATGAATTTATGAAAAAGGTACTGTTTTTCTATTTCTCAGTATCACATTGTCCCTTCCTTTATTCTCAATACCTCACCATATCTTTATGGTTTCCTTCAGTGTGTTGCAGTATCCTCATGACACTGCATTGACTTTGCTGAAGTTTCATTTGGTGCCTTTATATCCGTTACAAAGCAGGATGAATACCTATGTTTCCCTGTAGTAACAAGAGAGGGGAACGTTTTTAAACATCACTGATAGTAAGGCTCAAATAGGACAATAGTCCTGGAAACTTTCTGTCTTTGTTTTCAGTTAAATTTATTTCAGGTTAAATTTGTCCTTTGAATAGGTGTGTCTTGTTTATATGACTAATTTATACGTTTTGTTTTCAATGTGTTTCTTATGATGGGTGTTTTTTGGAATCTTGTGACAAAGGTTTACTACGTGTAGTTAACAGAGAACCAATTATGTTTCAACAGACCACTATTTGAAGGAGATAATGACTTCTGTGTATGCCTGAAAGAATCTTTTCCAAATTTGAAAACCAGAAAATTGACAAGAGTAGAGTGGGGGAAAATCAGACGATTAATGGGAAAACCACGGAGGTAATTTTTTTTTTTCTTTCTTTCTTTTCAACTAATAACTACATGTAGTTTTGATGTTACTGGAATTGTTACTTCTAAAATAATTTTGCGTGCAGGTGGTAAAGCAAAATAATAGCTGAGAGTAGAAAAACATTTTACTGAAAAGGTGTTCTCTGAGCACACACCCTGCTCCCCACACACCCTATTCCTTATATGGGTGTGTCCAGTCCATGTAGTTCTCATGAGCCTATACTTGAAATGTTCTCTTCCCACTTTAGATAACTGAGTGTCCAAGCTAGGATACATTGAAATTATTATTGTATCTTCTATGCTGCAGTGCTTCCTGGCATGGAAGACAGGCCAATTTTTCACTAAGTTTTCTTCTGGCTATAACTAAGCTCTCCATGGGGGAAACAAGTGCACATTTTCATCTAATTTATTTTATTATTTTTTAAACCATTTTATAGATCCTCAACTTTTCCTGCCTTGGCTGCCAAAATAGAGAGAGGAGAAAGTCACCCATAAAATATTAGACATTGTAGAGAAGAATCCGAATTTAATGAAGGGCATTGTTTTTTCTCTAATTTAGAATTCTTAATTCCTAAATCCACTGATTCAGTTCAGCCTTTTCACAGAACCTATACAATTTAGCCTAGAGAAGAGAAAGCTCAGGGAGGATCTCATCTCTGCGTATAAATATCTGAAGGGAAGGTATAGAGAACACGGGACCAGGCTCTTTCCAGTGTTGTCTGGAGACAGGACAAGAGGCAGTGCGCACAAACTGAAACACAGGAGGTTCAGTCTTAACATAAAAAAACACTTTTTTTACTGTGATGGTGACTGAGCACTGGCACAGGTTGCCCAGAGAGGTGGTAGAATCTCCATCCTTAGGGATACTCAAAGGCTGTCTGGACGTGGTATTGGGTAGCCTCCTGTAGGTGATCCTACTTGGACGGATTGGAGCAGATGACCTCCAGAGATCCCTCCCAAACTCAACCATTCTGTGATTCTGCAAGATCAGGAGAAAAATATATAAGTAGTATTGCAGAAATAACAGGCTGGTTTATGTACAAAAATATAAATACTAAAGCACTGAATCCATTTCATAGATCACTGTACTGAGTCAGATTTTATTTTGTCCGATGGAGGCTATTTCATCTTCTGTAAACAACTTTAAATAACTAAAAATTGCCAGTCCAGAGAAGGCAGCAGAGCCTCCTTAAAAATAGTTCCTTTTGGAAAGGTGTTCGTATCATTTGAGCTTAATTGTGAGATAGCTTTTAGTTCCTCTATCATCATGCTTCCCACTGAGAGGGAATTGGTGTGTTTGGAGGTTAAATCATCACTTACTCATTTCAGTTTTGCCAAAAGTGGGTACCGCTATAGAAGATCAGCTTGCCTTATTCAGCAGTCTGTTGGACCATTGATATAACTCCTTTTTTTTTTTTTTTTTTTTTTCTCCTTTTTGGTGGGGAGGGGTGTGGCAGTGTTTGTTTTGGTTTGGGGGTTTTTTTGTTAAGCCACCATATAGTTAGTTTTTTAAGAAGAGAGACTCATGCCTAAGGAACCACAGGTCTAAATGGGCAGGAAGTTGTTTTATCTGAATTCTGAAGTACAAGTATTTGACTGGATATAGAGTCTGGTTTTGTTTGTTAACCAAAAGTTTATGATATCTTGCTTTTTATCAACCTAAAATAAGCATTTCTGTTTGCTTTTCATTTCTTCAATAATTTAAAAAAAAAAAAATTTCTTGCTAGTCTTTTTCAAGATCTTCAGAGTGGTCTTTGGGCTCAGTTCTAAAAGATTTTGAATTACTCTAAATAAATTGAATGCTTTTTCAAGATAATTTTAATCTATCTCTAGAGCAAAGCTTTTTGACATTACTATTCTATTAGAAATTTCTTGTCTGTCCTCCTCATATGCAAGTAAGCTAAATACCATGTCAATACCAATATCTCCCTGTGAGTGAAGAGAAAAAATAAGACATTTTGCATCCACAGTGTTGATGGCAGAGGATAATAGCGTCTCTGTGTGATAGCTGTGCACATGGTTGTCATCTTTTTTGTAATTTTGATTTAAATATATTGTAATATTTTCTTATGTCTGCTGCTACTTTAAATGTCCTATCACACCATCAACAGTGTGGTTGATTGGCACAACAATATCCTTCATGGGAACCTGCAAAGCTTGTAAGATTCCAGTAGACTGTGGGGAAAGATATGCTCCAAGAAAAGGCAGAGGTAATAGTTAGTCTTGTGTACTCTGTATAAACTTCACTGGGGTTGTGAAATAGCAATGAATATGAATTAAGCTCAGATATGCTTGTCCTGCAACTATATGATGGTCATGATTCCTCTGTTAGTTCAAATTCTCATGACTGAGGTAGAAACTGAGAAGAATGTTCAACCTCTTAAAAAGCCTCTATAGAAAAGTAATGAGGTTGCAATGTGATCTGTCCCATAGTTTTCATCTTCATTTTTTCATAGGAATGGCACGAAGATGGGATAACCTTTATTAAATACATTTGGGGGGTATGGGGTTGGAGATTTCCTGTAGCAGAAGCCAGAAATACATTGCAAATACTTTCTACCTCCATGACCTACAGCATTCRGAACAGAGACTGTTTAAGGACATCTGAGCTAGCAGTAAAACAGTAGTTGCTGTTGTAGAGACCTCCAAGATCAGTGATTAGTATATTAGCATTTGAATTCGTTTTTCTAAGAGCGTAGGTCAAAGAACATCAGGCAATATCTGATGTTCCTGATGCAAGACCCTGGACGTGATCAGAAGGACTATTGTTAAAGTCTATATTGCCTCTTTTTATATTATTTCTTTTTTTTTGCCTTGCTGTGATTAGTCACTGTTCTCCTCAATGGAATTTAAAAGCTCTGACCTGCATTTTGCTACTTCATATTCACAGCCCATGGCAAGCATTATTTCACACTTCTTCCTCCCCAGTAGTAAATATGAAGCAAATAGCATCTTTAAATGAGAATATCCAAATAAGCTTTGCATAAGTCTCCCAACCACCATCTATCTCTCTCTGCCATATCCCTTTCCAGATATTTTGAATTCCTAATGAGGATCATTAGGCAATACCCAACTCGAGGTAAACACATTCTGCTCTTCAGTGGTAAACTGGTGAATGGGACATGCACCTACAGTCACTCAATCTACAGTACAGTTTCTAGACTATACAAAGAATAGTGACAACTTTTGCGGTGATAGTGACTGGAAAGCCTAGTAAAGGAGCCTTCACTGCAGTGCATTACTGCACATACCTGACAGAAGTACATCACAGCTTCAGTTCATTCCTGTTCATTCTTTTTTTTTTTTTTAATGTCTTGCTTAGGACTAAGATCTCATTGTGTTAACACTGTACACACTGGACAAAACAGATGGTCTATGCCCCATATAACTTAGAAACCATGTATAAGATAAAAGGCAAATGGTATATGCATATAGACAAGCGAGTGTGAAACTGCTGGTAAGTATGACAGAAAGTGGTCTCAGCACCCTGGCAGCTTAGTTCTTAATGATCTTCTCGTACATATTGCAAAGAAGAGAAATTTTGGAGAATAGTGAAATGGCTTTGTGGAACTCTCCGAGTGAGGGGTATACAGAAGAAAACAAGAATGTTTATTTTGGCATATAATAGGAGAGTAGTAGAAGCAGACTTGGAAACAGAAGCTGACTGCTCAGTACTGAGTGAGAGATAAATAACTGAGGAAGATCTTGAAGGGATTTAAAACAGAAAATAATTTGCAATATAGAAGGGGGAACCAGCAGAAGACTTGTCAGTGTCTTCTAAAATAAACTCGTAAAATAGGACTTTTTATTGATCAGTAATCAATATATAACTGTATGAGTTCCACAGAAAATGTTTAAATTGCATTTGACTGCAGTAAAGCAATTAAAAAAGGTAGTAAATTATTTGATAAATAACTGCTTTGCAATTAAGCAGACCTACAATAGCATCTGTACTTTTTTAAATGACTTCTTTCATTGTCACAAGAATGATAAAACTTGTTTTTAATATGGAATGAGAGATAGGATTGAGTCCTTAATGTCTTTATGCTTCCAGTATTTCCCTCATGCATCATGCCTATTCAGTAGGTTAAAAGTGAAAATTAACAAAACCAAGTAAGGGCCTTGGGAAGTAAGTCTTTCATCTTTTAGATTACATTTTAAGACACCCCCCACCCCCACAATGGGAGAGGGAACTGCTAGAGATTATCTGATTTTACACAATAGCCCAAGTTCAAACAAATTTGTACTTTTACTGTGATCAATCTCAGAACAATTCATCTGCAGAACAGAGGTTTTGTGGCTGAGTTTTGCTTGCATCCGTGCAGAGTACAAGAGACAGAAGTGCCCTTTTATATTCTGAGACTGGTGCCCTTTCATACTAAGTTAGTTTAACTGAGCTAATGAGCACATGTGAAAGGGATCTACTATGTATCAGTAAGTGATGGCAGCCAGGGACCTCACAGTAAGTCCTCCTTACATGCATTGAACTGGTATTCAGAGTAGACTGGATGTGGGACCTGCTTTAGCTTTGTTGTGACACCAGGTGGATCCCTATAAGCAGAAAAAGTCCCAAAAAGTTGTACTCTTCTGATATACTAATGCAAACAGCTAGCATTCCTGAGTATTATTTTCAAATAAACTGTTATTTTAGGAGTGATAATTCTGGGGAGTAAGACTGTCTAAATCCGTTGAACGATATCCTTTTCTCTTGAACGCTTCACCCCAAGCTTTTTCATTTTCCGTCACTGATTTGTAAACTATGCCTATTTATTTGATGTGTCTTCACATATGTATATTTTCAGGGCTGAATTTAAGTTAATTGTATTATAGGTGTTCCTCTGCATTCTTTGAGGAAGAGAGATCAGCGTTAAAACAGAAACGGCAGAAAATAAGACTTTTGCAGCAGCGGAAAGTTGCAGATATTTCACAGTTCAAAGATCTTCCAGAAGAAATTCCATTACCACTTGTAATAGGAACAAAAGTTACAGGTAATTTCTTAAAAACAAACAACCAAAAAACCAGCCAAGTGTTTTGCAAAGATTTTAGTAAACCATAATATACTTAGTGCACATAGTTAAAATAAATTTAAAACATCAAAGATTATATGTTTTTATTGTTAGCTCATTGAGAAGGTGCTTGTGAGGATTAGTAAAACAGTGATACGGTTTTGAGGTACAAACTTAGTATGGTTTATTATTTCTGCTGTTCAAATTGTAGATTTTATTTTTTATGTCTAGTATATCTAACAAGTCTTGGAGAGAGAGATGCTTAAATGCAAAGAGCTGAGTGCTGTCTGAAAGTTTAAAATCTAACCTAATACAAAACTTGAGCTTTATTTTTCCATAAATATAAAAATACCTGTTTTGAAACAGATATACAATTGATATTGCAGTGTAGTTGGACACGTATACTAAACATGACATTGCTGTACTGAAAAAACTTACCCATAAGTGAGGGAGGAATATTGTTAAAAACATTCCACGAGTTTTGTCTAATTTTATAAAAACTTGAATTCCTCCATCTTGTCTGTTTGTGATCCAGATGCTTTTCACTTAAGCATGGTATCTCCCACTCAAGCCACTACTGTTCATTGCTTTTTGCGTTCTTCAGCAACAATGCCCTTAATTCTTGCTGAAGAGCAGGCATGCACAACACTGCCTCTCCTCACTCTCCTAGAGCTGTATCCTTGAGCTGCGTTCCTCATTGTCTTTTGCTAAATATGCAGTCATCAGTGGAAGTGATCAAAGAGAAATGGTATGCAAAATCATCCGGAAATTGACTTTTGCCTGCAAAATCTGTCTGTCAGAAGGTATTGGGTATTAAATAGTGTTTTCTTTAGACATAAGTGTAGTGCTAAGGATTAGGTGTGGGAAATACTTGACTTGCAAAGATAAATTTGACAAAAATGTGGGTAGTATTTCTATTGCATACAATTCTTTTTCTGGGTTTACTTTTTTTAATTTCATCTGTGGGTTTTAAATATACATATAAAGGGTTACTTGCAAAAGATGTGTTAAGTCTATTTTTCTCAATGGTATCAGAACATTATAATGTTTGGTTTGTTGTTTTGTTTTGTTTTGTTTTGTTTTGTTTTTTTTTTAAAAGCACGTTTGCGAGGTGTCCATGATGGACTATTCACTGGACAAATAGACGCTGTAGACACTCTTAATGCTACATACAGAGTGACTTTTGACAGGGCAGGTCTTGGAACACACACAGTCCCAGATTATGAAGTTCTTGTAAGTATTAATGACACATTCTTAAAATAGCTGTAATAAAAAATAAAATTAAATTAAAAAATCTACAATTGTATGCTTTAATCAACAAGAAGAAAATTCAAAATATTACATCCAGGTGCTATGTCATAAAGTAGAAACAAGCATAACAGATGCATGGGAACTTCCAGGGGAATGAGCTTCTACTGTTTATGGTTTTATAGAACAGGATAACCCTCTATGATAAAAACATAATGGCTCAGGCTGGAATAATTTACTAGCCCTACTATTATAGGTTATTATAATAGCCTGAGTTTAATATGAAGAAATACAACGAGTAGTGTAAGATCCCAAAGAAAATTCTGCTATGGGATCCTGGCAGGATTTGTGGAAAATGTTCAAGAAAACCTGGCCCTTTGTAATTTGCCAAAGTCTGGAAAGGCCTCTGGTAGTCGCAAGCAAGTATTATGAGTTGATTGAACCTCATTTTGAAGCTTCTTATGGTAATGAAGCTACCTGTGGGAATGTTGCTTTGGTCAAACAATTTGGGATTATTTCCTAGCTAATAGGCTTTTGTAAAATTTCTGAGCTGCAGGAATTGTTCCTGCCAGTCTGACTTAGACTGCAAGCTTTTCAGAGGACCTCACGTTCTTTTGTATCTTCTGTAGTGCTGAATCTACTAAGGGCCCATAATTTGTCTAAAAACTAGTCTCTGTCATGATCTGAGTTTGGAGCCTCTGCTGAACTCCTGTTCAGTCATGATTTGTCTGCAACTCACCAACAGAATTTTTGGAAATATTCTTGCAGGTTTTATTTGATGTGATGCCATAACACTTTGAAAACTCCAGCAATGGAATATGATTTTGAAGCTCCTGCTAGCCCAAAAGCAAAATGTTAATCTTTTAACGTTGTTGGGTTTGGGGCACGGATGGGCATGGCTAGTCCAGGTTCCAGAAATAAATTATGTATTCCAACAGGTAAAATTAATTAATCTGACAGCTGAAGTATATCCTTCCTTTTCCTGTCTTACAGAGTAACGAGCCTCATGAAACCATGCCAATTGCTGCCTTTGGACAGAAACAACGGCCTTCAAGGTTCTTTATGACCCCTCCCCGATTGCCTTATACACCTTCACTCCAGTCTCCAATTACAGTAAGTTACTTTTTTCATGTAATTATTGAAATATTTTCTGATACATGTTGAAGATGTTACCTTAAACAGTTTTTGAGATTAATTTTCTGAGGTTATTTGGCAAGATAAAAATTTTAGCAAATCCCTCTAAAAATAAGCTATTAAATTTAATGTTCTTTCTTGTATAGGACAGTGATCCTTTATTAGGACAATCTTCGTGGAAAAACAAAATTTCAGGCACAGATAGTGAAACACTAGGAGGCTTTCCAGTAGAATTCCTCATTCAAGTGGTAAGTGTTAACTGCAACTCTTCATCTTGTGTATTGTCCTTCTGTGTTTATTCTGCCAATTCTTCTACGGTTAAATGACCTTCTGTTGATTTATGACAGATACGGTGATATCCAAATTAACTTTTCAAAAGATGTTAATAATATTTGTTTTTATCCCCCCCCTGCCCCTTCTTAATTTTCTCACTTGTCCATAAGCTTTGAAATATGCTGCTCTTCAGACCGCAGGAGGGGCTTATGTCTCCAAAAGTGTGTCTTATTTTTCCCAGCTCTACCACTTGGTCTAAAAAAAGGTATTATTTCTACCTGCAAACTTTGTATTGTGCTAAGACTTTTTTTTTTTTAATTTAAAATATACTTGCATTATGCAAAGAATATTTGCCAATGCGCATGATCATATATTGTATAATAATGTATTTTATGTTATGTCCTACCCTCTTGGAGAAGAAAAGAAGCACTCTCTTCCCTGAAAGCAAACATACATGTTATAGGACAAAAAATAGTTTTCTTATCTAATCTTTATGAAAGAATTCCTCAGTGAAATAATCTTTATGAAATAATTCACCAGTTCAGAAGAGCACAGACAAGTGATGTTAGGAAGCTGAGATTCGTTGAATATCAAAACTCATCAAAGCAAGTTACTCTTCAGAATGATAGAAGAATGCAATTGTTCRTGTTGGCTTAGCTTAAGATCTGTGATTGAATTCTTTAACAGTGAAAGCTGTTTTGAACATGCTAAAGGAGATTGGAATGATCTGTGTTTAAAATATTAAGAACTGAGAAATAATGTTGCTAAACACTTCTCAAATTTTAAAGTGTATGTAATTGGTCAAAAGAATCAAGTTGTGTCTGTAGCTCGCATGAGACACTAATATTTTGGCCATTCAACATAATGAATTTTATTTGACAGAACAATCTATTCAGTTTTTTAGGGGAAACTTACTGTATGAAGCTAATTTTGAAAAAGGTGGCTTGGCATCTAGCTTAGCTAAGAAAATTTAAAAAAGATGTAGTTGCTGTAAGATTAATGTTAAAAATTGAAATACACAAAAGATACGGTCTTTGTTTATGCTGCTAAACTGTATCTGCAGCTATCCTTGAGTCACTGAGTATGATCAATGAAACTGTGCAACTAAGGGTGTATTGAGCTTTACACTTACTTAGTGCATCAAGTTGATCTGTTTATGATATTGTTTCTGTATTTTATATCTGAAACTGCGATTTCTCACGTTTGGTGGTATATTGTTACTCGTTATAAGGAAATCTGAGTTTTAAAAGTATAGGCCTCTTGCTTGTATTACAAATGGTGGCATTTTACAAAGATACTGCATTAATATGTATTTTTGCGTGAAGATTGTCAAAAGATTTTGAACAAAATCAAGCCACAGATTTTTGGCATTTGTTTATGTGAGCATCTTCATACTTTATCCAGGTTTTTGATAAAGAATTGCAAGGCTTAAAAAAACATTTCTTGAAGGACCGTGCATTATTTTTAAGCCTAGCATCTTAGCATTTTAAGCATCAACTTTTTTATTAGAAGTTTAAGGATGGTACTGAAATTTGGTGTTGTGAAATACGTGAGACTGGTGAATACTGATTATTGATTGCACTGCTTTCACCAGTCCAGAGGTACTTTTATGTTAAAGGTGACCGTTAAAGATCTTCTAGCCTTTCTTATACGCTGGTACAGTAAAAAGGTCAAAACCCTTATTCTGATTTAATGGTGATTCAGGAAGTAAATGATCAGAAAATGTTTGATTCAAAGACAACTTTCTGGAGAACTATTGCTAGGCAATTATTTATGATACTATGAATAAACAATTTCATGGGAAACCCTTCTTTTGGACAAAACAGAAAAAATGCAGCACACCTTGAATAAGGTTTCAACCCAACCCCTTAGTTCTCTTTTATGGGTTCTGAAATTAATTTGGAACAAAGGGAAGTGTAGCCAAAATCATGTGCAGACACTGACAAATAAATGTTAGGGATATTCTCTTTATGCGTAACTTGCAGTTGTAAGCAAACATTGGGACTTGTGACAACTATTTTAATTCTAGTTCTACACTGGGGAGTCTTAGTTTTTCTAAATCTTTGTATTAATTTCTATGTGTTTACATTTTGGCATCAGAGACTGCTATTCTTTCTGGTTTTTACTGTGGACAAACATATGCATATTAGGAGAAGAATGGCTCAAAAATTAACATGATATTAAGAATAGTCAACAAGAAACAAGTAATAAATGGAAAAGAAAAAGTCTTTCATGCTTACAAGCGATATGTAATGTATCCTTAAATATTTCATAGGCTATACTACAGGTCAAAATTGGTAGATTACATTCTAGTCAGTATTAAAATTTGGAGGATGTTTTTTCAAGTGCTCAGGTACAGCTTTTTTTTTTTCTTCTCCCCCCTCCCCGTTTTGCTTTGGGAAAAAAATTAGATTGGGAAGGAAACAATCTAGGATGAAACAGATTGCAAGGTTGCTGCATATCCGGTAGAGGGAGTATGTTAATGCAGCACGCTCAGAAAAGTGAATTGGTGTCTTCCTGATTGCTGTGGAAAAAGGAGTTATATTTTCAAATTAAATGCATGAGGAAAAATCTAAAAATGGATACTGGATTTTTGACAATTTTGTGCTTATGAAAATTTTGAAAATATTCCATAGTAAGTTATTGCACACTTTACTTTGAAATGCTTGTGTTCTTATAAATACTCTTTTGACTAAAAATGAAATCTAAAGTACAAATCCAAACATACTGGTTGGGTTGTTCCTTCATCTCTTTCAATGTGAAAAAACATTGTACTAAAACCTCATTTCCAGTTTAATGAGAACTATAAACTATAACAGTAAACGGGATGAGTTATGCTGAAAATAGAGCTGTTAGGCAAGAATTTCTCAAGGAAAATAGGGCTGAACTGAGTTAAAGCATTCACTGATGATACTGGCAAATGAAAATGGAAGTCTATTCAATAAAATGTACCAATGAGAGAAAGTTGGTAGACATCATAGATACAGTGAAAGGTCTGAGTTTCTTGTAGAAAGAATCAGATTATCTTGATCACTGGAGTATATCTGGGAATAGGATGACTATAATGTAAAATCCAAGCTCATGAACTGGAGAACTAGGGCCCTGCATCCTCGAATCTGGACATCAAAGTAGAAGTTAAGCACCAAATACCTTGGAAGTTTTGGGGACAAATAATATATTCTGCATTAAGTTGGGGACTCACCAGCTTCATCAGGGAGGAGGACTTACACGTGTTGGGCAGTTGCCGGATGGTGACGACAGCAGAGCTTGACGAGTAACTTTTTGGCAGCAGTGGAAGATGGGTGTACAGTGCTTTCCTTCCTCCCAGGTGTTTTTTTGCTGACATGAGCATTTGTGTGGTGTGTTAGAAACTAGATCAGAGAGATAATCAAGTGGCAATTGATTATCAGCTCACAAGTAACAATTTTAAAACTTTTTTTTCTTGCCTTTTCTGAATTTATTGTTTGTCATTATCAGTTCCCTGATTGCATTCTTCACATAGCTGCAAAAATGCAAGTGCTGGCTCAGCACAGGCATTGGGGGACAGCACAAGGACAAAAATGAGCAGCTAGAATTGGAAGAGTGATAACCTATGCAGTATTACCTCTCTGTGTCTGACCATGGCTTGCCATCTGTTGATAAGATGCATCTGGGAAAGTATTCGTGGTAGAAAAAGAGAAGTATTGATGCCATTTACAGGTCTGTCATTTGGAATACTGGTACAGGCTTCCTGTTGCTCACGTTCAGGAAAGATGACAGTGAATGAAAAAAAGTTACAGAAAGGGCCACAAAAGTTTAGTAGATCAAGAGCCTTTTATGGGAGAGGAGACTGGAAAGGCTTGGGTTGTGATTAGTCTAGTGAAAGAACGGTGGAGAAGAAATGCTTTACTGTCTGTGAATAAACAGGGATAAATACAAGGAGGGAGAGCCTGTATTTAGCTGAAAAACAGCTTTGGCAGAACAAATTGCTATGAAGTGAACAGGATGCATTTAACATGGAAATTCCAAGAAGATTCATAATTAGCTGAAAGAGGTCCTGGAACAATTTTCCATTAGGATTTGTGAGGGCAAGAAACCTGGCTGCTTTAAGATTAAACTTGAAAATCAACAAAGGAGATTATATATAAGCAGATGTATGTTGAATTAGGAGTTCCTATTTCTCCCAGTCCCATGTTCCACTGCTAGGATGCAGTTAACCCCTTTGCAGTTTATAAAACCTGAAATCTTGGCTCTGTTTACATTAGTAATAAAACTGTTGCTGGTTGTAGCAGAGCTAGGATATCTCTCGGGGCCCTAGAGAGTATGAATAGTTTTAGGAGTGATGTGTGTGTTGAGAGCACTCCCAGTGATTTCCACATCAGCCTGCTAGGTCCCAAGGGCAGCAGAAACAGGGTATTCCCATTATGAAAGAGGGAAATGGAAAGCCCAGAGTTGTTCTGTATAAAATAGATCCAATCTCTATACCAGGTTTTACTGCAGGAGTGTACACAAAGGGCTGGTGCTCGGTCGAGGGCACAGCTGAGAACAGGCTGAGAACTGTGTGAAAAAAGGTACGGTAAGGTGAGTGATATTAATTGTAGTTCATGATGATAACACCCTTTGGTTTCCTTCAGGCTGCAAAAAAAGAAGATTCTTGATTCTTTAGCCTCTAGCTGGCCATAAATTATATTAGCCTTCCTATAGGGAATTTCGGCTGATGGATTTTTACTGTTCTCCAATCTAGGGCAATTGAAAGTGCTTTAAAAATCTCTGGAAAATCCATCATTTAATTTTAATTAGTTTTTATTTCTGCATCTTAACTTGATGAGCAACTGAGAAATGTATTTTAATATGATTAAAAAACCACACATTTTATTATCTTGAATTTCTGTGGCATTTCAAAACTGCTTAAAGACCTATTCATTCTAAAAATAGTTCCTTTGTTTTAGACCAGGTTATCGAAAATCCTTATGATCAAGAAGGAACACATCAAACAGTTGAGAGAGATGAATACAGAAGCAGAAAAGCTGGTAAGAATGTTCTCTTTTCAGTTCTTAAAACAGGATATGCTTTAACAGCTAGTGCAAATAGATACAATTAAAACTAGAGTCTAGATAAAATCTATAACGTGATCTTTCTATAATGTGAAATTTTTTTATTTTTTTAAAGACAAGTCAGAGAGGTCAGTTGTTTCAAATATGATTCTCCTTTGAAAGCATTATGCTTTGGAAACTGATTACTGTTAACATTGGAATAGCATATGTCAGTTGACACATAAAGTAAGGAAATACTGTGTACTTTGAGAATCTTGGTGACAAGTTTATATGGTAAGACATTCATCGTAATTTTATTTTGTGGATGGTAGGTACTTATTTATTTAGCTTTCTGGCTAAAACAATAACTCAGTTCAGAGATTTTCTATATAAAGCTCTGAGTGCCCTTGACCAGCATTTAAAATTACAATACCAGAGCAGCTACAGCATAATTAGCAGGAGCAGAATAGTTTTTCTTGCTAGGCTTTATCTAATCATCAGTCAGTAAATCAAAATGATAAGAATGCCTCTTCTACCACCCATGGCTATCAATCAACTTGAAAGTGGAAAGCTATCAGTCTCAACCTTCTGCTAGCATCCATTCAGACAGTTGTCTCTACAATGTACAGACAGAAGGCTAAAGGTTTGTGGAGAGGAAGAGGAGTCCTTTTTATTTCTTGAAACCAAAAATGCTGATTTTTTTCTTTTTTTCATGTAAAATATTTGAATGTTGAAGGATTTGATTTATTGTGGTAAGATTTCCCTCTTTGTCCCTTCAGTGATCATGTGCACATGTACATTCTGTTATTCTGCTTCCTACTGCCCCATCCCTATGTCTCTGTAATTTTCTTCTTCTGTGCTGTGATGCTGCTTTTCAAAACCTTGTTATCATTTCAGTTACTACATTATTTTTCCTGTGCATCAAATGTTTTGTCTTTTAATTTTGCATATTAATAATTAAAATAGATGCAAAAAGAAGCAAGATTAAAACATACCATTGCAACCTGTAACTCTGATACTGAAAAATTACCAACTCTTCTTAAAACAAACTAAAAAACTTTTTGTTTTTACTGAGATATTAGTACTTTTGCTTAGATAAGGAAATCCATAGGAATGACAGTAGCCTTTCCCTGACAAGAATCCAGATATTAACATGTCACTCAGCTACCAAGTCACAAATTAACTGTGTTGTGGAATAAGAATATCAAGGAAAATAACAAAATTAAGAGAGCAAAGAAGCAACAGGGAAGAAGGGGACCTAGGAATAAACGTTAAATTTGATATATTTTAGCTCAGTTGTAGCCTAGATAAGGACTTTGAGATACTTTTGAAATTCTTCCCTTGCACTGTTGCCTTTGTAAACCAGCAATCATAAAGCAACCTCCGTCACTATTCAAGGCTGTCCTGATAAAAATAGAGGACGTGATACCTTTTTATTGGGCCATATTCTTAGCCTGCCTTCTAATCCTCTTTGTCTCTTGGCAATCCCATCTACGTTTGTGCCGCTGAGTGTATGTTGTTTCTCCTTTAAAATGTATTTTATTTGAACAAGAATCTTTTTCCGGCACCGATCCACTTGAACATCAATAAAAATAAATCCACCTGAACATGAATAAAATAGAATCCTTTGAGTTCATTCAGGTATGGTTTAATTGTCAGACTTTGATAATAATTCGTACAATTGTGATTTGATAATTGTTAGAGTAACACCACTGTTTGGTTTAAAGCAATTCTTTTATTGAGACTTTTTTTTTTTTAATGACTGATCCAATAGAGAAATAAACAGAACTGACCAAATTCAGAACTGGTACTGAATGTAGTCCATTATTATCTGGCAATAATAATAAATTTACATGAGGCAGGGGATGCCTTCAGAGGAGCTATTAATACATACAACTGCACATTTTTTATGTCATTTTTCTGAAAGGACAGCTTATTAATAGTTAAGCATCTTGACATCACTATATTAGTCTTGGTTGCAGGCTATAAACAAGTTACCATGTACATAAAACAGTAAACACTTTTCTGATAGCCATTTGGATAAACAAATCTAAATAAAAAGGATGGCTAGTTCATTTTTTCACTTGACCTGCAATAAAGACAAGGTAAAGGTGATGCTGGTCGTTTCAGAGAAACATGTTGATGCTCAGTGACAGAGATGTTATCTGCTTCTAGCTACTGAAAGCCATCCATCTTTTGTCTGCCAGTTCAGCTGTTTGTCAGTGTTTCCAGATCTTGGATTGCTCCCGGATCAGAAATAGTGCTGGTGCTGAGAAGTATTTCTTTTGTCGTCACTAGCATAGAATGCCCTTAGCCTTTCTTCGCAATTGTCTGCAGTTTTCACAGCTAACCTGGATTAGTCTGCTCTAGAGGGGCTGGTCACTGAGGAAGGTCTAAAAGTTACGATTTTTTCTTTACGTTCCAGAGCTGCAGGAAGTATGTCAAATTTACGCTGGGTTCCAGTTTGCTCTTAGGTGAATTCTGAAGTTATGGTGTTAGTTTAAAGCCCTATTAATTTGGTAGTCAGACTTGTAAATCTCTGGAGATCATTTCAGTGATTAAGTTTAATGGGGAACTTTGAACTGGTAACTGAAATCTTGATTTTGAGTTTTTGACCTGGATCCTCCTGATGAAGACTCCTGACTTTGCAATTTGCTTTATCTCGTGGTGTAAAATCTATAGCTACAGGTTTGATTGTATGAGGTACCTGTATCTCAGACTTGTGACTGGGAAGCAATGGAAATACATCCAGCTTATCTTGCAAGAGGCCATTTGTGGAGGAAATTTTATAATATATTGTATGTTTTGTTTCATTTTCGTAAATATCACCCAAACAGTGTTGAGACACATTCTGAAAACAGTATAAGAAAAATGTAGTGTATTCTGTTATTTATTTTTTGTGGAAAATTGTGCTTACCCAGAATACTTATGTTACCAAATACAAGCTCTAGTAACTTTTTTTGGCAGAACTGTTAGCTGTAACAGAAGGTACGTAGCACTGAGTCATCCTTAAGTGACCACTAACTAACTAGACAACTGTGCCTCCCATCCTGCAGCAGAGGTGGTCGTGGCCATATTGTCCTATACTGTTCTCCTACTGACAGGATAGTTTTCTGTTCATACAGTAGAGAGAAGCCATACCCAACTACTGGAGAAATAAGATCAGACCACAGTTGTCTTCTGTAGCATTTACCACCACAGATTATCATAGCACTTTATGAAGAGAATAAAAGCATGGTAGTTACTACACAGTTGTCACTTGGAGTTTTAAATAGCGATACTACATTTTAATATTTTGTATGTTAACATTTTTCTATTAAACACTGGGATTTCAAATATCTCAGTATTATTTTCAAGTGAAAATTCCTTTTGATGAGTTCAAAAGATATAAATGTACAGGATTGCATTAACTTTAACATGCTTTGTCTTTTCCACAGAAATCCTATTCTATGCCAATAGGCATTGAGTTTCAGAGGAGATACGCAACTATTGTTCTAGATCTAGAACAACTAAACAAAGACTTAAATAAAGTTTTGCATAAAGTTCAACAGTATTGTTATGAGGTAAGATTTTGCTGGAATCTGTATGTATTTGTTGGTTTTGCTTAACCTAAGTACAAAAATAAATTAGAATTTCCTGGGAATAGGGCATAGGTGGGGGTCACTTTGAAATGAAACTAGTAGTAGTTGTATTGGATTCCTGCTCTCTCTCTGTCTCTGCCTTTGTCTATCTGTCTCTGTTTCTTTTACCAGAACGCAGACACTTTTGCTGATGCCAGTGGCCAGTTTTGAAATAAACATACATGTACATAAATGAAGAAAAAATGCCGTGTACTATATACCTGTGGACTCTCTTTGAAATCATTTGTCATTTCACACATACACCAAATGCAAAGGAGATCTTTATTCTTAATTTCTCTTCGTTATACGTATGCAGCTTGCTCCTGACCAAGGCCTCCAGCCTGCCGACCAACCGACAGATCTGAGGCGTAGGTGTGAAGAGGAGGCACAGGAGATCGTCAGACAAGCAAATTCCTCGACAACAGGACAGCTTTGTGTTGAGAGTGAAAATTTAACTGATCTTATCTCTAGACTTACAGCAATATTACTGCAAATCAAGGTAAAATGTTTGCAAAAAATAGTTTCTCCCATAAAATATGTAGTATTAAAGCTCTGTCAGTTTCTTTGTGCCGAACTGTGAGAACATTTTTTGTTTTCTTCTCCTACAGTGTCTAGCAGAAGGAGGTGATCTGAATTCTTTTGAATTTAAATCACTAACAGATTCATTAAATGACATTAAGAATTCAATAGACTCCTCAAATATCAGGTATTACTTTTTGAATATTTAATTCTTAATTACACATTTTGTGCCATCAAGCAATTCTTACTGCATTTCAGAGGTGAACATTGATTATAATGAAGGGTTTTAATCTGGTAACTTTTACCTATAGGAATGGTTCCATTTAAAAGGGGGCTTCTTAAAGGGAGTGTGAAATTAGCAGTTTTCTCTTTGAACTTATCAGTGAGGTAACTTGATTTAAAAAAAAGCAAGAGATTTAAGAAAAAAAAAATGCTAAATTGATGCAGCAACAACTAGACTTTCTTGCTCTTCAGTCATTTATGACAACTAATAAGTTATTTTAGAACATTTTCAGACGTTGAAATCCCACTGGTAAATATAAGTTCTTTAAACCACAGAACAGTACAATTTCAGTATTCTTCTTGCATAATTAGTCAACCTCTTGTCTGTAAATATCAAAAGTGGCATATGAGACAATTATAGGTTCTGACCAGCTTCCATTTAGCAATATTTTAAACCAAGAAACAGAAGAAAGCCATATTGTGCCAGATCAAAGGCCCATCTAGTCTAGATGGGCCATTTTTCAACAGTTGTCACAAACAGGTGCCTTAGGAAGCATTATAAAAATAGCAAGAATGTGGTGATAGTAAGAATGTGGTGATACTTGTCTGGAGTACACTGCAGCCTCCAGCAATTTGTGACCGGGATTTTTTTTTATAATTATAATGCTGGTAAATTACATAATTTAGAAAATATACCTAAATTCTAAGTATTTCCTTGTACCCTCCATACTCGTATTGCTACATAATAATGGGAGGCTGCACACACGGATTTCTTTGGGGTTTTTTGTTTGTTTGTTTGTTTGTTTGTTTTTTTTCCCCAAAGATAGTAGGATGGCCTTTTGATTTAGAAATAATTACTGAGAAATGCTGTTTTATAGCATTTTTCATTAGTAAAAACAAAAATAAACCCCAAACATTAGTGAAACTTCTCCATAATCAGCACTGCAAATTGCACGTTGGAATGGATTCAACTAAAGGTTGATGTACACTGCGAAGGCGGTGATGATGATTCCATTTCACTGTACTTATTTTTGGCATTTTAGCATCTCTTCATAATATTTTTATTTCATTAACTCTAGTCATGTTAAAGTCTTCTTTAAAGTACCCAAGTCAGTAACTCCTGATTTCACGCAGCTGTTTGTGCAAATGGTATTATCATATATGTCTCTATCAAGTTGCGTTAGTATGTACCACTCTCTGATTCATCTGAATTTTTGTATTGGCTATGTTTGTACCTTGACTTTCACTGTAGAAATCTTCAGACACAACTCTTAAATATGGGGTTTAACACTTTTTTTTCTTCCTCTTCTTTTCTTCCTGTAGTTGTTTTCAGAATAACGTCGAGATCCATGTTGCACATATTCAAAGTGGTCTGAGCCAGATGGGAAACTTACATGCTTTTGCAGCTAATAACACCAACAGAGACTGAAAATTTTCTTTTCAAGTGTACAGCAAGTAGTTCTGGAAAATCCTCTTCCTTTATATAGGCTTCACCAAATATCCTAACTGCCAGAAGATAAGGGAAAACAAAACCTCTCAGAAAGGACCCTTTTAAATATATTATATCTGCTGCTTAAGAAAACCAGCATTACTGGCCAGCGTTACATTAGATTTCTCCATTTGTTATTCACATACAGTAGTTTTGCTAACTGGTAATCTCTTAGTAATTGCATTTATTATAATAAACCTGAAAACATACTTTCATATAATTTGAACTTAGTTTTTAACAGTTCAGATGAATTCTGCACACCTCTTGCTGTTGGCTCTCCTGGTACGTTAGAAGTGATGAAGAGGAAATGGCTCAAATTAGTAGCCACATGGCAGGTCTTTGTTATGTAGAGCTACGCTTCTGAGTAGGTATTGAGAGTTGCCATTTCAGCCTTCAGGTAGCGCGGCGCCAACGCAGGCTGAGTGGTCCTGATCTAAAGAAGCAGCAGCAGGATACGGACAGCAAACAGAAGCTGTAAACTTGAGGATGTTGGGCAGGTCTATCGATCAGTCAATGTCTTGTTGGAACTTTTAATTTATCATAACTTATAGAAGGAGTCTAATGAAGGAATATAAAAATGTAGCTGGTAACTTTCCAGAGAGAGATTGGTTATGGCTTTTTCCCTTCACACGGGGCAAAAGAAGTGCTTTAGTTGGGATTTTATATGAATGACTGGTTAAACATACTGTTTTTCCAAATTTTTGTTTGTTTTGCACAACTTTTAAATTAGATTACTGGTTATCCAACAATACCCAACATATATAAATATGAAGATTTTTATAATTAAAGATAACCAGTGCAGTAAACTGCAAAAATAAAAAGTGACAACCTGCCTATGAGTACCTTTTGGAATGTTAATCTTGTAAAAAGTGTGTATTGGTTTGTTTAAATAGTCTTGTAAAGCTTCTGTGTAATGAATTGTTTCCAGATATGACTTTTCAGAGATAGCTGTAGAGATGTTTTTGATTCTTTTAGATGCCTCATTAAATGAGGTCTTTTATATGTTAATGTATAAAGAATATGTAAACAGGATTATTTTCAATTTTAAAATTTTGTATAGTTTAAAGATGCTTCTGTATTCTGTGTTGGTATTGTGCCACTGCAAAACTTTAGTGCAGAGTTTATATTTAGCTAAACTTGTTCTGTTAATTAAGAGAAATGCATAAATCTTTTATTCTCAATGAAATTTGTAACTCTGAATAAATTGACCTATGAGAGTTGATATATTTCACAAAAATGCAAACTTTTTTGCAGATGGTCTCAGGTCATTTTTTTTAAGAGAGGTTAATTTAATTGCTGAAAATGAAATGTTATGAGGACAAGGTGAGTAGCTGTTTTAAAAGGTATTTAGAAACTTTACAAGGGATATTACAAAATAATGCTAAACACTAATTTTGCTGAGTTACCCATGGAAATTTACCTCTCCTAATGCAACAGAACGTTGTAGCGATCCCTGCAATTACTTTTGTGATTAAGTTGCCTGTTATTTTGTGGTGTTAACATCTGTTTGGTAAAGAAGACAGAAAGGTCCTCTCCCACCACGCTTTTCATTTAAACAGAGAAAGGTGCCAAAGCCTAACTTCAGGCACATAGGTTTAGTCTGACAGTAACTAACATGATCCACAGCTAACTCAGGAAAAAGGAACTGTCCCCTTGCTGTTTACTGACACCCCTATCCTTGTCATCCGCTGCTCATAAAACCCACTAGCGTACCGGTTCGGGGAGCTATGCTGCTGAAGAACAGTTCACCTTTCTTGTCGAGTTTTCTGCCTGTGTAGCGCGCTGAACTCGCTGCCAGGGGCGGTGGGTGCCGGTGGTAGCACAAGGAAACGGCAAGGACTACGTTTTCCAGCAGCAGCTCGCTGGCTTACTGTGCGAACCTCTGTAATCCCTTACTGCTCTGCCAGGGCTCTGCTTGCGTACTTACAAGTTAAGCATATGCATGAATGCTTTTGTGGAATAGGACTTCCTGATAGGAAACATTAGGTGGTCACGGAGGCTAACTTTGCCCTGTTGATAGCAAGCACCCCAGACTGAGGGAGAGAGAAGTTGTAGACGCTGGTAGGTACCGCTACCAAGAATGGTATTCAGCAGAGGATTTGGGAACCTGCTTTTCATGACAAACTTGTTTCTTACTGGATACAGAATACACTGTAATAACCACCACACTCCAATCTTAACTCGGATTCCGTAGGTGTGTTTTTTACATGTGGATTCTTAAATGTGCTCTTTCCAACATGTTTTGTGTTGAAGTGGGTTTTTTTATCATTGCAGGGTTATGTAACATAATAGGAAGATACATCATTTGTGATAAAAGTATCCGTGTACTTTCACATGTCATTTGGCCCACACACATAGGCAATGTGAATATACATGCTGCTTCTCTTCAAGAGGCTGCATTTCCCCTCGATTACTGATGTCTTGGGTCAGAGTTAATGTTGTTGAGTTTTGGTGAAATACAGTAACAAATATGACTGTTTCTGCTGAATGTGGCCTAAGCGTAGTAGGAATCTCAAGAACTCACTACGACTACTGTAACTTAAGTCTGCAGGAGAAGAACAAGTTAGTTTGGTTTCTTACAGTTGGTAAACTTGAATTCACCCTGCACCCCCAAGAAATGATTGTCTCATTTTCTGTCTCCTGCTGTAAGTACTTCTCTTCTGGGGCCTTCCCGACCCCTAACGTAACAGCTCCTTGCGCACCCAAGTCCACTTGGGGCGGATGGTGTCTGATGTTGGTTGGTTGGTTTTTGCTTCATGTTTCTTTTCAAGGGCAGCTCTGTTTTTTGGAGGGAGGACATGAATCGGCAATCCTGCTGTGCCACTTAGCCTGACAAGCTTGCAGTTCAACCGTGGTTCAGCTGTCCCAGATCTTGCAAGCACAGGTATGTTATGGGGTGACACAGGGATTTTGTGCATTGGTAACCTTATTCCGTGCGGCATGACTCCTGATATAGGGTATTTCTGCCACCAGTACACGGGTCACTTTTTCTGTGCTTCCAAACCATCAGAGCCTCATGGCACTCAGGTGCTCTTCATAACTGCAGTCTTACCACTTGCTCTACAAGGCTCTGAAGTACAGCTTTGTAGGCAGGAGGAATTGGCCTCATCCTCAAAATACACATGTAGTAATATATCCTTCCTTAATAAATTGACTGAATTACAGGAGAGGCTTCTGTTACTACTAATTTTGGTGTTCTCAGTGTAGAGCCATTCAGCCCACTACCAATCATGTCCATGTAGTCTCTAGTACTCAAATTCAAAGCTAAAGCRCCTTTACAGTGTTCACAAAATACTCCTGCTTTTCTGTAGTTTAACATTAACCTTGGTTTAAGTGGCAGAGTTGAGGCTTTTGTCTGAGCAAGACAATGATTTGAGGGTTTGGGTTTTGTATTACTTAGGCCATAAATTTGCATTTTCGTTCAGGGATCAGGGTGGTTGTTCAGAGCAGATCTAAAGCAAATACTAACAGAGACGGTTTAAGGCAGTTCTTGTAACCTGTCCTTCAGGCCCCTTAGGTCTCATTCACGCCTGAACCGCAGCCGTGGCTCTCCAGGACCTGGGAAGAGAACCTGCAGCTAGGACATCTACCACCTCTGTTCTCTACCCCACATCAGCCAAGGTAAGAAACCCTGTCCCTGCCCCAGGTACACACACAAGTAGAGCAAAAATGTAAACCTTTATTTTTTTTTTTCCTCTGTCAAAAAAATGCCAACAGACCAGCCCCACTCTTCTACTTTTCTAAGACCAGCCCCCATCCCCAAAACACAGTGGATTTGGTTAGCTTTTTGGCTAAAGAAGGTTAAATAGAAGTACAAAATATGCTAATGGAAATCTTTAAATACAGTGTAAAAAGATGCCCTCAGTTGATGGAGCTGACCTGTATCTTTCTTCAATAAATAGGTAAAATCAGTTACTACCGGATAAAGTGCAACAGTCGCAGAGCAGGGGTGAGGTAGCGCAGCGTGTGGCTCTCCCCGCCCGAGCAGCGTGCCTCCGGGACCGGGTTTGGCGGGGGAGGACTCCCTGTCGAGGCCGGGGATGCAGTTTTTAACTCCCCCCAGGGCCGGGTCCCGCCCGGGGCGGCGCTCAGAGGGCTCGGAAGGCGCCGAGGGCGTTCTCCTCCCACTCCGAGCCCGACTCCGAGTAGCCGCTGGTGTCCTCGGCGTCCGACACGGGCGAGTACTGCCCGCAGAAGGCGCGGGCCGGCGCGTAGGGGCCGGCCGCGCTGCCCGCGGCCGGCGGCGGCGGCGGCCCCGCGAAAGAGGCGGCCTCGGCCCCGCCGGGCTGGCTGGGCGGGAAGCCCTCGAAGCCGGGGCCGGGGGGGAAGGCGGCGGCCGGCGGCCACTCGTAGGGGGCCGAGCCCTCCTCCTTGATCTGGACTATCTGGGCCAGGCCGGAGAGGGCGTAGCGGGGCCGCTCCGGGGCGCGCAGGGCGGCGAAGCGAGGCGGCTGCGGGTAGCCCGGCGGCGGCTCGGCGGCCGGCGGCGGCGCAGCGGGGCCGGGGCGAGGCGGTCCCCGCTGGCGGCGGGACTTGGCGCGCCGGTTCTGGAACCAGACCTGGGGAGAGAGGGCGGCGGTCAGGGCGGCCGGGGGCGGCCCCGGGCGGCGCGGTGCGGCCGGCGCCCCTCACCTGGATGCGGGATTCGGGGATCTGCGTGGCGTCGGCCAGCTTCTCCCGCAGGTAGATGTCGGGGTACATGGTGTCCTGGAAGACCAGCTCCAGCGTCTCCAGCTGCGCCGCCGTGAAGCTGGTCCGCTTCCGACGCTGCGAGGCCGCCGGCGCCCCCTCCGACGGCTCCGCTGCCGCCCCGGCCCGGCCCGCCGGCAGCCGGCCCCGCTCCGCCGAGGGAAGCGCCCTGAGGGGGGGCGAGGCCGGGTCGGGCCCGCCGCCCCCCGCCCACCTGCCTGCGGGGAAGGCGGGCGGCTCCGCCGAGGGCTCCCCGAAGCGCAGCGCGGCCATGGCAGCGGGCGAGGAGGGGGACCGGGCCGTCCCGCCGCCCTTTATAGCCGGGGAGGGGGCTCGGCAGGGGCGGGGGTTCGAGCGGAGGCGGCACGGCCCCGTGGGGAAGGTGGGCGCGGAGGTCCGGGCACCCCGCCGAGCCGCCTGGCCCCGCACCCCAGGCTTGCTGGTGGGGTGCCGGCTTGGGGCATCCCCTGCCTCGCTCGACCCAGAGGCCGTAGCACCGGCCGGGGCACTGCAGCCCCACGCGTGCCAAATGGGGTGGGTGATGGCTGGCGGCCCTCGACCCCCTGCACGAAACACGGGCAGCACAAGGGAGAGCGGTGCAGGGTTTGCGCCCGCCTTCTGTGGGCAAAACAACTCGGTGTTGGGAGGTTGGCACCCCGGATAGGGCCCAGTCCCGCAGCTGGGTTATTTCCGATATAACATCTGGGCTGATATGGTTACGGAGTTTGCTCTCTCCAGCTGCTGGTGTGGAGGTGGTGCTGGTGTTTTCCAGCAGCTGTCCGCTTTGGCGAGTGAGGGATCTTGCATAGTGTGAGACTCAAAGTAAACAAAAGTTACCTCTTCCCGAGGCTGGGGCTGCTCTCTTTGCAGTGCTTTGCTGCAAGCTGTGCGGCCGGTACATCCTCCTGCTGTGCCGCCTGCTGCTGCTGCAAAAACATCTTGTTCTTTTTAGGATGCAAGTTAAACGCAGCTGGAGAGCCCCAGCGGCTCAGACGGGGCAGAGGCAGATGCTGGTGTCATCACCTTTTCCACCCACTTGCTAATGCCTCTGTGCTCCCACCCRTGCAGCCCAGGCACTTCTGCGATAACTCCCTGGCCGGAGAGGTCTTGTGCTGAAACCTTGCCCACCCGCTCCAACAGGCTACGCCTGACCGTCACCAAGGCGCTTTAAAAAGGGTTTGCCCTTACAGGACCGTCTCCTGCGAAAAGTTATTTTGTATGAAAGAACGGTGTTTTGATTGTTAAAAGCCATTTTTGAAAGTTTTATTCCTAAAGCATTTGTACCTTCGTGCTTTTACATGTGCAGCGATCCGGGTGCTTTTGTTAATAAAGTTTCTAGGTCGTTTGTTCCCAAAATCATGGCCTGTTGTCTGCAGACGGTGGTCAGAAACATGAGACTTGTACAGCGTTCTCAATTAGCAGTGTAACGAAAGGGCACGGTGGTGAGAAAGGGCACAGGTGAGTGGTGATCCAGAGAGCATGGACAGTGTTATTTTAGGTTTTTAATAGAAGACGCGGGGAGGGTTGAATTACTCTGCAGATTCTGTGCAGGTGTAGAAGATGCCACAGGTGGCACCAAAAGGGAATTACTCCATATAACATTTACGTGATGAATATTTTACTCTATTTTACATCAGATAACATTTGCTGAAAAACATAAGCAGAGGTTTCTTTCCCGTGTGATGCAGAATAGCGATGTGACATCCTTTAGGTTTCTGAAGGATTTAATCCTGCTTTGAATTATGCCCTTATAGGGATATTGACTTTAGTTTCTAGGGTTTGGTTAAGGTGGATTAAGTACGCCAGACAGAGAGGGCAGCTTTTTCAGGGAAATGTGTTTTTTCACACATGTATATGTGTTTTTCTTTCAGCAGCAGCAGCAGCCTAGGCTCAAGTAGCTGCTGGCACCACAGGCCCCCCACTGTTCACCCCCATCCTGCTGCTTTCCCTTGAGCTGAGTGGGTTGCTAAGCTGTATGTGGGTCCACACAGTGTGATCAGGGAACTAATCCAAGTTAAATTAACTGTACAGTAACAGCAGGGGGTTTTTTAAATCCAGATCTGGGATTCCCCACCCATGGGTCACCAGCAGCCCCTGGGACGGCCGTACAAGCGAGAGGGCACTGCCAGGTGGAGCAGGAGGGAAATGGAGGGATCCCATCTGGGGGTGCTTGTAGGACTGCTGCCACCTGGATCTGATGCTGAGCTAGAAGAGGACAAAACTGAGATAGACTGCCCAGGTGCGTGGTGGTTTTCAGTGTCAGACTTCCCATTAAGACTACTTTATCAACGTATAATCTCGAAATGGGCTGACTCTTTGATCTCTGGCTGCTGTGACATCCTTCGGGCCAAAAGCCGCCTCAGTTCCCTTGGGCTTTAGGGTACCAGAGGTGTTCCAATAGCTATCTTGTAACAGCAGCTATCATGCTTCCCCTGATGAGGAAATGAATGGAGACATTTCCCAGGCCTGAAAGGTTTCATTAAGAGACACAGATACAACATTTATAGACCATAAAAAAAAGTCCACTTTGTTACAGTGGAAGAAAAATAACTTCTACATACTAAACTTTGTTGCAATAGATCTTGTATATGAGTGCAGTTTGACGGCTGGTTCTGCGATACGGAATAGGAAGCCTGTGTTTTGCAGCTCTATAAAACAGGCTAGGTACACCTGCGCTACGGCGACTGAATCATGTGGGCAAAACGGTCGGTGCCCTTAATGCAGCCCAGAATTACACAGACAGGCTCCAGGGTATGGGGTTCACGCGCAGTCACTGAATTGCCCGTCTGCAGACGATTGCATTTTCTAGCAGACGTTCCTGCGGTTTACCCGTGAGTGGCTGAGGCAGCTGTAGGCAGGCCTGGTGCACTGCCCGGCTGCACACCTTTGGTGCTGACCTCTGTTTACTTCCACTCTGCCTCAGTTTCCTTTTCTGGGCAATACCAGCATGTTGATGTATCTTGGTGATGAGTCCTCTTCTGCGTACCAGCGGTATGTGCTGGATGCGAAAGCAGAGCAATTCTGGGGCAAGACCAGAGCCCAGGAATCGTATTTTCCCTTTCCCGTTGCTCAAAGCATTACACACCAGTTTCCTCCGTAGGATCCTGGTGGCCACCTTTCTGTATTGGCTTGGTTTGAAAGGGATCTAAGATTGAAGAAAGGCACGGGGGACAGTGCTCTAATTGTAAAGGAGCGTGCTGTTAGGTGGAGATCAGAGTAGGAGGCTTTTGCCTCCTCCTAGGCAAGCAGGACGGCATGAAAGACAGCTCTTTGGTTTCTTCTGCCAGTTCTCTCCCCTCCCAACATTGGCACACCTCTCCACAGCTCCCACAGAGTGTCATCCCGCCGATGTGCTAAAAGCGACGCCTGGGAGGTACTGCAGTGTGCCTCCTGCAGCAAGAAAAGAGCACTGTGTCTCGATTCGGCGGAGTTTCCTTTCCCTGACAAGAAGTTTTGCATCCTGCTGTGCCCCTTGTAGTCTGACGAGGAGGTTTCCAGTGCCTTGTAGGTGCCAGCATCTGCATGGAGTTATACCTAGGTAAGGGCTGGAAGTATTTACGAAGACCTTCAGACTTCTGTCCCTTCCTGTTCTGCATACTTACTTGTGTCCTGTCTAGGCACAAAGGGGGATTTTACTTCTTCCCTTGAGACGCAGAAGCTATGACATAAGTCCAGAAGTGGCTTGCTTTTTGAAATGAAGATGGCTAAAATTGAGATAGTATGCTCTTCCCTGCGAGATAGCTATCTTGTGTAGATAACAGAGATGACAGTCTGCTTCAGAGGCTGATTACATTGATCTTCACTATATTTGTCAAGAGAGAAACTCCTTATGCTTTTGTCCGTGCTGGGAGTGCCTCTGCACTGAGGTACGTGTGCCAAGGGGACTCTCGCAATATGAAATGCGCCTGTACCTGCAATGAAAACACAGTTTTAAGCTTCAGGTGGAGAACACGCTATCATGTCACCACCGCCAGCTCCGAGCATCCAGAAAGGATAAGACGGGCTCTGAAACACTGAGATTTTGGAGAAGGGGGAGATGGGCCCTGTGCATCTGGCACTGGCCTGCTGGCTTTTCAGCCTTTTGCATATCAAGCTGGGGATGTTCTCTCAGGCTGTTGAGGGCCACAAAGCCATCTTTTAAACATGCAGATTAAGATCCTGCCTTACGTGTCTTGAGGAGCTGGGGCTTGGGAAGCATCCCAGAACCCATGGCAAGAGTAGGCGGCAGTGTGACATCCAGTCGTGCCTTTGCTGCCAAAACAAACGCACCCCTTTAGATAACTAACACACACGAGCAGTTCTGCTGCTCAGTCCTGGAGGGTGTGAGACACGATGGGTTTTGCCATGCGGTGGTTTGTAACCACTAGTACAGCTTTTGCTGTGTTCAAACTCTGACTTTGGCTAGTCACGTCACTTTGTTCTTTCTAGGACTGCGGGGAGACAGCTCTTGCACGGTATTTTTTCATTCTAGCAAAGTTTATTATTTTTTTTCTTTTTGGTGGCTGTCTTTAACATGAATTCTCTGGTGTCTAAACCTGAGATTGAAGCTTTTAGTAGTGCAAATTTAGTGGTCTCTTGTCTCCCTGACTAAACTTGCAAAGACTTGGTATCTTGGAGATCTCAATTTCTTAAAACACCAGTTTTAATTGAAACTGGCCAACAGTTCAATTAGAGCTTGTATTAGGAGACTGACCAAAAAAGGAACAGTGGTCACACATTAACTTAGGAAAGTTTAAGAAAAAACAAAACCACATTTTTGCCGTTAAGACTTAGCTTAAGTYTAAGTTATACTGAAGAAGCAATGCCTGTATAACTATCTCACAAATAAAATTAATTGTAGACCAGACACATTTTTATGGTTGCATACATAACTACATTTGCTCCAGAGCTTCTGCTGGCATGAAAATGCCGTATAATTTCCAGCTTCTCTAGCAGGGCCCTGATAGCAAAAATCATTAATGCACACTAGGCTTAGGTTTTGAGGGTTTTTTCATTCTGCCTAAGAGGAAATCTTTAGATGAATGCTTAATTTCCCTCCGATTGCTTCTAGTCGCTGTGACAAAGCTCTTTACAGCCTCCAAATGCTGTAGAGGTTTATCACGTCTTCCCAATGTACATACACCGAGATCTATATATTGAGGTACATCCAGGCTTTTAGGTAGAGTTCTGAGATCTCACAGTGATGTCATGTTGTTAATGTAAAGTTGTCATTTCGTAGTGTTTGTGGTTTTAGCCCTCGTGACTATAACAAGGAAGAGCTTGAGAAGGTGGGCTGCATATAGTCCTCGCTTTGGCATAGTTTGCAGGTGTCTTGAAGCATATTTTTGAGAGACCTGAGCCATCTTGGATGTTCAGCTGTGTCCCTGAGAGCTGCTCCTTGCCAGAGCCCCAGCAGGGTGCTGAGGAGGTCCTCGCTGCCTCACCCTGCACATCATCCTCTGCTCCTAGGGGAGTCCCAGAACAGATCCCAGCCTCCCTGGAGACAGGGACCAGCACTCTAGAGAGAAGAGGGGGTTTGCCTTCCTGGTCAGCCCAGGAAGCGTATTTGATGTAGAGGGCTCCTTCTGCCTCTCAGAAGGATGGATGATGGCACACTCACGCTTAGGGCTGTGCCATTCCCATTGCACATGTGTGGTGAGTGTGATCAGTACGGTGACTTGTTTGAAAAGCGCCGCAGGCTGAGGATGCCACTATTGCATTCACACCTCCGTCTCTGGTCTCGTGTGTGGTCCCAGGCAAAAGGCTGACTTCTGCGCCTCGGCTTCACCATCTGTAAAACTGCAATAGCTGTATTTGACCCTCAGGCTCGCCTCCACCTGTGAGACAGTGAGGTGGATTCAGTGTCTTACTACAAGGTCAGAAGCGTGACTCGGCCGTGCTCCAGGCTGTCCCGGTTGGCAGCAGGCGCCTGGGCACTGGGGCTGGGGAGGGAAAGGGAGAGCGGCGCTGTCCCTGTTGCGTGGCTGACAGACAGCGTGACCCATGGCAGGGCTGAACCCCTTTCAGGGCTTTTGTACCTACAGGTAAGAAATATGTGATGGAGCCCATCGCACTGGAGAACCAGAACGATGTCAGAGCCTGGTGATGTCAATCCCCAACGCGGGACACTGCTCATGCAGCCCAGCCTAGCTGCAGTGCCACCCGTTATTTCAGATCACAAAGTAAAGGGCCAGTCTTGCCCAACAGCTCTATGCACAGATCTTCCACGGGGTTAAAATAAATGCGATGTGACAAGCAGTTGTGCTCTCTCTGAAAGATCACTGTCTTGCTTGGCTAGGATCTGATTACATCTATATATGCATGATCTATTTTCCTTTGAAAATTAAACTGCTGTCTCTCTTTGGTTTTGGCAACAAGGAACTAATAGTATCTTGTGACTTTAGCCCTGTGCTTAGGAGGGGGATGTGACTTGGTGGGGTAAGCCATTTCCTGAGAGGTGTGAGACGTGACTTCAAGACCTGGCGGTGCCATTCGTGTATTCTGTTCCGAGGAGTTGATAAGAGCTTCAGACACACAGAAAGCCTTGAAGAAAGCGGCCGTGGGGGAGGCGTAAGAACCTAGCAAATGCATATGAAAAGATCAAGGGGCTGCATTTGCTAAATCCCAACAGGAACAGATTTGGGGCGAGATGCCCAGGTTCAGAGGGGACCCAGATGTAGCAAAGGGGCAAGAGCAGAGTATGTCTGATGGCTGGCAGCTGGCTCCCTACCTTCGGAGGGAGGGGAGGATCAAGGATTTGGGAGTAGGAGGGAGATAAGAGCAAATGGTGGGGGTGGGAAGAGGGAAAGGAAAGGGCAATAGGGAGGAAGCTACCTGGAGATAGGAGAGGCTGGTTGAAAGGGCAGGGGATATTTAGGGTTGAATTTAGACACTGATAAACCTCTGCCTGCCTTTGAGTGTTGAGATACCCTGAGAACGGCAGGATGCGTGTACCTGACTCTCACTGTTGTTTCTGCAGTGAGTGGGCAGTCCCACAAAGATCGCTGTGGCAGCAAGCCCTAGGCTTAAACAATTCCTTGTTGCAATTTATCTCTGTGCCTGCTCTGATTTTTTAGCATGTGGTACTGTGAGAGAACCTAAAGCCTCTATTTATTAGAGCTCATTGTGTTGCTTTGCTTACTCGCATGCTCTGAACGAGGTCATACCCCATTCTTAGAGATATTTTCCTTAATGAAGAATTTTATAACTGCTGTTGATGCAGGTGGATGTATATATAAAATTACTGGGTTATCTGAACTCCCAGTAATGTTTAATTAATTCACTGTAAAAGCAAAAGAAAAAACTCTGTCTCTGCACATAAACAAAAAAAAACAAAGAAGAAGATAAGAACGGAAAAGCTAAGGAAAAAGAGAGGACCCTGTTTACCTCCTTTTCATACAGCACCTACTTAGGAGAGGCAGCCTTCCAGGGTGCAGCCAGAATACGCACGCACAGCAGGGCTGGCAGGGGAAGGCAGGGTGATAAATAGCAGAGAGGCCACATCCTCTTTTAATAGCACTGAATAACAGAAAGAAAAGCTCCAGACAGTCACCTCTCTTCCTTTTCAGGCTCCTTGGCCTTAGCAAGCAGTGTTAAGGCATTGTTTTGTACCTTTCTTGGCAGACTCCTAAGACCTTATCATCATCCCCTGCACGTGGTGAGGTCTTCCTTCTACCCTGACTTAGCAAATGACAGTTGCAAGATTCTCTGTTTCTGTCTTGCAGTGTTTGGTATCTGTCTGAGTGCGTGAGCTGCTGAAATCAATAGATTTTTATGAGAATTTCACTTTTTTCTTCCCCCCTTTTTTTTTTTGTTAAAGCTTATGTCTCATGGTTATTGAGAAAAGGATCCAAATGTGAAGCAAATTTTGGTTTTGAAATGGTTCAAAACCAGAAGGCAATACATAGAACCAGAACTTCCTGGTAAGGTCAGATGCCTGTTACAATACGAACACGGATCCACTATCTTTCTCTGCCCCTGGCTGCTCTGGTGCTATTAAACCCCACAAGTCTTTCCTCTCTGAGTGGTATTGACTGGAGATTTCTTCAGCTGATATCCCAGCACTTCCCTGCTGCTGCTCAGGCACATGCCAAGGCCAGTGCTCTGGCTTCAGTCTTATCATTCATTCTAAATATTTCCCATCTTCTTTTTGGGTTAGTTTTGGAGAGAAGGGACTGTTGGTCTCTCGTGTATCATGGCATTTGCAAGAAAACCATTTTGGTTTGCTCTAGCATTTCTTTCTGGGGTGTTTCATTTCAAAGATATTCAGGCCTCTGTACAGTTTGGAAGATTTTCAGCTTTAACATGTAGATGGAAGGTGGGAAGTTCCACCTGAGTTGGGGATGTGCAGTCGATCATTAAATCAGCAGTTTCAGGTGATCATAGCTGGGGAGTGCAGCAGTTACTATGCCATTTGATGAAGTAACTCTCTTCCATGCATGAATTGACTCATATTTCTTTGCTATTTAAAATCACACTGAAGAAAAGAAAAAGAAAGAAAATACCACGCAACAAACCCAGTAGGCATTATTCCTGTGGGTTATCCTGATTTTTGTAAGCCCACAGCACAATTTTCTGGTGCCTGACTCGCACAGAAGCTCCACGCATTTGCATAGAAAAGTATCTGCATCTTCCTCCCCTACTATCCCGTCCTCCTGCCTCAGCCATCCCAGATGAGCCGTCCGATACCATCCCACATGTTGCCTCGCTCCTCTCTGCAAACACACTCTCTAGGGCATGTCCCTACCCTCCACCCAGGACCGGTGCCCCCCTGGGCTGCCCTGCTTAGGCAGCTCTTGCACCAGACCTTCAAAATGCCTCTTGTTCTCTCATCCCCATTTTATATGACAGCTGTTTTTCTTCCCCCATTATTCAAGCTCAGCTCCTCATTTTATTTCTGGCAGGGTTATTTTTCTATTTGACTTTGGCCCCGTTTGTCAAGGGTGCACCCTTGTCACCTCCTTAGTCTAATCCTCTCCTTTGTTGTTAAAGGTCTTCCTCTCTTTCCTTTTATTGGTACTTTTCTCTCTTTCTCTGTTATCTTTTAGTCCCCTTGATTCTTTCCCCTCTCTTTTGCATTTGACCAAGTTTGTCTTGCACGTATTACTTGGGGGTTTTAAGAATTTTCTCCTTGACGGCTTTTCTTCCCCACCCCCTGGAAGTTTCTCCGTGCCGCTGGACACATGCCAAAAAGCAAATACATTTATTACTCCAAATGAGACAACTGCAATCCCAGATCAAGAGTGACTCCAGGCGGCAGTGATCGCAGCAGCTCTCTACTGCCATCTTAGCCATCCCCTATATCCTTATGAGACCACGTTTTTCCTCTTTTGCTGCTGTATCTTCATATCTGGGAGGCTGTCTTAAGGTCTTTGAGGTAAGAGAATGTATAAAGGAGTGACGAGAGTTTGCTGCAAGGCTGAGTGATCAGAAAAGGGTGCAGCAGCGTCGTAGTGTGGGTTTCTATTTGCAGTTCCACGGCTGCTATCCTCTTTTGTCACCACCCCCGGGCTCACTGTCAATAACTGAAGCATGACTGTAGACAAAGTCTTTATGAYGGTGGCTGGAAATTGCAAAACTGGGCACCATATCACGTCAATCACAGCATCACCTGGGTGTTTTACATCATGTGTGTCTTGGTCAGTGCCAGCATAGCAGCAGTCATGGTTTTCTAGCATTTCAAAAAGGCTGTATTTCTCTCAAATCTTGCCAGGATAGAAAAAGTTGGGGTCTTCAAAGGGCAGAAGTGAGAAGATAAGGAGCTTCCTGTGATTAATCTCTCTTGGTTGAACTGTCCTTCCTCTGTGTTTTGTATTTCTTATCAGATAAGGCAGCAGGAGTCCTGGCGTGTACAGAGCAGTCCAGGAGGGAACCTGCTGACACTGAAAATCCTAACAGACTGAAGACTGATCCTCCCTACCGGAGAGCTTGATTTTGCATCTCTTCAGACAAATGGTGATCTTTCCACTGGCTGCATGGAGCAGGCTCCTGCTTGAGGGACCAGGATAATTTCTAGCTGTGAGATGCGAAGAGCCACACAGGTGCCCACACAAGCAAACTGCTGTATGGTGAGCTCTTTTCTCATCCTAACAACGTGTCCAGAATGTGTGTTAGCACTGACCTCCTTCATCTCAAACAGGTCTTTGCATTTCAGCTTTCCACAGCAGCAGGTTGCCATTAACAGTGTATAGCCACGTCTGGGCTGTCCAAACGCATACATCAAATGCCACTGTAAGTTGCCTGTGGCCGTGTTGCTGAGGGGAAGGTGCATGGCACGCTGGCAGAGACACACAGGTTGTTCCCAGAAGATCCTTGTTCTAGAGCAGGATCGGTGCCTGCTTCCTGCTCTCCAGGCCTTTATCTAATCTTGCAGCAATGCAGCTTCACCAGATTCCTTTGGCTAACCAAAGTGGAAAAGCTGGTTTCAGATGGGAATTTTACTTAGGACCATGTAAAATGCGTATGTGCAAAGAGCTGCAGAAGACCGGGTCATTGCAGGTCTGCCTGACCTCTTTTCTCGGTCTACATTTCCCAGGGTCAGTTCTCAAACTCTTGCCAGTGTTTTCAGCAGATGCAGAAACTGTGGACCACATCACGCAGTAGGAAAGACTTACTCACTTTTTCTTCACAACAAAAGGAGAGCCACTCCTGTGAAATCCTCTCTATATCTGTGGGTCCGGGTTGCTGGTTTTCTTTATGTAGACATGTAGAAATCATGAATCATGAAAAAAAGGAGTCATTAAGTGCTCTTTGGAGCACTTGCAGAATAGCCATAGTTTAGATAATTGCAATTTTTTTTTCTGGGTGAAGTTTGGGCCATTTGGGAATTAACCATTAAGCATGGTATGAATAGGAAGGGGAAAGCTAAGTGGAAAATATCTTTGCCAGCAGTGCCTCAGGTAGGCTCAGCAGGAATAAGCAAGGGATGTACCTGCTTTGGCTGGCACTTTTTTGGTGAGGAAATGCCTCCAATTAGACCTATTTATTGGTGGACTACATTAGCAAAATACTCCTAGTGTGGCTGTTGCTATATAGCAAAGTGTTATTTTCCACCTCCTTCCAGAAGAAAATAAACAGTGCTTGTTAAAACAGAGATTTTGCTGTTAGAATTGTGTTTTTATTACAGCACAGAAGAGCAGATGGCAGCACTGGTAACGTTGTGGGGACACTGGAGGGCACCGCTCTCAGTTGCCCTGCATGAAGTACACGGGCTACGTGTGCCTTGGTGAGGAGACAGTGTGACACTCTCTGCTGATCCTCCCGTGTAGTGCCAGGTGGGAGCACAGCGTAAAGAGGGCAGCAACAACCTTGGGGTGAGGCTGGAGAGGACTTCTGTGTTTGCTGGTGTCTCATGTTTAAGCAGAAATTCATTTGACATTTTGGACAGGGGAAGRCAGTGCTGATCATTCCTGGCTGCTGCGCTGGGTACGTGCCGATGCACTTGGCTACGAGGGTGATGCATTTTCCAGCATAGAGGAGGCTTGTGTCCATGCAGTTTTAAGGTCAAATCATGCCATCGCACACTTAAGACAGTAAACAGTGGCAGATTGTGAAAGGGGCTGTACCAGTAACTCTTACCCTTGACATTTTTGGCACRCCATCTAACCAACGCCCAGGGAAGGCTCTCAGACTGTGGTGATGCACCGTCTCCTCAYATTTCACAGCCTTTCCTTCTGAAGGTAGGGCTAGACGTCCCTGGCCTTGCCTGTTAAATGGACTTCTTGCCAGGACGGTGGGTCCCTGCAAGATGAAACAGAGCAGGTCAGGGAAAGAGTAAGGCATTGATATTCTCCCATGAGGTCTTTTAGGACCTTGGAAGAAACCATAGCTGAAAACCAAATGGTCTTCAGTCACAGACTCAGAGGGGAGGTACAGTATGTGTTAAGCTGTGAAAGGTACCTCAGGAAACCCAGGCCATTCACATGGAGTATATCCAGCAATATAGTAGTATAGATATTCAGACACACACAAACGCAGGGTAGATTTAGAAGTTTTGGGAGCTAGAGCTCATACAGTCAGCACTGGTGAAACCGCTGCACTAAACTTTTACGCCGCAGCGTTTCAGCCTCCGCAATTTTATTGTATCCTAGTTTGCATGGCTTGTATCACACGGGCAGTCCCCTGAGCAGCACCCTTGAAAGAAAGCGAATCAAAAGTGTCTTCTGAATATGCCACATGGAAGAGAATCAGTTACATAAAGAAATCACAGCAGCTGCTCCTATTCTTGTATATCATGTCTGTTACCAGTCAACAGATGTAGTGATGGAAAGAGAAAAGGGAGCCTGGAAGGAACCCGGGCAACAATTTGGATACTTTGGGGAAAAATACTTGATTAGTTTGTGTGATTTCAGCTCCACAGGCTGGCATCATTGCTAGCTGGACAGAAATGCCAGGCAGGCATAGGGAAGAAGCACATCATGTATCTCATCCCATATCTCTCTAGCAGGCAGGGGAAGTATGCTGCTTTTTACATGCTATAGTAGTCCAGGYGAGTTCATGGAGCATTGCAGTGTGAAGGGGCCCGAACTCTTCCCTTAGTCACTAATCCCTTTGTGTTAGCTACAGATATTGCAGGGTACAGGCAGGAGTTGCTCTGAATCAGTGGTGAGTCCCCATCTTCAGGTTTATGGGACTTGTTCCCAAACTGCGACCCCCTCGTGCTACTGCAGAAGGTCCTCAGGGCAGTGGTGTGCCAGGCTGCAAGGATGTAAAGCAATGGAGAGGTTTCATTCAGGAGGTCTGTCCTGCAGCAGATGTCACCCTCAGGGATCATTATCCCCAGTACCCTCGAGTTCTAGATAAGCTTCCCCCAAACCCAGCTTTGTTATTTTCTTAATAGTGAGTGGGGTGGAAAGCACTCTCCCGAAAGCTCTGGAAGCTGCTGGTCTGGTCCATAAAGGGGCTTGGGTGTGTGATGCTCCTCAGCAATGGCTTTTACTGCACAGCTGCTTTTACCCAGCTTCTAGCAGCATCACGGTGGCACCAGTGGTAAGAGTGTAAAAGCAGCAGCTGTGATTTTAGCCTCTTTTGGTCTGGACAGTCATCTGTGAGGCACTAAGAGACCTACCTACTCGCTAGGTCACTACAGCTGTTGGTCACTGCTGACCTGGGCCAGATTTGAATGCTGGGTCCCGAGATGAGAGGTTTCACCCTGTCGTTCTTCTCCAGAGGCAGCTGCTCTTCCTGAAGAAGTCTTTCAAGAGCATTTCTAATGGATGCAGGAAAAAGAAGAAAACACATCCCCATGCTTTTACTTCCATGCTGGCATTGCATTGTTTCTTGTGACCCTCTCTCCTCCCAGCAATGCATGGCTTTAAGGTTGTATAGGCTGGGTGGAATATATTTTAGAGCGAGACTCTATTTAGCTGTGATGTCAACTGCAGCCAACTATAAAAAGCTCAGTAATGCTCTTTGAAAGTGTAACAGCTGCTGCTCTACACAGTCTCTGGTGTATTACCAGTCCGCCCTATTTCATGTGCACACAACCAAAATAAAATATTATAGCAATCATCATCTTATATAGTTCAAGGAATTTGGGACATAAATTCCCCAGAAACCAGGAGGAATTCAAGGTTAGCCAAACTGGGTAATTTTACACAGTTTGTTAACAGAAAGGTAATTTTATCCAGCTTTGCAATGTAGCCTGACTTTTACCTAGCACTTGACTATGTGCTGTTAGCGATCCCTACATAGTGACAACAGAGCAGCAAACCTTTCCTTTGGGCACTTTTGCTGGAYGTTGTTCACGTACAGTTATAAACTGAGCTTGTCTGTACTGCATGGGACATGTCCAGCAATATATTACCCAACATATGAAACCTGTTTTTGTTCTTAACTGGATGTGGCCACATATATTTGAAAACACACTAACTAGGCCAAAATTTCCCATAAAAGCAGGACTGTTAAAGAAAACGTGATTTATTAATCTAGAGTAAACAGAGAGAAGTGAATGACTCTGGAATTGTGCTAGGACTACACACCATCACAGTACTGGAGATAGGGTCTCGGCTGGATCTCTGTTAAGGACAGCACTGAAACTGTGGATGCTGTATAAAGCTGATTCTTTTCTAAAATCCGAACAGTGAACTTTTAGGAGTAATCCCCACATTTCACTCTGTGGACTTCCTTCTGTTGAGGACCTTGATATATTTTCCAGGGATGTGTCTCTGTTTTACTAAAACGTGGGACACATCTGCCCGCAGTTATGCAAAAGCCAGCGAGTAGCAGAGCAAGAAGGGGAGCCTGGCTCTGCTTTCCCCCTTTCCTTCCCTTTCCTTTAGTCACTGGGCCTGCTGTCGGGTGAGCTGACACTAGCACAATCCAATTCAATTTCCTCCAACCAAATGAGACAGCTCGAACAATGTGAGTCCAGGAAGCACCAGCTACGTAAACAGGACAAGGAAAAGTTTCAGAAAAAATCGCACGAGTGCCCAGTGTGCTGTTGTGGTTGCTTGAAGTCCCGCTGGGCTGAGCCCTGACTCGGCGGCGTCCGTCGTGGGGACCAGCCAGGCTGAGGGACAGCGCCCTCCTGCCTCGCAGAGCCAAGTGGGTCAGCCCGAGCTCCAGGTCCCTTCTGCATCCTCGACAAAACTCAGCAGTGTGAAGTGGCCTCAGTGTTGTAGGCAGGTTGATTTTGTTTGGTTTGTAGTGCAGATAGGGCCTTTGTAGTGTGGGTGAAGAACAGCCTGTTCCTAAGTGACGTGTAAACTTCTCTGACACAGGTTTGAAGCGGCGGTGAGCTCACCAGTCTGCGAGGAAATGGTCGGCTGCCAAACACGGCTGTTACCAAAGGTGACAGGACAGTTAGGCAATGTGAGGAATGATTTGGCATCAGACAAAGCCGCTGGGATGGAAACACGCACACCACGGGACGGGCTCGGCCGTGTCTCTGAGTGCTGGCTGCACCCAGCTCCCAAGCAGGGATGTTTCATCCATGAGGACATCGGAGGCACCCAGAAGGGAAAGCAAGCGGTCTCCAGTCACACGGGAAGCTTGGGAGGGAGCCAGGGAGCAGCTTTGGTGCTGTGGCATGGTGCTGCGAGTGCAGGCCCATCCTTCCCTGCTGGCTCTCTGGAAACCCTTCAGGCACCCCCACTTTGCCAGGGTGCTCAGCTGTTGACTGTGCTGTGGGCACAAGCAGCGATAGCAGATGAGGAGCTGACTGGGGGAGCTTGTTTCTTCTGTGTACAAATACACATGCAAACACACACCATACGGTTGTTTAAATAAAGTGATGCTGAAGAAGGGTGACTTGTGTCAACAGACAGAGATGAATTTACATGCTACAGCGTGTAGCAATATGCTGTTAGGTAAGAAGCGGCACATCTTTTGTGTCTAGCCATGTATACATAAAGGTATCGCAGGGGGAGCTGAGTTGCTGCAGAATTTAAGGTTGTAGTTTTTTAATGGCACCTAGGAAACAGAATACTGGAAGTCCTTGAACATTCAATAACTTCCCAGCCAGAGCCTTTATTTGTCCTCTAATAGTCTGCAGATTATTTAAGACTTTACTATATCCCTTGATAACTAAGAGCTCAGTTCTTTAGATACTGAGCAGCCTCCATTCTAAATAGGGGCAGCTGAGAGTTTTTGCAGAGCTTTTGTCTACCTTTGTCTGAGGCTTTGCAACAACTAAGTGGCTTCCACACTTCTAGAAGTGAGACTGGTAAATCATTGGCCATGAGCCCATTTGTTCAAAGAAGAAAAGAAAATAGTACTGCAATCCTACACGGGTGACAAGATGAAGCTGTCTGTCTCATACAATAGCCATACAAACCTCAGGCTCCTGGTGTTCTGACTCCCTGGCTATGATTTTCCACAGTGACCAAGTAATTTATTTAATCCTTTCACTACCTCTTTGTAGAGTCTTGGAGCTTTAGGGTGTCAGAAGGAATCATCAAACTAACTTCTGCAAGGCATTAGAAGGCAAGATCTTGCAATGTGTTACTGGGAAAAAAAAAAAAAGAACTTTTCTTTCAAAACAGATGTTTTCCCTCTAATATATTTTACAAGTTGAGGAAAACAAGCTCTTTCAAAAAAAATTAATTGAAAACGTGGATCGTTTTRCAATGAATGTGATGCTAACGCTGACACCTTGTTTCTTTCACTTGTAGTTAGATCTTTGGATCTTCAGGACTTTCCAGTCCTCCTGAAGGATTTTTCTCCTGACTCCTAGGGGACTGTTAAAAAGATCAAAATTATTAGATATTTTGTAGTGCATTAAATTACTTGCTTCTAAATAAGTATTATTTTCATCAAACCAGTCGTATTGGATACTCTTACTTATTTTTGTGGGATTTGGGAGTGCTAATCAGGACCAGCCCCTTCCTGACATGACCACTAAAGCCTGGGGACTGGATTGTTCTGTTAAAGAGATCAACAGTGAGATAATTACCTTTTGCACACAAAACGTAGTGAGGGGGTCAGAACGAGTACCCACTGACCTGAATGCAGCATTTAGCACCACATCGATAAGGTTCAACCAACAAAGATTGCTACTGCCCTCTTTTTGAATAGAGAGGATTAGCAAGAACCGKCTGTCTGTCATGGCTAACAGGTTACTGGGGGGTGCTGGGCACACTACTAGTGATGTTTGGGACTCCATCTGGCAAGGAATTTCCTTCCCCAGGTTTTGATCTGGAAAGAAATGTCAGTTGCTGTTGCGAATATCAGAGTCTGTTCTCTAGCTGGAAAATACTGTTGTTTTGCTGTTATATAAAGGCTACTCAACAATTACAATGATGGGCACTCTATGGAGGCCTGTAATAAAAGCAACACACAAAAGGAGATATTACATTCACATATTTTTGAGCCTAAGGGCTTGTCTATACTAGAGATATTTTTATTTGCTGTGAGTATCTYAGTGAGGTTAAAGATACACTCTTCCTGCCTATGTCTGTATAGCTACATCTAAACGAGGGCTTTTATCAGCATAACTACGTCTGCAAAAGACCCAGCTCGTAACTCACGTAATTGCACTGGTAAGGCTTCTTAAGTGGAGGCCAGCTTATACAGATTCTGCAGACAGAAGGAAGCGAGAGAATTGCTCCTTTCATCATGCCAGTGTTTTATCTTGGGGGCCTAGTGCTGACATTTTGAGTGTTGTTAACCTCTGCTATTTTAGGACTGGTGTGTAGGAGCGCATCACCACTGAATCAGGCATTCAGATACTTCTCTCCTGGGAATACGGTTCAGAAATCTGGCTGGTAAGATGTAATCACCTTGGTTAAGCTTTTCCTTTGAGAACTCTTGCCCTGTTTTTCCCTGATGAAACTCCCTCCTATGCCAGCCATCCCAGACCCTGTTTTACACRAGATACATGATGAGGTCCCCAGTGGATAACTCCATGACTACTTTAAATTATATGTTAATATGTCATTCCCCCCCTCATTCAAAGATTTCATTATCTTGCAGCGAAGCGTGTGAARGGAAGAGGATTCATGTCTCCCTGTATTTAGGAGGAAAAACATATGACCTGTTCAGCAGCAATTCCTCTCAAGCATCAGCAAGATACGGACCGGAAGGTGTGTAAATAAACTGTAGACATTTTAAGCCAAAGGGGCTGGGTCAGATTATGGATGTACTAAATGTGCCAGTCTTGAACTCTGGCTTGATGAAAAATGAGGGTTTGACAGCTTAAGGAGATCCTGCCTGCCACTCCCTTTGCCATGTACCTCATTCACACTCCTCTCCTTGCAGCCCTTCACCCTGACAATTGTACTGACTCAGTTGTTTATGGGGCTGGGCTGTGAACCAGATCTGGGAATAAACCCAGTTTAAAAACAGAGAGAGAGGGTGGGATAAAAGGAAGGAGGCTGCATTTCACTATGAGCCAGTATTGCCACTGAAACCCCATCATACCAAAACACAGCCTTCTGCAGTGATGGGGAGAGGAGCCACAGTCTCTCCAAGAGGAACATCTGCAGGCCAAGAAAAGGCACCGTTACTAGTGCGGCCCATAMACAAACTTAGATTTGTGACTCTGCCTTGCAACAAAGAATCTTGCATTACTCTTGTAAGAAAGGATGTTACTGCTTATCTCCTTTGAGGACAGCCTACTCACAGATAAAGAGAATGGGAAGTCCTGCCTCAGTAATTTGTCCTGTGCTGTCCATTAGGAAACCCGAGTGAGGAGGTTTTAGCTCAAAGTTTCCATCTTTGTTCACCAGCCTCGTGCACCATAATCTGCTCTGATTTTATTATCCTCGATGAGAAAGGAAAAAAAATGAGAGAAGAAAATKATGTCAAAACACTATCGCCAGTCTGATGGGACCTGTGTGATTCTCAGCAGTTTTGCTGTGCAGTRGATTTCAGTCTATGGTTGTTGCCACTGTGAACAACTTCCAAGGTCCACAAAAGCCACAAAGGAATGGAAGTCAATAGATTTAGTCCCGCTGTGCAGGATCTGCCTCTCCACTAGCAGTCCACAAATCAGAAGAGGTTGAAATTGCCTGCTGGAGTGCAATTCTACTCGCACAGAATAAGGGAGATAAAAATACACTTCCTGCACTGAAAATATGTTCATTAGAGCAGAAGAGCACAGGTAGGGAAGCAAACTATCTAGTGATCTGACTATTCCAGTAACAGCAGGGTGGCTGGATTGGTGTAGCTACTTCATAGGGTGCAGTTTGGTATTACAGCTGATCTGATCAACAAGCTAGTTGCTGTCCATGTTTCCTGTTCGCGTTGCTTTCCTTATATTGCATGTAGTGGCTGTGTGGCCACAGGGCGCATCTGTTCATCTGGCTGATAACAGTGGCAAACTAACTGTGCCATAAAAATGAGTAGTTTTCAGCCAGATCAGCCAGCTGAATCAACTCACCCTGAAGCCACTCCATCGCTAGATTCAGTGCAAGGGAAAGGGCAGGAGAATGCAGCTGGAAGCCATGGTGGAGTGCGACCACCACTATTTGGCATTAGCTCACGGCTTTAACTGTAAGCTGCCCCCAAAAGGACAACCTGCTCCCATCCTCCCTTCCCTGCTCCTAGCAGCGTGTTCCTGCTGCTGCCAGTGCTTTCCTGACCACTCGGTGAATGAGGCCAGCTCTCTAAGCCAGCAGAGAACTAACCCAGCACCGAGGAAGCAAATAGTTTTCTGCCTGCTTGATAAGGTGAAGGGCATTGCTGAGAGGTCCGACGAGCATAAGAGCTGGCAACAAGGATGCTGATGGGAGTGTGTGGTGTGTGGCTGGGAACAGACCAGTGCAGCTCCTTCTGACAGCAGCCATTTCATGAAACCTCATTCTCAATTTAAGCCAAAGCAGGAAAAAAACCCCAAACAACAACATAAAAAAGTGAGCCACAGCTGAGCAGATGGGAACCAGCTGCATGCTCTCCATTAAAAAAAGAGTGCATCTGATAATTAGATGAAGAGGGACAGGTTTAACGCATGTTTTTGAAAGGTATGTTATCCTTCTCTTTGCTGAATGGAAGGAGGGACATGGATAGCGCCACGTATTGCACACGTAGCCTTGCTCTTCCCAAGAGACAGGCAGGAGGGTCAGCAAAGTTTTGCAAAGAAATCTCCTCTCTGCCTATCACTTCCCATGCCATTGGGCAGCTTGGAGGCCCAAAGGCAGATATAGTTCATTTGAAAATAAAGCCAAAAGGAATGGCCACAGGAGGGAATAAGCTGGTATGTAGCACAGCGCAGAGGAGGATGTGTCTGGAACATCAGGAGAGCTCAGGGGCAGGGGGTGTGCCATCTCTGTCCCCTTTGGGGACACATGCTAGTTGGGGTCAGACCCTGACCCTGAGGTACCACTCCCTTCTGGAGGTGTTTTAAAAGAGCATCCATAGGTGCTCTGAATTTACATGGATGGAAATCATTCATCTGGCTGTTGATTCACAGTTTTTCCTGGGCAGCGTGCCAAAAATGCAATTGTTAATTGCATCAATTTCCACGTTCTCTCTTCTGTAAAATCACTTTATTAGAGGAGTTGGTTAAATTCAGGAAGTGCTCAAATTCCTAGCCATATCTTGTTTAGCAAAGACTTCTTGATAACAGTGCTGTACTACTACTCTGAGCTCATGTGCCTGTAAAAGGCGTGATTGTTTACAGAGTTACGCTGCTGCAGATGCAATCCTATCACCATAAGCTATATCAAACTGGTATCGCTTATTTTATTAGACTGAACTGTTCTTTTATGATCACCTGTAGCTGGTATAACTGCGTCCATGCTACGGGATGTTTGCTGTCTGTCAAAATGGGAATATTTAGTGAAGATGGACTTTAGGACGTGTATGTTTCCTCAGGAGTCACTCTAGCACTCAATAAACCTGTTTTCAGCAGTGTTTGCTGACACGGCTTAAAAGGTATTGCCAGAACCTACATCCGATTAACTGTTATTCTGCRCCTCGTATAATAATTTAGAGAAGTCAGTGTGAATGTCACCATAAATTACTACATAAATGCAAGGCAGCAGCACAGTGAATGGTGTTAGCTTCAAAGCAGAGACAACTATTATCCACCCCGCTGTGGAGAGGTCCCAGAAGGGACCGCAAGTCGTTTGCAAAATTGCAACTGTATTGCCATCTTTCAGAGTTGTCCAACAGGATGTGAAGCACACAGCACTGTTTGCTCTTGAGTGCCAGGCAAGATTAGACCATGCTTTAAAGGAGACTTCTTGAAGGAAAAAGAAAATGGAATTGTGGTTATTTTCGGGCATCAACCCAAACTGCATATAAGTTTCTACTCGGAAATTGCATACAGGTTTCTATGTGGAAAATTACCTCTTTTTTTTTTTTTTCTCTCTCTCTGTTTTTAGAGCTTTCATTAGTTCTTAGAAAAACTGAAACTATTCAATCCAGAGAAGACCGTGGTGGAGGTCTTGCAGAAGTGGATTCAAAGTGCTCTCTTGCTTAACTGAAAAGTAGAAACATAAAATCTTTGAGTTGGCTTATTTTTCTCCACAGACATACGACATTTGAATAAACAAGTAGTAATGAAAAAGGACAGATTTAAATGACTTAAGAGAATTTTCTCTCAATGAATCCTGTGGTGCCATTATACACTTTCATGTCCCAGATCTGCCAATCCCAGTAGGTCCAAACCCAATTTAACTGTGCATGCACAAATGGTTGGAGTGCGATCTTTGAGTTTAATGTGTCCTGAACATCTAAACAGTTACTGCGAAGATCCGCTGTCTGTCACACGTACAGTAGGGTCACCCTGGGCTCCTAAACTTCAGGAAAACCAATAAGCAGCCACAAAAAAGCAGCTTGGTGGTAGATGCGGCTGAGTGGTCACCAAAATGGGCAACACTTGCAGATTCACTGTAGCTCCTGGGACAAAGATATTTTCCAACACGCTTCAAAAAAAAATAAAAATCAATTTCTATAAAATGACTGTGATCAAGAGAACTATAAGGGGAAACCAAAAATATTTACATATGCTCTTTAGTCTAGGTTATATCGGCCAGAGCAATGTAGAGACATAAGCACAAATCAAATTTGTTTTCCTTCCTGTTGCTAGCAGAGTTGGGAGTGCACTACACTGTAACAGTGCCTCCACGGGTGGTTTTACAGTGTAAGATCAGCTCCTAACCAAACAGCTTGTATCCGTCCTTTAAGGAAAGGCAGACAGACAAAGAGAAAGCCTGTATTTAAAGTAAAAGAACTTGAACACTTTCTTCCTTCTTGTCCTGGTCTGTTCCAGCCAGTACAACTCTCATGAATGCAAAATGAAGACAGTAACAAGAGGAACAGAACTGTCATGTTCTGGAAAAAGGTAAATCCTGTTACTACTCACAAATGCAGTTCAATTGCCAAACCTCGGGGAATTTAATTCTTCCATTAACCTGGTCACCCTCCCAGAGATACACGTAGCCTTTCCTTCCAGGCAGTCCCCTCTCCTCTCTCCCAGCTACAGGAGCTCTGGGCTGGTACGATAACACTAGGGCTGGGAGTGATGTTCACACCTTGTTTATTTAACGTAGCCATTCCCAAGAAGCTGATAACAGTATTTTCGTAGTGAATGATTTGCATTTCTGAGCCCATAGCACAGTGCCAGACCCAGCTGCTTGGAGACGTTCATTTGAGATCATCAAATATTTAGCAGCTGTTGCTCTAGCAAACACCGCATTAGGCCACATCTTACAAAGCAGGGCTCCTTCCTCTGTTAGCCACCACTGCCCAAGGGGAACTCCTCCAAAGGACAGCCGCCACCGCAGGGTGCCTGGGAGGAAGGGCTGACGGTCTGGTACCTGCAAACACCAGGAGGAGTAGAAGTTAAGTGAGACTAGTGCTCCATGAACATTTTAATGGTTCACTGTATAATTGCAATGAGTAGGTTGGTATTTTTAACTGTTAAACATTCACCAGCTTGAATTAAATAACTGATTTATTCTATATAAAGTTTCTAGGTCTACATTTCTTAGTGGAGGGCACTGTTGCTGGACTAGACTACCTCTCTGGGACTTGTATTTCTTCTGTGTTTCTTTTCCCATGCAGAACCAACTGTTACAAGAAATGAAGAATTTACTGGCTCAACTTAGCATTTTCATCTTATCTATTAATTAAGCTAAGGGTTTTCTCAAATACGTAAACTATTGGGAAGTCTTTGTCATAATCATTTGGGAAATACTTCTTCATTTACAGGATTCATGAGCAATTCACTGAAGGTGTTAGAAGTCATACTGGCTGCATGCCAGGGAACAGCCAGGGCTGGCTGCTCCCTGAGGGCCGGGGAGCCAAGGGGGCTAGGAGTGAGAGCCAGTGGGTTGGGGTGCAGGTGAGGGTCTGGGGGCCCATGGCCATAGCTCAGGTGGGGGACAAGGACAAGAGCCTCAGCTGAAGCAGCTCCTGAGGGCCAGGGCTCAGTGCCGGCAGTGGCTTCCCCGCCGCGCTGCCCAGGAGCGCTCCCCGTGGCCGCGAGCAGGCCCTGAGCCCCAGCGGCCAGACCTCTAGCAGCAGGGAGGATGTGCTCAGGGCCCTGTGGCTGCCTGGACATGTAGCTCCAGGTAAATCTCTATTTTATACCAGATGAGCCAGGATTCCATGCTGTAGCTCAAATAACCACCTCTGCAAATTCAAAATTTTCTTCTGGAAAAATATTTCGTCATTTGTTATTACATTATCCCAGACCAAGAGACTCCTCTCAAAATTTGAACCTCCATTTTTTTTCTAATATATCATCTCACAGCTATTCCCCTTCCTATAGCTGATCATGCATTCAGCTTGTCTACCAGTTGCACATCACAGCAGTTACTGACACCGCAGTGTAAGAGCAAGTTTCCATATTTATAAATCTGACTTGGAAACACCATGAAACAGAGGAGAGTCGATGTAACATGTCCATTCCATGCTCACCAGACAGCTGTGCTATGGGGAGGGCAGGTGGAGAACCACTAAGGGCAGCTCAACACTGCCCGGTGGCTCTCCAAACAGAAGCAAACCAGGCTGCAGCTTTGTGCCTTGGCCATGCCTCAGTCAGACACAGCGCTACCAGAGACGGCTTGTTTCGACTCTCCAGCTGGGACCTCTCCAAGAGACTATCCTGCACTCCGTGGAGAAACCTGCTCCACTGGCGCCAGCTCGCATGCCTCTTGCATGGTATAGCAAAGCTGGCACGAGAAGAGAGGAATAGTCTCACGTTTGCTAAACGTACCAAACATTTGCTACCAGAGAGCCTGTCAGGAGACAAATAGTTTTTCTGTAATTATTCCCCAAGTCAGCTTGTCAAGCAAGATGCTCGTGGAGCATCTTGGATTTAGCTTGGCCTCCAAATACAGACACAAACTAAGGGCTGCCTGGTTTCAGGCCAGTCTCCTACCATGAAGCAGAAACACCTCTGGTTTTGCCGGTATATAAAATGAAGTAAATATTTCCTTCCATTTGGGTGAAACATAGCAAATCCAGTAGGGATCAGTCAGAACTTCTGTTTCTTTTACTCTAAGGATGCATTTTAGGATAAAGAATTTAGAGTTTCTTAAAGCAGGAACTTTAAGATTAATCTCACTATGGATTAAACTGTAGAATTGATGCCATAAGAAAATATTTATGAAGCGCAAACTCCTCAAGCCAAGCAGGAAATGTGTCAGATCAAAACTTTGAAAACAGATGTTTTAATACAAGTGATTTTATAAATGAACTAACAAATCTTAAAGTGAAGCTGGATCTGATGCTGAAGTGACAGACTTGTAAAGCAGGGTGCAAGCTTGTATGAAGAGAGAAAATAATCTGTTCTGCTGTTAGTCTGGTCCATGAGATAGCACCATGAAATAGTCAGTACGGAGAACTGTGTGCCCTGGAAAGCTCCAACCGTCAAAAGAGGATGATACGCCCTTGTTCTGCAGTCTTTGGCAGGAAAAAGCGAGCAATACAGTGTTACGTTTGATCCTCAATCAAAAAAAAACAAAACCAAAATGCTAGTGAAGAAGCTACAAAGGATTTCCAATTGGTTGTAAAACTTCTTTTGAAGCTTAGATGACTCATCATCTGAATCAAATTCTGCCCCATTTGTAGTAAACAGTGCCCTGTGTGGCATTCACTCTTTCAAGAAATACTAACTGGAAATGAAGTACTTCAAATTAAAGCTTTACATTTCTTCTCCCTTTCACCCACAGGCTTCAAAGCACTTTATAAGTGTGACTTAATAAAATCTCTTCAGCATTCCTGAGAGATCAGCAGATGGATCTAGAACTGCCTTGAGTGGTAGATAAACTCCTAGCCAGTGTGACCAACTTCAGGGGATGACCCCAGAAACGGGCGGCAGGCTTCAGTGAAGTACTGGGGACAGGGCGGGGGGACTCCCACACGCACCCCTGAGTTTCAGGAGGTTGCAGAGCTCTGCGGTTCTCTTCCTTTGCATCGGCTTCATGGAACACCAGACACAGACGCCCCGCTTCCTAGGCATGCAGTCTGCATCTTGGTTTGGGTGAGAAACGTGACCAAAAGCACTGAATGCTAACACAGTCTTTCCCAAAGTCCTGTGAGAAGGCTTGCTTGCGCTGGGAATAAACCTTCTTAGCCATGCGCAAGAGCGACTCTCCCCCCTTGCGTAGCCCATGGTAACAGTAGTATTGTGAATGGTGTTTCATGGTCACAAGGGAGTGAGCTAATTGCAGATATAGCTCATGGAGAGTAATTGCCTTGTACTCTTTTTTTTCTTTCCCTGGCTCATTTCTCTCCTTTCTTGTGTGAGGCCTGAAGCGTGTTTCCTAAGAGAGGAGGAAAGGTCAGTAGCAGACCCCATGCCACCTTCCAGCTGGAGCAAAAGGCTTTCAACCTGTGCCATAAAGCTGTTGAAAAATCATTATTCCCTTCTATAAAGCAACGAAAAAACACATCGAGTATTCAGCGGCCGTTCCCCCAAACACTAACGTAACCTCCTGTGCCCTGGGATTTGAAGGCTGCCACGGAGGAGGGCCTGCGATCTGGGGCAGGCAGCCCAAACATTTCTGGAGAAAGCAGTGCCGCTGCCTCAGGGCAGCTCCCCCGGCCGTGCCAGCGCTGCCCTGGCCGCCTGCCCGGCCGAGRCTGCCCTACCTCCCGCCCGGGGGAAGGGGGCGAGTTTATTTTCAGCCCCATCCCCGAGACGCAGGGACAGGCGACCACAGGCGGGTGTAACCCGTGCCCCGGGAGCCGAGTTCCAGGCCCCAGGAGCACGGCAAGGCGGGAAGAGAGGGCTGCGAGGCACCGCACGGGCTCCAGCGGCCACCACCGTGAGGCGAGCAGGCCCCGGCGGGCACAGCCTCCCGCCCCCAGCCGCCCGGCTGGGTCAGGGCGCCCCGTCCTCCTGCCCGCCGAGGACGGATCCGCCCTGAGGCGAGCGCCGGGCCGCCGCAACACCCGCGTACGGCCGTTGGCGAGGGGGCGGTGCCGCGGGGGCGGCCGTTGGCGAGGGGCGTGGGCGGGGCAATTGGGCGGGACCGGAAGTTCCGGGTCGGAGGGAACAGGAAGTCGGGACGTGGCCGCCGCAGCGGAGCAGGAGGCGGAGGGCGGGCGGGAGGTGGTGGTGGAGGAGGGGGAGGATGGCGGCGGTGCTGAGCTCGGACCGGCTCGAGGTGTCGGTGGACGGGCTGACGCTGAGCCCCAACGCTGAGGTGCCGCACTGTGAAGCGCGGCCGGAGCAGGGAGAGCCCGCGGTAGGGCGGAGCCGGGCGGGCCCCGGCTCCCCGGGTCAGGCGGAGGCTGGCGGCGAGGCGGCGGAGGAGGCGGCGCTGAGCCCGGAGCGGCGCTGGGGCTTCGCGCTGGAGGAGCTGTACGGCCTGGCGCTGCGCTTCTTCAAAGGTGAGGCTGCCYGGTGACGGGGCCCGCACACCCCCCGCCGGCACCGCGGCGGCGAGGCGGGAGCCGCCGCGTCCCGGGAAGTGCCGGGCGGAGGCATCGCCCGCCTCCCTGCCGAGCCGGGCTCCGGGGCGCAGGCGGAGTCCCGGATCCCCCGAGAGCCGCGGGGGGGCGGCGCCGTAGCGGGGCAGGCGGCAGCGCCGGCACCGCCCGCGGCCCCCGGGGGGTGGCGAGCCGGGGCGAGCGTCGTGTCACGGCGGTCGGTGGCGGCTTGTGGGGATGCGCTTTTCCTGGTGCGAGAGAAGAGCCGGGAGGGTCCCCCGGGCTGCGGTGTGCCCGCTCCGCGGGGCCGGAAAGGCATTTCCGAGGGTTTGCACCACCCGACCTGAAAACCGAGCAAAAAAAAATCCTCGCTTGTGCCACGTGAAGAAAAACCTTGCAAACGTAGGCAAAGAGCGCGCTCTCTGAGTGTTGTCGAGTCGCTGACAGCCGGGATACTGGCATGAGATGTCGTGCCGTCTCCACGGGATGCTAACTTTAAGTCTGGCTTTACCGCTTCGTGTGCTATCATGTCTCCAGCTGGCAGCTGTGCCAGGGAGCCATGAAATACCCAGGGTGTAGACCTGGAACGTTTGTTTTGGGATCCCCTGTAGCCAGGTTTGCTTCTGCAGGAAGCCGGAGGTACCTTGCCACACTTGCTTTCCTCAAGAGGAGTAAATGGACTGTGGTTTTGAAGGAAGAGCTGCATTCACTGTAGTGCTACATTGCGCTACAGCATTTGAGCACCTCGCAGCGATGTGTTGCTTTGCTGGCTTTCAGGCGGCTGCTGTTTAACATGGGGCACAGAGCAGGGCGTCTAGCAACCTAGGGAAGATACAACTGTACTTGGAAAGGTCAGTCTTGTGGTGGTCAGTTGTTAGATGACCCCCAGGAAAGCTGCCTCTTCTGAGGGCAAGCATACTGGCAGGTGGAAACTGTGCTAGAAGGACAAAGTTGTCTATTTTCTTCGCTTTGGCTGTCTTGCACCGTGATAGTTGTTAGGAGCATGTAAGGCTCTAAGCAGTTTTYTTGAGCCCTGGTTCTTTGACCCTGTTCTAATGCCCTTCCACAAAGCAATTTTTTTGTTAGCATGCTGATATACAGAGATTTTTTTTTTTTTAGCTGTAAGAACCATAAGGGATCATAAGGGTCCTGATTTTTTGTTTTTCTTTTTTTTTTTCCTGTGTCAGAAGCTGCTGCGACCAGGTGTCAGGTTGGAAGCATTGTGACTTCTGTCTCTACCCTTTCTGTAAAACAAGCTGCTTGAAAGAGTTCTAGTTCAGTTTAATGAGCGTTTGTTCTTAAAACATGATGCAGAAAGAAATGCCTCTGCAGTAGCAAATTCCTTGTTTCGGTCAACCGTGGTCTCATTTTGTCTTGGGTTTAATATTCCACTGGAACCTGTATTTACAGTGTAAAAATTACACACTATGAAGGAGCTTATCTACATTATTCATAACCTACATCTATTATGTCTTACGTTTTAATGAAATTTATGCTCTACATTTATCTCCTCTTGGATGGTGAAAAGTCAATGGAGTGTTACTTGTGCCTAGGCTCCAGTTTCTTGTGTTGTGTTGTCTCAACAGTGGGTTTGTTGTTGCCTTCCTTTTAATAAAGCTTAATTTCAACATGTTTCAACTTACTGCTGCTCTTCTTTTAACCTTCTGCAATTTCTTGTAATGCATGGCTTTGCTCATAAGAGGAAAATTTTCCATGTTGTATGGAGTTGTCAGACTTTCCAAATGAAGACCTCGTTCCTCTATCCTTACAGCTGGAATAAGTCACATGAAGTCATTGCCCATATTGTCATCTGTAGTTTTTTGCTGAAAGTGACATAACACGAGGGTTTTTATTTATAGATGTGATGGTGAGTTATAGGAGCTTGTAATACTTGGATTACCGATTCTGCCTGCTTTTTCTATATCTGTGTGGCTCCGAAAATAATTGGTCTCGTTTCCAAATGATTTTCATGCATCTACTGTCAAAACAAATGTGGGAGTGGGCCTGCTTGTTTAGCAGCCTTGTAGATGCCAAGGAACAAATACGGATTCCTCCTTTACTTCAAGAAGCAACATATGAGGGATGTGAAGGTTGACCCATGTTAATAGGTCAATGCTGAGATCTTGTTTCTGATCATTCTTCTAAAAACCACTGATTTGGAGATGGAGGTATCTTTGAAAAACTTTGTCTTTCTTAAATCTAGTTGATAGCTGTGCGTCAGTGTATGATGTTACCTACTCACACAGCTACCGTGGAACAAACAAGTGACCCAGGGCAGCACTTGTTTGGGAGGACAATGGTATCTGGGTTAACTGTGGCTATTGGGATGGAAGGAGCTCGGGTCGGGATGCTAGAGGAGTCCCTGGGTGAGGTCAAAGGGTAAGCAGCGATCGCTAGTTAAGCAGCTTCCTTTCAGCTTCAGTGTGCAGACTGAGTTGTCTGGTTGTAACTCATGATGTACTTTCTTCCTAGAAAAGTTGAATCTGATGAAAATAGTTTGGATTTGCTTATTACAATGGCTGCTAACACTTGTCTGTGGTGGCATATTGCATGTAACAGAATTGCTCGAAGACAAGACAGGGTGGGAGTACATATAAACAATGTGAAAAACACAACTGAAACTAGGCTAGGATATTAAAGAGACTCAAAAGCTACTTTATTCTGTCTCTGATAAAGACAGAAGCAGATCTAAAATGCTTGACCCTGGGTCACTTCAACTGTCAGGCCTTAGGCTGTGCAGGAGATGTGCACTAGCTTTTTTTAGCATCCATAATGGCTTGTGAAGAAAGCTTTTCAGAATAATAGAGGCATAGAAAATAGATGGTTAATAGTGTTCCAGTCCATTTTTGTGTGAGAAACAAGAGCCTTCCTTACAGTACGCACTCTTTCCCTTACTGCTCTGTCGAGCCTAGTTCAGGTCGACCAGCATTTTATTTTGGCTGCCGTTAAGAAGATGCTCTGCTGTGCTGGATCCAGCGTACAGGGGAGAACACAGTCATGTTACTGAAATGGGTACGTTTCTTTGTCTCTTGGACTGTCTGTAATTGTGTGCCCTGGGGCAGCTGGCAGAGTGGAAGTGTCTCTGACAGCTTATTTTGCTTGTTGAGCTGGTACGAGCTATGCCAGCAAAGGCAACTTGTTTAAGGTGTCAGCTGTGTCCTGCAGTAGGAGGGGGTGGCTTGCATAGCTCTGCCAGCAAATCTTTTCCAGTATCAACCTGGCTTTATGGTTTTCCATATCCTGTCATTGAAATACCATTGCACCCAACCTTCAATATATGACAGTCCCTGAACTGTTCATGCACTGTCTAAAGCGATTTGCAGTGCAGCGCATTTGAGTAGACAGTATACAAACCATATCATTTTGGTATCTAAAAGCTCTCCTGGTACATCAAGTACTCTAATTTTGTTTGACTGCTCCAAGTTATTTCCTCTTATCCTAACAAGAATGCATCTTCAGCCTCACCAATACATCATTCTAAGTTAATTGTTCAACCTCATCTTTTTTTTTTTTTTGAGGGCTAATTTGGTGGCATGATTGTAATTCATAAGTTAAGTAGGCTCTTGTTTTCAAGAATATGAAAACCCCTGTAACATATCTACTTTTGATGTGAAGTTGAGCTTTGATCATGTTTAATTGGAAGGGCTGGCTGGTAACTCTTCTGTTGATGCAGAACATCTTCAGGAGAGGAGAATTACGAGTGTAAGAGTTTGTACTGGGATCTGCAGGCAGCAATTCAGTTCTCGTGCTTCTCAGTTTTGGTCTTGCTCATTAAAACTTTGCAAATGAATAGCATTAGCATACGTGACTTCTGCTTTTAAAAGCTATGAGGTGAAAAATCGCAGTTCACAAACTGTTTTCTGGCTTCTTCTAGATAACTCGACTGAATGCTATCCCACAGGAATTAGGCATTTAGAGTGAGTGCAGTAGGTGAAGTTGGAGTGGAAGCTGCAGCATGTTGTGCCGTATTTCTCACAGGAAAAAAATCATCTGAAGTTACATGGGAGTAACAGTATCTTGCATGATGCAGTCTCTTAAGCATATTTCTTAAACTCCCTTGAGTCTGAATTTGCGGTTTTATACCAATTCATGTCAGTGGTATAGTGCTACGTAGTGACATAAGCCTCCATTATCTGCTTTTCATTACTAGTTATAGCTTCATCTTTCTGTTGTGTTTGCATGCTGACACAAATGGTGGTCTTCAAGCATATGGTTGATTACCTGTAGTGCAAGGAGGGTCGCTGGTGTTCTAAGTATTGGTTTTCTGGAGTATTTAACTGAGTTGCCCTCAGTGGATCTCAGTTTTGCGGGCATCTAAACAAAGTAGCCGCTGTCAAGGAGAGCGGTTGTCTGAATAGCTGATATTAGGTGTGCAGGGATTTCCCTTCCAGGGGTGACAACACAGTAATGCAGTGTTGTGGTTTCATGGCACACATCAATGAGGCCGGAGCTTGCAGTAAGTGGGAGCTGGTCTTTCTCTGTGTTCTGGGTGAACTACTTCATGTCATCAGTGAAGTACATATATGTGTGTGTGTATATATATGGGCCCTTACTGCAGAATGCGTAAAGTATTGTAGGTCCATTGCCTGCCTTGTTCATGTAACCATCCCCTTAATCACTACTTGAATTTGATCTGTTAATGGCTGCTGCTTAAGCTTAGTTGACTTGAAGTTGCCATTTCAGGTGAATGATGCTTTGAAGTATTGTCAGGAAAGAAGTTTCCTAATCTTCTGTAAGAAAGCTGAGCCTTTCTCTGGCCCTGTTGAGTCGGGCATACCAGTGGCATAGGGAGGGTTGTATAGTTGCTTTACTACTGCTGTGTGCATCCTTTGGATTTCTCAACGTCTTCCCTAGAGCTCTTTGATGTTCTTCAGCTTCCTGACAGCTGTATTAGATGTGTGGGTAATACCTACATAAATGGTGTGTTCACGGATGCTTGAATAAATTTGGCACTTCTACTTGTCTGGACTCACTAATGCTCTTTTTTGGCATATTTGACTCTGCAGATGGCTTCAGGTCCTCTGGTTCAGTTTAACGGCAACAATTCCAAATCTTTGGGATAATTACACAGTGTGGTTCATGCTGAGGAATTCAACTGAAAAATAGCTAGTGTACAGCTTTGCTCTCAACTGGCTCCACATACTTTGCTGAGAGTTTGCTTCTAATCTGCATTATCTACAAGTCACTGAATGCCTGCCTCATATTTTTCTCATCTATCTGTTTTCTTCTCTTATTAGCTTGTTTGTTCATAAATGCGTATTTTGGCTTCTCTTGGTAGTTAGGGCTTGAGGTCTGACTTCCCTGTTCTGTGATAATGCAGGCGTGCTGTGTATAGCATGGGAAACCCTCTTCAGAAGTGAGTTCAAAACTGATGATGTTAGCTGGCTTAGGTAGCAGCCTAGTACAGCAAACAGCTATGGTTTTTGGCAGACAACTGTAGGTGTACAGGTTGTGCAAGGTAAACTATGCCATAGGGACCCCCTTGAGAAGTGTACTTCACTTAGAAGCCTGGCAAAATTTTAGTGTAGTACCCTTATCAATTGCCTTACTTTTAAGCACACTGCCCCAGGATATTAAGTATGATTTCAAAGTGCGTGCTGTTTATTGAGGCTAATGGAAGTGCTTGCTGCCTAATAAGCAAATTCTGAGTTAAATGAGAAGTGTGAAGAATTGAGGGAAAGCCAAAGGACTCTTTGGGTGGCCTGAGAGCAGGAGACCTGAGACCCAGGGAGAGAGCTTACCAGGATGCAGTGATTTGCATCTCTTAAGGGTCACAGACTTGTTGAGGTGGGAAGGGACCTCCGGGGATTGTCAAGTTCAACCCTCGCTGTTCAGAGCAGGCTTCTCAGGACTGTGTCTGTTTGGGTTTTGAATATCTCCAAGGGTGGAGACTTCAAAACCTCTCTGGGCAACCTGTTCCAGTGCTTGATCGCTCACATTAAAAAAAAAAAGCCACTTTGTATGCTTAAGTGGAATTTCCTGTATTTCAGTTTATGTCTGCTGCCTCTTGTCCTTTCACTGGCTACCACTGGGTAGACTCTGGTTCAGTCTTTACATCCTCCCCTTTTCCACCCCACYAGGTATTTTTGGAAATAGATGTTTTTGGGGACAAAGGCTTCTGTTTTTTGAAGCTGGAAGAGTTACTTGCTGTAAGGTTGTGTGACACTGGGAGAAGAGTGAATACTTGAGATTCTGGAAGGTGCTGTAGGCCTCTAGAAATGGATAATAAGTGATTAAATGTTTTTTCTGGCTTCAAAATTAATGGCATGCCGTGTAGTGGTTCCTTGTGATGTTTTAACTAAGTCAGTAATGTACTGAACTTACTCTGTCAAAAATACAGCTTCTTGCTGTGACCTGCAAACACTTTCCCTTTAGGGTTGTTTCCAATTTTCAGAAGTATTTGCTCTGAGTTTCTCAATAAGCCATAGTAGAGGTATTTCCCCTCCTCTTTTGGTCTGAGATTTGCTTCTTTTCCTGTTAATAACTCTGTTCACAAGCATCAGCTGAGCAATTTTGCAATATGTAAATGTCTGCCCTAAAATTTGGGTGTGAATTGGACTGTTCAGTTTGGGGCTGTAAACAACTTGCTCCAAAGTAACCATTACTGTAAAAGGAGAGCTGGAGACTAGTGTCAGCTCTGCCTGTGGTTCCTGACTACCTGAAGAGCAGTTATTAGTACAGTCATGTGAAATGTCTATTGTTTACATCCCATAATGGCTTCCTCATTGCAGCCTTTCCAAAAGGAGATGATGCTTATTTACTTGTTTTCCTGCTCAAGAAAAAGGTCTTTTCTTAATGAGCAGTGTAATTACATATAGCAGGGCCTGTTTCTTTGATCTGTTTTGACAGTTTAAATGTGCTGAGGTAAGTCCTAGCTGACTAATTCATATATCATTTTAAATCAATGCAAGTCTCTTCTTACTGGTAAATGTGTGGTGGGATCTAACTGGGACTGCTTCAGAAGGTGTTGCTTTGGAGCCATTGGAATTCTGATTATGTTCAGGCTTATGTTGCCTGTGTCTTACGGCCAGAGCTCTCAGTACATGTTGGTGCTGATGGAGTCACCTCTAAGACTTTTCATTGTAAGGGGTTATTCCAGCTGCCTTGGCAAAGTACAGCAATCAAATTGCCTCAAGGAAAACTTTCCCTTAATTCTAATTTTTCCTCTCTGCAGTTTTCCTTGCCTTAAACCTTGCTTGTTCTGCCTTCATCAATGTGAAAAGCATGAAAGGAGAGCAATCTATAAAGTTAACATTGCATCTTTCTTTGTGGAAAATCCTTCCTATCCACATTACAATAGACTTGGCAGACACATTTGAATTCAAGATAAGGTTTTTAAATATTTCAGAGATACAGATCCATATGGTATGATGTTCAACTAATTAACATAAATATTTATGTGATAACTTACCACCTAGAATGAATCTTAGCTAGTATGATAAAAAACACTTCATAATTAAGTTTCAGCAGCTGAAGGTGGATGTGTTTCGTCTGGACAGATCTATATTTTATTTGAACAGAACTGAGTTAATTTGTCTCACCTTTTGTGACTTATCTTTCTTATTCCTTTTTTATGGAGAAATCATGATAATGGTTATACAAAACGCTCTTTGCTGTCCTRTGCTTAATCAATTAATCACAATGGTGAAATTTTCTTTTCTTCTACAGAAAAAGATGGCAAAGCCTTTCATCCAACATACGAAGAAAAACTCAAACTTGTGGCGCTGCACAAGCAGGTTCTGCTGGGACCTTACAACCCTGACACTTGTCCTGAAGTTGGATTCTTTGATGTGCTGGGGAATGATAGAAGGTAAAAGGGCTGGTGCTCTTGTTGATCTTAACTCTGCTTTTCCTGTCTGAAGAAAACATCATCCAATTTCTGCAATAAGACAACAAGTATGTGGGTTGCGTCAATGTGTGTGTATGGTGGATAGTGAGAGTGGCCTCTTCAAATACATCTTAGAAATCTGAGTCACAGTTCAGTAAAGGAGCTAACAGAAGATTATTGGGTTTTTTCAACCACGTTAGGAGAAGCCGCTGTACCAACAGTCCAATTTCTCATAGCAGTTTAAGACTTGGTTAGCTGTGCATTAATGTGCAGGCTCACGTTTCATCATAACTCCACACCAGGGTTACAGCAGGCCAAGCCTTTTGCCAATGGTAGCAGCATTCACCATAGCTTTTGTTAATATCAAAGATAACTTCTGAAGTCAGATRCCTGAAGCATTCAAACTCTGAGTAAATTTTGATGAGATCTGGGCAGTCTCAGGCCTGTCTCTTGTATTGCTTGCAGTTCAGGCTGCACTTCCAATGTTCGTTGTTGCTATTTCTAGTGTGAAGGCAATGTGCAACACAGCACTGGCTTCTCAGAGCTGGACCCAGTGCACTGCTTTTGCCCAAATGGACGTAGCCTTCCTTTAGGAAGAACCAGGCTATTGCATTCAACTAACTAAAGCACTATAATCGATGGTTGTTACTGTGTTTGTTCATCTGGGAAAACGTATGCATTTTTTCCCCACAAACTAGAGTGGAAGAGAGGTAAAAAAGTATTTAAGGTTCATTTGTATCTGGGAAGTTTTTGGATGTAGTTCAGAATTTGAAGTAGGGTTGACGGTATGTGTGAGATTTCATATAAGCACTCAGTTATGTCTGTTTAAAAGGGTTGTTCTGGTGCAGGCAGAAGAGAGCACTGAAACCTACAGATTTAAGGTCTGTCTCTGGGAGAAAGTCGTTGGTTCTCTGAAACTGCACGTGATAAAGTTTGGTCCCTGGTCTCCCAACTTTGTTTTTTATTTGTTGGGTTCTCAGAGTTCACTACTGACTTGAAAAGAGTTGAGTCTTCTGTTATTTCAGCTGATTTCTCTCTCTCAGGAAGGAATGGGCTGCCCTTGGAAATATGTCAAAGCAAAAAGCTATGACAGAATTTGTTAAGCTCCTGAATAGGTGCTGCCACTTGTTTTCAACATATGTCACTTCCCACAAGATAGAGAAAGAAGAACAAGAAAAGAAAAGGTAATGTTTGAGTCCTTTAGTGTTGGAGTATATTGAGTGTGTAACTCTTGACCTATGGACAGTGTCACAGCTAGCTTAGGTTGAAGTCGTCTTGGCAAGAGAAATGCTTGAAGTTTAGGTGGTTGTGGTACCATTTGATCTCTTTAAGCCTTTTTACTTTGCCAGTAATGAATGATTATTTCTGTGGTGAAGACACCTAGAATACAAGGAGTTTTTTAAATTTTGCTGATACTGTCATTTGTTTAAGAAATACACACCTCACAAAATGTCTGCCCTGATCTGTATACATTTAGTCCACAGACATAACATGAGATTGTCAGGTGCTTTAAACTCCTCTTCTAGTATGGGTTACCAACTTGACAAAGGCTATCTCCTACTATTGTTTACATATCATGTGATTATTAAACTATAGAATCCATGTAATTATTCAATGTATGTTAAAGCTTCGAAGATGTGTTTAAGGTTTCCAGACAACTTTTTCTACTGCTGTCTGCTAAGGATAGTATAGTAATAGGTTAGAATGAATATCAAATTATAATACAGAATTTACACTTGTCATACTGCACAGTGCAGTAAAACTAAACATTAATATGTTTTCTTCTTGTGTCCAATAAGACACTTCTCCAGTCAAATTGAAGTGGGAGGAGATGATACCAAACTAAAAGCCTTATTGGGCAGGCAAAAGGCAGGTTACAGCATGTTGAAAATAACTCATCCTAGGATTGTAGGAATGCTGAAATAGCTTATTGAGTGGATGTTGCAGAAGAGAAGAGGAAGAACGAAGGCGGCGTGAAGAAGAGGAGCGTGACCGTTTACAAAAAGAAGAAGAAAAACGTAGACGAGAAGAAGAGGAAAGACTGAGAAGAGAAGAAGAAGAGAGGAGGAGAATAGAGGAGGAACGACTTCGGATGGAACAACAGAAGTGAGTAGCTGAAATAAACAACACTTCAAAGAAAATAACTGCCTTGCACTTGAGACAATTGTATCTATCTGTTTAAATAGTTATGCTGGAATTTAATACCTGAAGTTCAGAGCACTCGAGTCTGGCAGTGACATTTGCATCCTTAGTTAAGAGGGACACAGTTTGCAGAGAATAATTATCCTAATGTGTTATTGTATGCAGCCTTCTCAGATGAAAGTGCCAGAGAAGCTTTGTTTAAAGAGAAGCTCTGGAGGTTTTTGGGTTCAAGGGCTGTACCTCATGAAAACTTGTGGCTCTGCTTCTTAAATGATTAATGCTGCACTTAACTGAGCAGAGTTAAGTGTCCAACTGGAAGTGTTGTTTGAACTGTGACTTGAAAGCTTCTATCCTTTCACAGAAGGCGGAGCCTTGAAAAAGGATAACTGCAGTTCATTGGGGTCTTCTGAATGCATGGCTGAAACTTTCTAACTTGGTAGTCTAACASTACCTGCTTAAAGGTGCTCCCTTTCTAGGAAGTGTGAAGTGTCTGCAAGTCTCATTTGTACACTGGCAATTACTGGATCTTAGCACCTTTCTAAAAGGAGTAAAAAATTTGTGTTCAAATGCACTTAACCTCTGTTTGTAGTATGAATTAAGTTGTTTACTTAGAATATACAGCTCTAGTTATATTTCATTGTTCCCATCATATCTGGATGCTGAAAACATGGATCCAGCATTGCATACGTAGTATGTAAGAGAATAGTAGATTATCAAAGCTGTTCAGCATCAGTCAGCAATCATTTTCCATAATAAAAAGGTCTTTGCAGGGGGTGTCTCTGAAGTAGATCCGGTGCTTGCTAGGTAGTGGTTTTGAGAGGGGAGCAAATAATTAATCCACAAGTTTTACTGTTTGTTTAGCACTGTAAGAGCCAGAGGAGTGTAAAATACAGACATAAATGAACAGAGAATACAATAGAAAAATGTTGCACAGTGCTAAGTAACAAGAAGTGTGGTATGCCTTGAAGTTAAGAGATTACTTTTTTTACATGAATAGCAGTTATGTATTAAGTGGTTGTAACAGGTTACAGAGATAAAAGAATTTAGACAGAAAAGGAACATGGATACATATATACAGGCCAAGTGTATCTAAAGTGGTCACAGTTTTGCTGAAATAGTAAATCTTGTGTTTTAGGATACAAACCAGTCTAATACTGGAGCTTTTAGAGGATTATTTTGGGGAAAGGAAGAAGGGCAGGAAGCGAAGAATTACTCCTGCATTTGTGTGATACTTCTTTCTTCCTCTGAAGCATTGATAGCTGGTCACTGATGGACATAACATGAGGCAAAACGAACTCTGGATCTAGTTAGTTTTTTACTATCTAGCTTCTGTTAGCCCTCTGGAGAGAGGAGGAAAACTGAGCCTGTGCATAAGTAACCCCTGTGTTCCCCCTGAAGTTTCAGCAGTTGAGTTTATTGGAGACACAGATGCCCTATTTGGCAGCATTTTTTCTGTTCCTGAATTAGGCCACAGTCAGTCTTGCTTTTCATATCTGTTTGCATACTGTCCTGGGAAATTAAGATAGTAATGTGGTGTGTTTTTCTTAGATTTACAAAAGAGCATTGGCATGCTGTACCACAGCAAGTCTGTTCTTATCAATATTTGTAGAAGGGCATGCTGATGGTTTCTGCATGTTTTCTGGAGGAACCAAATGTGGGTTTTTTCCCTTGCTTGTTTGAGAAATTTGGTCATGCATTTTTTTCTAGCACTGCCTCTTTATCAGACTACAAATTGAGAATTATGTAAGAGCTCTTGGTTTTTTTAACATTTGATGTTTTCAAACACTGGGTAGAAATTGTTGCTCCCTTCTTTATATTCTGAACATATTTTTAGGCAAAATTCACATTTGCATTACCTCTGGGCTCTGCTCTATTACGTAGATTTGTTTTAATTGGTTTTTGCAGGAATTGAATTAACTGTCTTTGAGGCCGCTTAAATCACTTAAGTACAGGGATTTCCCCAATACCCTCAGCTGCTTGTAATCTTCCTACTCTCCTCCCACCAATCTAGGCAACAGATAATGGCAGCACTGAACTCCCAGACTGCCATTCAGTTCCAGCAGTATGCAGCCCAGCAGTATCCGGGCAACTATGAACAGCAGCAGATCCTAATTCGGCAGCTCCAGGAACAGCATTATCAACAATACATGCAGCAGTTGTATCAAGTCCAGCTTGCACAGCAACAGGTATGGCTGACCAGCTAAGAAACTTAGATTTTGTGTCCCAGGCTGTCTTTGGAGATGTTAACTTGTCTACCCTTATCCCCTTGAAAAGCTAATTGCTACAAGGCGAGATAGTGTTTAGTGACTAATGCTGCTACAGATTCAAACACAAAAGCCCCTTTATTTAATCTTTTTGAGTAGTTTTCTGAAGCAGCTGTTAGTTAAGAAAATTATAAGCAGCCTTCAACTACTTTGTTCAATGCAATTCTTGGAGACCAAATGTGAAGCGCTCTGCTGCAGCATCTGTTGTGTGTGTAATTTAATGGGGGTACATACCAGTGCATCTGAGCATGAACAAACCTATTCAAGTGATTGTCCATATAGGTATCGCACCTGAAGATCTGTGCAGAGCAGCAGACTTTGGCCGGCCATGTGTTTCCAGCTGAACATGCATGCAGCACTGTCACATCACTGCTGGGTTTGAGATTGCTCCTCCCTGTCAACTTGAGCACTACTGACTTCTCTCTCCTTTTGCATCTGTTGTCTGACATCAGTATCTAATTAATTTGCTTGCCTGCAATAGACTGCTCGTGGTTTGGGTGGGAGGACAGACTTTCATATTTCTGGTAGCAATGGGTGGCAGTACTACCTTACTTCTTTGCAAAGGTTTTGTGCCTGGGCTTGAAAGGCTTCTTCTCTGTTTAGGGGAATCTTGCATCTCTGGCAAATGTGCCATATTCACATCTCAAGCTATTTTAAAGTTCAAGGATGTCCATCTGTAAGTGTCTTAAACAGATATAAGCCAGACTTCAGACTCTAGTATGTCTGACCTCTCTGGGCAGGACCTGAATCTTAAATGGCCTATAACTGCCAGCCTGATGTCTGTTGTTCTTGAGCTAAAGGCCTAAAATTCAGTAACTAATTTCCTGTGAAGTCATCTGTATTTTGATGAGACTGATGCCCTCAGCAAAGAACTGTCCAAGGAAGGAACCCATGTGAACCTCATAAAGTTCAACACGGCCAAGTGCATGGTCCTACACCTGGGTAGGGACAACYCCCCAGTATCAATATAGACTGTGGGATGAATGGATTGGGAGCAGCCCTACAGAGGTGGACTTGGGGATACCTGTGGATGAAAAACTGGATATGAGCTGGCAATGTGCACTTGCAGCCCAGAAAACCAACCATGTCCTGGGCTGCAAAAAAAGAAGCGTGGCCAGAAGGCTGAGGGAGGTAATTCTGCCCCTCTACTCAGCTCTCATGAGACCTCACCTGGAGTCCTGTATCTAGCTCTGGGGTCCCCAGTACAAGACAGACAGGGACCTGTTAGAGGTCCAGAGGAGGGCCACAAAAATGATCAGAGGGCTGGAACCCCTCTCCTATGAGGAAAGGCTGAGAGAGCTGGGGTGGTTTAGCCTGGGGAGGAGAAGGCTCCAGGGAGACCTTATTGCAGCCTTTCAATACTTAAAAGGGGCTTAGACAGAGAAAGACTTTTTACCAGGGCTTGTAGTGACAGGACAAGGGGCAATGGTTTTAAACTGAAAAAGGGTAGGTTTAGATTGGACAAAAGGAACAAATTTTTTTACGAGAGCAGTGAGGCACTGGACCAGGTTGCCCAGAGAAGCTGTGGATGCCCCATCATTGGAAGTGTTCAAGGCCAGGTTGGGCAGAGCTTTGAGCAACCCGACCTAGTGAAAGATGTCCCTGCCCATGGCAGGGGCATTGGAGTAGGTGATCTTTAAATGTCCCTTCCAACCCAAACCATGATTCGATGGAGTTGAAGTGGTAAAGGAAAGTCAGAGGCTTCCTGCCCTGTAATAGTTACTCTTGAAGCTTAATGCTACCTTGTTACCAATGCTTTGGTGTCATTGTGGTAAGCAAAAGCTGTAGCCTCATCAGTCTTGTCATAGGATCATAGAATCATTTAGGTTGGAAAAGACCTTTAAGATCATCAAGTCCAACCGTAAACCTAACACTGCCAAGTCCACCACTAAACCATATTCCTAAGCACCACATCTATATGTCTTTTAAATACCTCCAGGGATGGTGACTCAACCACTTCCCTGGGCAGCCTGTTCCAATGCTTGACAACCCTTTCAGTGAAGAAATTTTTCCTAATATCCAATCTAAACCTCCCCTGGCRCAACTTGAGGCTGTTTCCTCTTGTCCTTGATGCCTTCTGTAATTGATACTACTCCCTTGAGACTGAAGTGTCAGAGATGCTGCTGCCAATATTCTTCAATGCTATCAGCACTGCTCCTTTCAATCATGACTGTCTGCTTTTCGACGTACAGAAGACTAATGCCCTCTGAGACCCAGGGCAAAACAGCCTTTCCTTTAACAGTGGCTTACAAAATACTAAGCCTGCCAGGCAATGAAGCTTATCTTTCAAATCTCTACTTGGACAACTCTTGCAGAGAAGATGTGTATAATACAGCTAAAATTATCTAATTCTACTTTGGACTTTCCTGAAGACTCATGTAGCCTCTGTAACACTTCTGAGGAGTATTTTCCTTTTGGATGCCTGTAACTCAGCTGCCTTGGGATCCAAGTTAAAAAGTGCTAATCTGTCATGGTTGCTTACAGATCAGCTTCTGATACAATTAATTTTGGACACACTATATGCAATAGTTTTCTAGAAAAGTTCTCACCACTCTACATTGAATCACTGCCTAGAACTTCTTTAGTAGAAGGTGGATCTGGGCAGCATCTGTACAATTGCTCAAATTTGAAATCTAATTAATATTTGACTATTGTCTTTACACTCCTTCAGGATACCTATATTCCATTCATTCATCAAAATCATGTGCTTATTAGGTTATTCTTCAAAGAATGGTACTGTCAATTATAGCTTTTCCCTGCCCCAACAAAAAAAGTGTATGTAATTGCTCTGTACTGTTAACTAGGGGTGGGGGAATAAGCATTGAAGCTAAAGGGATTATGCGTCCTGCTTAAATCCAAAAGGATGGTTGTTACCTTGTATAATCTCTTTCTAGGTGTATGTAATCCTTTGCACAGGGACAGCATGATAAATTCTATCTAGAGAGTTTCAATGTATGTATGTTGTGTTCTAAAAGCAGCACCTCTGAGCTTTAATAACTCTTCTCCCAGACCACTCACAGTCCTTGTGACTCTTATGCTTCCTGCTCTCATATTAAATAACTGCCTTTGTCGGGTGTCATGGATTTGACAGAGAACCCTGTTGAGCAAGTTAACTCACAAATTGGCAAAGTAYTTAATAGCCTCCTCGTGGGCTGCAGGGGGAGATTTTTTCTTTAAAGTGTCTTTATACCTTCTGCTGGAAGAGGGAGACATCTTRGGAGGTTTTGGTTTTACTTGACTTAATTTCTGTCATTTTAGGCAGCCTTACAAAAACAGCAGGAGGCGGTTGTGGCAGCGACAGGGACACCTCTGACTACTGCATCGAAGGTGAATGCACCTGCCCCAGGGGACACCCCATCTGTTAATGGGCAGGCCGGTGCACATGCAGACAGCCCTGAAAAAGAGCTGGATCCAGAGGCTTTGGAAGAAGCACTGGAGAATGGACCAAAAGGTAGGACTAGCTAGATTCCTTAATTAAAAATAAATAGTGAAAGCCTTTCTTAGGATTCAGATGTCTTAAGTATGGTTACATGGCTCTTTGCTTGGCTTCATTGGGCTATGCAAGAGCTAGGTTTGATTCCTGGGTCCAGTTTCTCTCAAGGGGGAACAGTATTACACAGACAAAACTCAGCTTTGGAGGGGCAGGAGAGAGGAAGCAGCAAAAGCATTTCAAGCAAAGTGGATGGGATCCAGAACCTCCCTTTCACTCTTGACTTGAAGGAAAGGAGCATAAAAGTTCTAGCAGAGARCTGTTCTGTGCAGAAATATGTTCAAACTTACTTGAACTTAGGTCAAAACTGAGTGTTGATTTAGCCTTGCAGATTAAAATAAAGCCAAATCCTTCTTACTCTCTCTGAATGCTGTGGCTTAGCCCTGTCCTATGTGCAGTCYGGACTGCTGTCCCCTCACATTTCCCACCTTCTTCAGACAGCTTCTGGGAAGCTGTGGAAGTGGAGCAGGAAAAGTAGCCTCCCAGCAGCTCTCTCATCACTGGTATTTCTGGGTGTTACCTCTATGCTTTCATCCACAATCAGTAGTCCTCAAAAGTCTTGCTTGGATCCCAGTATGGAACYAACAGTAGCATGGTCCCTGTCTGCATAGTGAGGTGTTCAGTAATTTTAGTCAATATTTGACAATTTCTAGACGAACCAYGACCTCTGGTTCTGTCACATTAAAGATCCTTTCAATGAAGGGATCTGTGCAATGTAACCCCGCCACCTGTAGCAGTACGTCTGTCTTCTGAGTCTTTTCTGCGTATGCACTSTCAGTTTAAATGTGGCAGATGGGTATACTGGTAGGATTTGTGTGCATGGTTATATCTAAACTTACACTGCATTTCATGCAACTTTTAACCTGTGAAAAGATGTTTCTTCAGTATAAAAAGAAAAGTAAATTATTCAGAAGCAACTCTGATGCCTGTGGTCCTTAAGTGCCCCTAAAGCACACTTTAAGCATGCAACATAAATAACTGAAACAAAAGCTTAACTGGGATATTTTCACCCCTCTCTCCAGATTCTGTTCCAGTGATAGCTGCCCCATCGATGTGGACACGACCCCAGATAAAAGACTTCAAGGAGAAAATCCGGCAGGATGCAGACTCTGTGATCACAGTGGGCCGAGGAGAAGTGGTTACAGTTAGAGTACCAACTCATGAAGAGGGGTCTTACCTSTTTTGGGAGTTTGCTACAGACAATTATGACATTGGTTTTGGGGTGTATTTTGAATGGACAGACTCCCCTAATACTGCAGTCAGTGTGCATGTCAGCGAATCCAGTGATGATGAGGATGAAGAAGAAGGTAAGCATGCTTATTTATATAAACTGCCAGTCCTACAGAGCTTGCCRTGGGGGAAAACCCAACTGTTTGTCTTGTGTAATCTCCTAGTTCCCCCAACTTCCATCTAGTTGGAATCTTGTCTTCAATTTTGAATAGGAAGTGCAATTCTGAAATAACTTCAGTCACCTCGTTCGGTCACAGATAGGTTAAAGCAGTTGAGGGTGGGGAAATCCTTTTCCTAAGTTTTACTTACTCCTTAGTGGGCCCTCTTGTCCAATTCAGCTATTCAGTAAGCTAGATTGAAACCCGTGCCATAATAGAGCATAGTGGATCTGCACACTGAAAACCTTAAGAAAAATCCTGCCCTGCTGTTCATGAACTCTTTCTAGGGAGGAAGTTTCCTTGAGGCTTCAACAAAACAGCTTGAAAGAGCAATTCCTGAGAGTGGCTGGGACACAGATCATAGTCTTTACCTACAGGGGAGTTTAGCATACCATCAGAAAAAAGTGTTTTGAAATGAGCGTGTGATTTGCTTAGAAGGAACTGCTCTGACATAGGAAGCAGTGGCCTTCTGGATATTACTACTAAGTAATCAGTAGTAGTAAGTATGTCAATCAGTAGCAGTCAATGTGGGGTAATGTCTTAATGAAAACTAGAGCTTGGCATCTCTACAAACTGACCCAGCTGTACTGGGGAGATAGGTATGGTGGGTTTTAATATAGAACTGTAAAATTCATGATGAAGTGAGCATGCTTACTCCTCCTGCTTTTGAATGCTTTAGCCATAGCCTTGGTATGAACCCCTTYGATTTTTAAACTAACAAAGAGTGCCTTGTCCACTACAGATCAGTCTAACTTTCTCTTGTAAAGCATCCACCCATGTTAACTGACACCTTTTTTTTTTTTTTCCTTGCAGAAAATACTAGCAGTGAAGAAAAAGCCAAAAAGAATGCCAACAAGCCTCAGCTAGATGAAATAGTGCCTGTGTACAGACGAGACTGTCACGAAGAAGTGTATGCTGGCAGCCACCAGTACCCAGGGAGAGGAGTTTATCTCCTTAAATTTGACAACTCCTACTCTCTATGGAGGTCAAAAACAGTTTACTACAGAGTTTATTATACTAGATAAAGGTGTGGCTGTGTCTGAGGCCTGGCTGTGCAGAAGATGTCATTTTATTTGGAATTTTCTTCAAGCATAATGGATCCTTTTGAGTCTGTGTTTTATCCTGTCTGTATCTGTATGGTTTGTGTGAACTTTAACAAGTAGACACTGGGATCTTCCTGCTCCGTGACACTAATGCATATTGCATTGGGCTTAACACAGGATCTCCCTAGCCCTTTTGGGTATTGGAGTTAACCAATGGAAGTCATTGGCTCCAGTGCTAAGGTCACATCAGTTACATTTGTTAAAGCCTCATGAAAAAGGGGGAGGGAGTTGCTGGCTCACTGGCTGGGTGATCTGATGTTTCCAGGTCTGGATGCTTTGAATAACTTGTTAACGGTTAATTTAAAGGTCCCATCAATAACTAGTAGATTTGGATGCAGTTTGCTGTGTAGCAAGTTTCTCTTAACTGTAATTGAATGTCAGATTTTTACACCATTAAAACTTGAAACTTTAAGTTGATGCAGTTTAGAAACAAGTTGTCTCACTTCTGTCCTCATCAAAGAAGAAACATTCAGTTCCTTAAACCAGTGTAGTGGCTAAGACAAGGATGAACAGCATCCTGAAAGTACAGCAAATAACCTCTTCTGAAGATATAAACTGAATGACAATTAAAAGTATATGTAACAAGAACCACCTTAATCTCTCTGCCCCCGCTGCTAACCCTAGAATAAAAAAGTCATTTTTTGAGGCAATTGACTTTGAACCAGGGCACAAACTATTTCTAAGTTTGGTGGGTTTTTAATGGGGTAGACTTAAAAAAAAAAAAAAAAAAAAAAAAAAAAATCTACAAACCTGAAACCAGTTTTCTGCACAACGTTCTGGTTTGTCTGTTTTTGTAAAACCTGAATAAGCACGTTGTGCATCTGAAGAACAGTAAGTCACTTTGATAAAGTATAGGAGTTAATGTTGCACTAATTATGGAAATCACTGCCAGTCCATTTTAGTCTGAACTGGTGATACTTGGGTGCAAACTTTCTGCTTTAATCTGTAACTGTCCGCAGAAAGGCAGAGTGCACATACAGATACTTAATAATGTAGCTTTAATCTCAATTTCATATGGCTTGGTTGGGGCATTTCATATTTTGTATAGTGGAAAAATGCAGGTGGCTACTTGACTTGAGGCTGCAGTAGGAATCCGCTCTCCTTGGAGCCCTGTGCCCCAGGGGTAGTGTGTTGCAACGACAACTTGCGTAAGTGCTCTCTGCATGGGTAATGCACTTTGTTACTGAAAGAAAATGGGGTAGACTTTGGGTCTCTCAGATCAGTTCTTGCAGTAAGACTTCCATTGATTAGCTGCAGCATGTACAATTCCATGGCAAATGATGTTGAGTTTGCGGGATTTGTTTGAATAATCAGTTTGTACATACATACTTTACTTTTCTCATACCAACCATGGAGATACTTCTCCTAGAGTGCTTGACTTGTCATCTTGCATTTGGTTCAGCAACACCATACCAGCTTATAGCTAGTTAGTGCTGCTTTATCCAAAAACACTGTACAATGTTCTGCTCTTGTGTACATACAGTATATAAACCATGAATTTAGAAAGTACCTTGCTTTTACAGAAAACTGTATTTAATGTAAAAAAAAAACTTTTAAAAAGGCAGGCACTAATATATTTCTTCCGGTCTTCAATTTAAATTTTTTTGTCCATACAAAAATGTTATGACTTTTTCCTCTAAGAATATCTGTTCTTGGGAGCGGTGTTTGTCGCTTTAAATGGCAGCACTTACTGTCATGTGTTGGATGTTAGAACTTCTACGTTTTCAACTTTTTTTATTGCCTCTGGCTGTTGATTAGTACAGTACAAGTGCGATTTCAAGATACCTTGAGATAGTATTTAATCCTAATTAAAATACATTTATCTGTAATGCTGTTGGCTTTTTATTAATTTGGAAACCTTGGCATTGCTGTGTATGGCTATTCAGCTAAGATAAGCTTGTCATCTTCCCTCTCATTTTTAAAAATTCATTACCATGCTAACACTGTGGTCTTGGCAGCCAAATCACCTGGGCCAAAGGCTCTGCACGAGAAGTGTCGCTAGCTCGCTGGATGCAGCCATCTGTCACTGTTAGAAGAGCCCAGCTTGAAGAGCATAATCGCTTTGGTTTTTGAAAGGGTAGCAGAAAGGGTTGGATGTGGGCAGCTAAAACTTGTAAGCTATATTCTGCGTAGGAGAAAAGTGCCTACCTTTCCCCCTGAGGCTTAATGAACCCAGCCCCAAGGGGCAGTGGGGGCTGGCTCCATTGTCCTGAAAAGCCCTTGGCCCAAAGGGCAAGAGGCAGGCAGGACCACGCACGGTTTAGACTGAACAAGAAGAAAAGCAAGAACCTAGAGGCAAAAAGGCAAGTTATGCTAAGGTTTCTGTTGGCCAAAATCACCCTTTGCTGCTTACCTGCTACTAGTAAGTAACTTATCCTGGAGGTGAGGCCAGAAGCAGGTTTTGCACTAGTTCGATCTGTGGTCCAGGTCCCGTTGGCCCCATCTGCCCCCACAGACAGCAGGCTCTCAAGCTGGTGCTTCCAGATCTCACCTGGGGAGCAGAAGTCTCTTCAGTGAGAACAAAACAAGTGCTGTGCAGTTAGAAGCAAGATGCTGAGAAGTTCAATGTACCATATAGTCTGGGTATGCTACAAACCAGTTTCACAGGAAATGTGCAAGTGCATTGAAAACCAAAGTAATTACAGCAGCAGGCCTACCCCAACTGGACCTATTTTACCTGTCTCACGCATGTATAAATTCCCCTTTTTCCAATTAAAAGTGAAGCACTGTACTCCTTGCAGCTCACTTGCGGCAGCTCTCTTCCACAAGAGAGTTATCGTAAACACTTTCCGAAATGAACTGAGTCACTGGCAATAAACCCAGGTGATGCAACATAAACAGGTTGACAAAGCTCAGTTCCAAATATACTCGTCCTTTGAGAAAAGCTAAATAATCTGAGGGACAAACCGTTGTTAGAAATGACGTCCTTTTCAGAAGCACTGTTAATGTGGATGGTGCTTGTGCAGCCTCTTCTTCAAGGCAGTTGTGTGGGAGATACCAAGGCAAGGTCTTCCTTGACAGCTGTCCCAGAAGGATAAGCAGTGCAACTGAAACAACTTGCTAATTAAGCTACTGGGCTGCTGTATGATACTATCCTTGCCTATCCTCTTTGCTGTCCTTCCCCACCCCTTGGCTTAGTACTTTCTGCCTTGTACTTTGCTTTGTAARTCACAGATTAAATGCTGTGTGATTTAGAGCAGCTGGATGCAACCTTTGAAGTAACTGTAATGGGCAGGGTCATAAAATCAGTAGTCTGCTGTCAGAGGAGGTCTAAGGGATAGTTTAGCCATTTAACCTCCTCCTATTTATGCAGTTGCTCTAGAAATTGTAAGGGGGCTGCATAGACCTGTTGAAGTACAAAGAAGCAACGTAGCCATCCTTCACCCAAGTGCTAGCTACTTCTCCAGTCTGAGTAACAGCTCAGGGCAGTAGTTAGCCTTATTAATCTCTAATAGCAATGTGAAGGCTGCTTTCTGACAGCTCAATGCTGTCTTCTTTCTAGCACCAGGTCCTGCAATCCCCATCCTTTTCTTTCCATCCCCTGGTATATTTGCAGTGAAAAGACTGCRAGGGAAAGCTGGAAAAAGCCAGCTTGAGACCTCTAATCCCTCCCAGCCTGGTTGACTCTGGTCCTGGCCTCTGGGTTTGAGTCCTGTAGCTTCTGCCCTTCCTTCAGCTCCTCTGCCACGTTTGACTGCCACATCCRCACACTACGGGGACTGGGCCAGCACCTTCCATACACATGGTGCTGCTCAGAGGTGCCAGCTAGAGCAAGAGCCCGGCTAAAATGCACGTACATCCAGGATCTGTGGAAATTACAGTTTCCTTCTTGCAAGCTGCTACTTCCTAGCTATTCCTGCTCTGATCCCCCCATTCCACCTCCCTCCAAAAACATAGTTCAAATTAATAAGCCCAGCTCCTGCTGTTAGTTCATTTGCAGACCAAAGCTCAGTGGCAGGAGCTTTCAGCTTCCACTGCCAGCTTGTCTGGGCTTTTGTTCCTGCTCGCTGTACGAGGAAGCAGCGTACCAAAGGGAAAGCTTTTGGGGTTGGGTCTCTGCTTTACCACGTGCTGGTGGGAAGAGACTTGTCATTGAGATTTGCAAGTCCCTGCAGTAACGTTGGTCCCATGCTCTGCGACAGCAGCTTGCTTGCATTGGGCTCAGGTGTGCCAGCAGTGTTTGCACCGACAGCCAGTTTGATAGGGCAGGTTACAAATGTGAGCTACATGATTTTGGGTCCATTGCTTAAAAAATAAAACTTCTAACCTCACACCRCAGCTACCTCCAGCACCACGTACTGGAAGATTAAGCAAAGCATGAAATGGTATCCCAAATCTTTCCCCAAATACCACGTCTGAGACCTGCCAGTTGCACATCAGAGGCCTTTCAAAGGTGTGGGTTTCATTGGTACAGTGTCACAGTGGCTTAAAGAAGTATATGAAAACATTTGGATTAGTATTGATATAGATATTGCCTGAAATACAGATATTGCAATGCAATATAGATATTGCCTATGCAAAGTTATCGTTTGGTATGCTAAAAATAAGAAAATTGCAAGGAATGAGGAAAAAGGAGGTGACACGTGTTCTCTGTACCAAGTTCTGCTCCTGGCCTTCACCATTTTCATCTTGTACCATCTTCATCATACAGAGTCACGATGAAGCTGGTGAGAAACCTGCTGCTTTTAATCAGGAGGCTCAACGCTGGCACGCTTAGCTGGTGGTCAGATTTGGGRAAGTAATCCCTTATTTCAGCCTACACTTCTCCTCTTGAGTTTAGTGTTTTCCTCGGTGTTGGACCTCAGGTGTTGTACCCCCTCTTTTGTTTTAAGGGAGCGGCTTCTTGGTGGCGGTCACTGTTCTCACCCGACTTGGCGGCCAGTGTGTGCCGGGGCCCAGGAGGAGGTTTGGTGTTATCCAGTGCATTTGAGCAAAAATACCCCTCGGCTGTGCTCCCCTGACAGAGTAGCTGGGCTGAATGAAAAAAGCTGATTCCCTTGGCCTGGCCAGTTCACCGCTCCCCTTCCCCAGGGCTATTTGAGCTCCTCTGGCACCCCGACAGGCCRGCTCGCGGCTCCTCTCCCGCCGCGGCTGTGTCCCCGCCGTGGCAGGGATGCACTGGCGAAGCATGACCGGGGTTGCTGGTGTCTCGTCTGTCCGGGGAAGCTCAAATGCAGGCTCTCCCCCGGCACTCTTGACGAACTGTGGGCAGGAGGGCTGCTGCCGCTCACCCAGTGAAAAAAATGCTTGGCCTTGGGCTACCATTTCATTAGTAAAATGCCTGGACAGCCATTAAGCTACGGCACAGGATGCAGGGGACAGATTTTAGGGCATGCAGGAACAGGCTCTGCAGCATGGACTGAGGGGCAGCTCTGCCCCCACAGCCATGGGGACCCCAGCAAAACCCTCCTCCGCCCAGGGGCCAGGCACGGGCCCGTTTGGCTGCGGCTGCTCATGAAACTGGCTTAGCTGTGGCCTTCAAACCCTTCTGCACCCCACAAGCAGTCAGCTGTGACCCAGGCTTACTTTCTAGACTYGCCTGGATAGACCTCATGCACAGCCTTGCTAGGGAAAAGTAACTCCCGAAATTACTACAAACTAAAATTAAAATTAACACAAACTCTGATATTTATTGCATTTTGCAGCATCACACTGAGAAAAGCCCCTGCTCATGCCCCTTCCTGCGAGCCCAGCCTCCGAGCCGTGGGGCTGAGACCATGCAACTCGCTACACCCCCTGACCCAGGTGAGGGGCAGCGAGGGCTCAGTCCCCGCGGCCGTGCACCCCTGCCCTGCAGGGCTGATCCCCCCCAAGGCAGGGGCAGTTCAGCTTTACAGGAGACGAACCCCGTTCCTCCTCATCTCCAGGGTTTTGCATCCAACGACGCAAACCAGGCCGCCCAGGCCAGCCATGGGCTCGACCTTGTGTCTCGGCCGGCGCTCTGCGGGTGCTGAGAGCCGAAGGGCAGCTCCACGCCAGGGAAGAAAAAGGGGTTTCCAAGCTAATATAAGCCACACAAGGACTTTATGCCCTTTGCAGTGCAGCCGTAGTTTGCATTGGAGGGCTTCAACAGTCACTTACTGACTCGAATCCGATTTCTCAGGCTCTTATCTTCAACGCGTGCTGTAAAACACCAGAAAGTTATTTGCAGCCTGCATCGAGATAGTCAAGATTGCAGAGCAAGCACAGAGCAACTAGCAGAGCTTTACGTGATGCTTGTAAAATTTGGTTCTGGTTTGGAGAGAACAGAGGTTTTTCCTGTCTAAAAAAAAAATGTCATTAAGCCTTGGCTTGCTTCATACACTCGGGGAAGTGACTTCAGTCCATGCCCGGTGATGGGAAGAACAAGGCGGGAAATGTTTTAATGCCGGTTTCAGCCGTGCCCATTGCCAAGCTCAGCTGCCCCCAGCCAGCGCCCTGGGGCTGGGCTTTGCCCCAGCACAGCAGAGCACCGGGAGCACCTCCAGCACCCCGGCATGGCCCCAGCACAGAAACCAACCCCTGTCCCAGCCAGCTACACCCCACAAATGCCCCCCTTCAGCCCAGTGCGTCCCTCGGTGAGGAGAGGGGACCCTCAAGCCTGCACCAAGGTAAGGCGAGGCAAGCTGGGCGGCACGGGGTAACACAGAGAAAAAGCACCATCCTTTCGCAGGCACCCCGCTGCCAGTCGGAGATAAAGCCGTGCCAAATAAATTCGTGCAGGTTGCTCAGCCTGGTTTGGTTATTTTCCCCCGGATGAGTAACGCTGTTTTCCTAGAGCCTGTCGACAATATTTTCCCTTGGCAAAGGCTCTCCCCAGGATGCTTATGCCAAAACTAATTTCTACAGGTAGTCTTTCGTAGCCAGCCCGCCGGTGCTGGATAAACAGGGGGCTGGGGCAGCGAGCTCCCCCCCTCAGCGAAACCCACAAAGAGTCACTTTCTGCTCCCCCAGAGACCAGCCAGCCCGCCGGGAGATGGGCTGGGTTTCCCTCCCCTGCTTCGCTGGTGGGGCTTGCAGCAGCCACGAAGCAAATGAAAACCAGAGGGGAGTGGGGAGCCGCCTACACGCCCAGCCCAGCCAGGGCTGGCTGGCTCGGTGGGTGCCAGCCCGGCAAGCCACAGTCACGCCAGAGCAGCCTGGTCCGGCCCCGGCTGTAGGAGGAGCCCCTTCCCCAGCGTCAAGGGAAGGGCAAAGACCAAAAACAGTGGAAAAAAGAGAAATAGCAGAAGGCTCTGGCTGTTGGCTTGCCGGATTTCTGTGCTTTTGTGGGCTAGTGCATAACTCAGAGCTGGGGTCAGGCTGCGGGAGAAATGGGGCTCGCTCTCACCATGGTGCATGGTACAGAGCCAGAGGGATGATGCCTGATGATGCCACCTCCCTCCCAGTGTCCGCGTGCCCCCAGGGCTCTCCAAGAGCCCCAACACCACCATCCCCGCTCAGACTCAGCCAGCATGAGGGTCTCAGGGCCCATGTCACAGGGGAGGTCAGGGCACAACCTCATGCATGGGGAAAGGGGAGGGTAGGGAAAAACCCACCACAACTGGAAGTGGTGTAGAAAACCTCCTCTTGCATGGAAAAGCTGCTTTGCCCATTAGGAGCATTTCTCTCAGCCGGGCTTGGAAAAACCTTGCTCCTGGCTGTAACCCTGCAGTTGTTTTTAGGGAGGGGAGCTGCAGCCCAGTGGCTGGGTGCCTGCTGGGCATCCATCGTCAGTATTTGCCATCTCCACATCGTTAGCAGCCCAAGTCCTTAATGAACTTACCCAAGCAGGCCGGGTAATGCACATGGGGCTGTGGATGCACACACCGTGCCAGCACACCCCTTGAGACACGAGGATGACATGGCTAAAGTGTCCCCACGCCATCACAGAGGGCAGTGGGACACCTCCTGCCCGTCCGCCTCTTTTCATCCTGGGCAGATGCAGCAGAGCCCCTGGGGTTTCCAGCCTGCTTTTGGATCATCGCAGCACCACCATTTGGCCCCAGATGACAAGGTCAGGTGCATCTGGGTCCGGGGGGTTGGGTTTCAGCCACCACTGATATTTGAAGATATGTGCAAATGCCGCTTCAAAAAAAAAAAAAAAAAAGCACCCTAAACCAGCAAGTAACCTGCCTGGCATGAAACTGTCCTCCAAAGGCAGCAGCAACACCCGCCATGGGCTCAGGGCAGCCCCTACCAGCACCCCCATACCCAGCACTAGTACCACCACTGCCAGTATCCCTGCCTGCGGAAGTGGGGAGAGGGATGCTTCAGCCAGCAAGGCACAAAGCAGATGCAGGACCCCATCCTCCAGGCAGCAGCCGCACCGAGTCATCCTTGCAAAACAAGCCTCACCGCCCTCGGTTCTCATGGCCTTTCATACCTTAACCCTAGATAGAGCTTAAATTCAATTAAAATCACCATGAGGTGAACTTTCTGTTACCATTAGGCCATTAGTGCGTAGCTCCGCATGGCTACAGGGGTTCAGCCCAGGAGCAGGCAACCCTGGGGAAGCACGCAGCTGTACAGGCTGTGTGCCCTGGGGCCCGCTCCCTGGCTTTGCTGCCCATTTTCCTTGCTGGAAAGGGCTGGGAGGCAGCTGAGTCCCCACAGCTCTGCCTGGGATGCAGGCAGTGCCCTGGCCCCCACAGCAGCCGGGGCATGTGGGGGGGACAGGACAGTGTGTCCCATGGGGCTGCTGCTGACGTGCACACGTGCTCCTGTGTGCGTGCAGGGGACCCTCTGGACAAGGGAGCGCAGGGCTTTCTGTTAAATGCTTTCCATTAATCGCAGCGCTGCTTACATGCACGCAGGAGCGCCTAATGCCCGCCATGCTGGGCACCCTGCTCCTTCCCCACGGCCTGTGCGGGAGCGCTGGCAGCATCAAGCTGCTCGTACCCTCAGCTCTGCATCGCTCTGGTGCGGGCGCCCATCAGAACATGTGCCAGTCGCCAGCCTGGGCACAGAAGAGGACCTCGGAGGAGCCTTCAGGGAGAGCCGGCGCAAGGCTCCTGCAGCACAAATCCTGCTGCTCCCAACAGCCGCGTGTGTTGGCTCCCGAGCCGAGCCCGGCAGCCCGCGGCCCGCCTGGCACGGCCGGGCTCAGGCRGCGGAAGCCAGAGCCCAGCATGCCTCATCACAGCAGCCACAGGTGCTGCTGCTTTTTTACACCAGTAAAAAAGGAGAGCAGGGGGAAAAAAAGAGGGAAAACCATACCGGCACTGCAAGGAGCAGGCTGGGGCACGGCCAGAGCCGCTGGTGTGCCCAAGCGTGGTGACAGCAGCAGCCCCCRCCGCTGCTGTGTCCCCGACCATAAACATTTGGCAGGCTGGATCTGGCCCAGCAGTGCCGTTGGTGTGGCAAGAAACCCCCAGCTCCGGAGGAGGCTTCGCATCCAACCAGGCACCAGCATTGTACAGGGAGCAGCTGGGATCGTACCATTAGATGGGGCTATAGTTAAAGAATTAGGATTTGTAAATTATATTTCGGACTCCAGTCGGGACTTGTCCAGGGGCAGCAGGTAAGTATTGGCCATCCCTGCCCCAGTCTCCCCATCTGCTGGGGGGGGGGAGCGGGGGGGTGAATGCTTCTGGAATGCGGAGGCATGGCAGGAGGGGCGGGAGTCCCACAGAGCCTGTGAGAAGCTGTAGGTGAGAGAAGTTACCAAATTGCCGGTGTTCACTCCTGTTGTTCCAAAGTTTATCCATCCTAATTCCCCTGTAATACCTTCCATCTTTCCATGGTGCAATACATAGAGCATAGAAATGGGGAAGACCCCTGGCAAAGGCAGGTGCCTGGTGCTCAGCCTCCTGTGGGCTCCTTTTGGCTTACGGAAAGACTCAGCCTCACCGATTTCTGACCTAAACCAGCTAGCTGTCAAAGCTGCAGGTACAGGCTAAATGCTTAGGAAAAAAAAAAAAAAATCCAAATGAAGACTTTGAAGCTCCAAAATGATACCTAGTGTGAAATACCAAAATGAAGCCTAGTGACACCTTCAGTCATCAGCATGTCTGTGGCGCTGGTGGGGGGGATGAGAGAGGGAGCAGAGCTTGCCCAGGGTTTGCCAAGCCACAGGGAGACCCCTTTGCCACGAGACCGTCCCATCTCTATTTCCACACAAGCTCAGGTGGCTTCACAAGTGCACGAAGCGGCGCTGGAGGCAGAGGAGCTGGGCTGGCCCTCGCCGCAGCAGCATTAGCATCTCTCCTACCATAGTACAGTAACTACTGGATTATAAGCCATAAAACCAAACTGCTCTCTGCCATCAGGCTGCCAAACACACCCCTCTTGATATTTTCTGCTTTCCATAAATATTTTATTTTATTCCCAAGCAGGATCCCAGTGAATTGTAACATTTTGCCCACAAGGAAGCGGGCAGGTCGCACCCGATGGACTGCGCTGAGGCCACAGCTTGGTGCCACGCTCCTGGCTTCACGGGATGGGACTGATGTACGCACCCATATTTTCCCAGCCCAGAGCCGCACTTACCTGATCCCCATCACTGCAAGCACGGCCGCCGGCCTCCTCYCTGCACAGATGTATTCTGTGTAGCACAAATCCCCTTCCTAGCACTGCACATTACTGCCTAACAAGCGATTTAGTTCCAGCCCTTTCCCCCTTCAAGGACACGAGTGCCCAGGAATAGCTGCTGGCTTTTTGCTCCCACAACTGTTTCTTCTGGGCAAAAGAAAAATAAATTCCTTTCTCTCATCAAAATTGACAAGGGAAAGCCATAGATTTCAGATATATTTGTCCCACCCACCCCATCTCATCCCGTCTCATCCCACCCCATCCCCGAGCCAGAGCTGTCAGCAGCAGCAGCTGTAAAGGCAATAGAGGCACATGGCGAGCGCGGTGCCTGGGGCCCAGGGCACAGGCATGGGGGGGGCTTCTGCAGGAGGAAAATTAAGTCCCTCCCTTACCTTAAGCAACAAGAAAGAAATTTTCTTTAAAGGCTGCCTTACCCGCAGGGGAACTTGCTCTTGCTCTGCTTAAGTGACTATTGAACTGTCTCGGGAAGCTGCTGCCCTCCCAGCAGCGGCTGGCGCTGCAGCGCATGGAAACAAACCTCGCATTTCCCCAGGAATTTCGTACTTAAAAAATCCCGACTCTAAAACCGGGGCTGAACCTTCATTTCTTTTTACAGCAGGAGAAGGAAACCAGGAGCAGCCTCAGCTCCAGCAGGGAGCGGGGAGAGGGGCCCTCCCGGCCCCGGGCTGTGGGGTGAGCATCTGCCCTTTGGGGGGGGCATGCAGAGACCCGGACCTGCGCCTACGACGCACGAGTCAACAGCCTGAGAAGCACCTGGCAGTCATAAAAGGTTAATTATTCGAGACACCGAGGGATCCCAGTTTTCAAGGCTTGCTATTTTTTGGCTTACTAAGGCGTAGTGCTTACCATGCAAGTCAGGTTGAGCAGGGCAGGCCACTGCCAAAAACAGGTCACGGTGGGAAAACATTGGCCACAGCCTTTTCTTTGTGGCTCCAGACTCGCCACACGTACCCAGGCACTTGGGGGTTTTTCCGGAGCACCAGCTAATCCAGAAAGTTATTTCAAGACTTTATTTCTTTTTTTTCTAATTGACCGTTTAATCCCAAACAAAGGAAACCAGAGGAAAAGCCACAGTGCTGTCAGAAAGGGACAGGATTTTGGCAGCGCTCGCAGCGTGCCACCTCCCGTTATTTGTGGGAATAAAGCTGTTTAGCCGGGCTGAGAGGAGGACGGAGTTGGGCCCTCAGCCTGCACCCAAACCCACCCCGCTCCCTCGCCACCCAAAGGGGAGGACATTTTGCAGAGCAAGGGCCACCCTGGTCTCCAGGAAGGAGGGAGCAGCCTGGCCGAAAGCCGCCGTGCTTCGCCGGGGACAGCCGCACCAGTGCCTGGGCACACCCGAGCACACGGGGTATCGCCCAGGCTAACACCAGCTATTAAAAAAGCCAGCCCTTTCCATCTTTTATAAGGTATAAATGGCCAGATACAGACCAAAACAAGGAAGCACAAGGCTGTCCGAGCCGGCAGCGCACGCGCCCGGCTGAGGGGGGCGAGCAGGAAAAGAAATAGGAAGCGGAGACAAAGAATTTCCGCAACCGCTTCCCCACATGGGGAGCCAGGAAACATTTACGGGAGAGATGCCCAGCCCGGGCTGAGCAGGGCCGGGGCCCCCAAACAGCCTCCAGGAAAATAGTTTAAAGCACAGAGAAATAGATAGAAACTCACAGCCCACATCCACAGTAAAAATCCCACCTGACGTGTCAAGAGCCCTGGATTTGGTGATGACAAACACACATGTCCTACACCCTAGAAAACAGGTGGACCAGCTCTCCAGGACCCCTATCTACATCCCACCCCCAGCAGCAAAACCCCTCCCAACAGCCTGGTGAGGAGTCAGCCACCAGCAACGCCGCCCATCCTCTCTGAGCCCGTGGGGACCCTCATTTCAACACCCCCCTCTTCGCTCCAGGAGGAAAACAGAGAGACAAGTTACTTATGGGTTGAGAAATATCATGCACAGGTAAATATCTCGGTCCCAACCCAAGGGGCAGAAAGGCTGGAGCCCCAGGAGATGCTTTTTAATTGCTTGCAGCAAGCCGGGAGGAGCTGGTGGCCGCCCGGTGCGGTTCCCCTCATCCAACACCACCGGGTGACATTTCACATGCCCCAAAAGCGCTGCTGACTGATGCGCAGGTTTCGGGCAAATCATAGGTAGTGTTTTTCCTGCTTCCATGGAAATTTTGGGATTTACCCCCGCTGTTAGGAAGCAGCACTGCCCGGCACATTGGTTTCCTGGCCCCGCAGCCCCCATTTGCCACGGGCAGTGCCTGCGGCTGGCGAGCCCTGCTGCGGAGGCAGGGCCTGGCATTACAAATATTTGACCCTTACGTGTTGTAAAGGTGTGTTGTCAGAGCATCTTTTTGAAAGCCTCTGTTTAGTACTTGCACGTATGAAAAATTATGACTGGTTTTTTTCTTATATTAAATTTATGCTCATTTTATGGGCTGTTCATTTTGGGTTTCTTCTGTTTTGTGTGGCTGGCGACCCTCTGCTCAAGGCTGCCTAATTAAAGATTTCATTGGGGTTTGTTAAATAAGCCTCTTCCTATCAGTCTCTATAATTTTCTTTTTTTTTTAGTTTATTCCTCTTATTCACCAGCTTCCCACTAACCAGGTTTGTTTATTCGGGGCCCTTATGTTTCGCTGGTGGCCGAATGCATTGAACACTGATGTGATGTTGGGAGCATCTCTCACATGCAGGGTGGGACCAGCTGCCATCGTCAAAGACGGCGGGACACAGAACGAAACTTTGCCATGGGATTATGCCTTTTTTTTCCCACTGATCTGTTTGACGGTAGATGGTTAATGCCTGTAGACGAAAGCGCTTCGTTAGACAGCTCATTTGTTAAGCATGCTCGTACGTGTGATTTCTCCTGTCCCCATACATGTGACAAGGGAAGCTGATGAACCTATGGGAATTATTTAAATCACCCACATCCCACACCGAAGATTTAAATATCCTGACAGGCAAAGAAGCGTTAATACCTACAACTTCCTGGCGTTATTCCAGTGTCACTACTGTACACCAAAGTATTAATAAGCCCTAGGGTAGTAATGGTTAATGTTTTAGCTAGTTAAAAAGGTGGGGTTTTTTTAAGCATTAATTTATCAGGAAGATGACAAGATTATATGCATYGTCAGAAAACTCGCTCATTAAAACTGCCATCATGCAAATACTTGGCCATGCTTTACTGTAATAGCATAAAGCAAGGAGGCTGCTCTTGACGGCAACTTACTGCAGCGTTGCAGCAGGAGGGTCTCACATTCGCAGCTTGGCTGAGAGGGAATGAATGTATGGCAAGAGGGTGGCATCTTCTGTAAAAAATCTAGGCTCGAGTGAGAGAGACGACGTTTCAGCTGCTTGGTTTTGCTCAACCTATTGGTCAGGACGTGCCAGCTGTGAGCTGACAAGATTTGTTGCCTTTTAAATGTTCCCCTTTTCCTTCACGCAACGAACGGCAAAGAGGATCAACATGTTTAATTCCCGTTTCTAAGTATAAAGATGCGATTGACCCCAGATGTATGAATCCTCGCTAGCATATAGCCCCCCCACATTACACCTAAGGCACCTGGCCATGCATATGAGTGAGACAAGAAGAGGTGAACCACAACTGAAAGCCCCCCCAGGGTTTTACCCAGTGACTGAAGGATACCTTGACGTTTCAGCTGTAAGAGTAACCTCTAAGGGTTTATTTTAAACCTTTATTATTGTAATATATAATGCCCTGATACTGGGTTTGCACAGATTTTTCAGCAACCACGTTGCACTCTGCTTACACGCTGTGCACCCAAGGAATACAATTATTTTTGAAGAAGCACACGCTGCATCTTTAGTGTTCAGTGGAAGGGCTCCAAGGTCCTCAGGGAAAAGAAATCTGGAAACATGAACTTGCAGACGTGACTTGCTCTGCTACATTCCCTGTGCAAGTGTGCGAGGAAGAGGAGCAGCCCGACATAGCCGCTACGTGAAGACTCGGCAGGTGCTGCAACTTGGATGCCAGTCTGCTACTGGTCCCAGTGGCACTGGATGGCAGTGCAGATGAGCACTTCCCTGCTTGGTCACTTGTGGGGCAAGTCAGGCTTTTACTGTTTTTAAATAAAACTGAAAGTCGCCCTTTCCACTCCCCTTCTGAGTTGCCAGGGCCATCAGCAGGGTCTCTGGTGCTCTCCACAGACGTGCTGGGGCTGGGATGGGAAGGAGGAGGGCTGCCCCAGCGTCAGCCGGGCGCCCTCACTGCTCTGTCTCTCCCCAAAATTTGTGTTGTCAGGAGGGTTTGGCACAGGGCAGTGCCTGCCACTGGGCAGGCACTGATTGCCTTTGCTTGACGAGGGCAGCAAAAATGTTCCTCACATACAAGGAGTGCTGAGTCTCCAAGGATGAGCCCGTAGCCTGCACTGCAGCTCACGTCGCAGGGCTGGGCTCCCACGGGGCACCGCAACATGGTGACAGAGGGATTGTCCCAGGAGGGCAAATCTGAATAAACAGTGGTTTTATCTGCATGACTGCAGAGCTGGGTCCCAGGAGGGCTGTCCAGGACCACACGATACGCACCCAAGCCCCCCCCCCACATCTCCTGAATTTTCACGTGGTCCCATTGCCGCTGCCCTCCCCTCCGTGCCCACATCCCACCTCCTCCCAAAGCATCCTCACCAGATCCTTTTGTTCACATCCATGTGCCCAACCACGCCTGCCCTACCTAGTGGCTGCTGCCGGCACTGGGACGCTGGGATGCTGGGATGCTGGGATGCTGGGATGATTGACTGCCTGGTTTTGCTGAGAGCTGTTCAGTACCCAGGAGGAAAAAGGAGGGGGACTCGGTCTCAGTGAAAAATATGATGGTGGCGAGGTGTTGTTATAGCCACAACACCTAGTTATTAAGGAGAGGCAGGGAGAGGTAACATCTTTTATAGGACCAATTTATAGTGTTGGGAAAACAGGCTTACGGGCACAGGCACCCCCTTGCAGGAGAATGTATGTGCTTCCTCTCAAGTGACATCCATTAAAGGGATGTATTTGGTCGGGATGGTGAGGAGCAGCAGCACAAAATCCGAAAATAGACACGGCAATGCTTCTTTCTGTCTGTCAGCTTGCACAGGAGTTTCTGCTGCTCTTCTAGCAACYTTCCCAAGGAGAGATGTTTTCCTCCAGCCCCACACCCGCCTCCAACCCAAAGCTGGCCCAGCACAGCAGGATCAGGCTGCAGAGCTGTCCCTGCCATCCAGCTCAGCGCTCCGCTGTCATTTCTGGAAGCTTTATACAAACAATATCCCCCTCGCATGGCTGCCATGCTTCTCATCTCCCCTCATCAGCCTTTGCATTGCATGTGTAAATTCAAGGGATGACTGTAGCAGGAAATTTCACAGCCCAAGGGGTGGGAAAATGCCCAGGAAAAACCCAAATYGCAAGGCAGGGAAATTAGCGGGGATGGGAGGGGGAGGTGATAGATGCTAAAGTCTGACTTAGGAAGTCAGGCAGACAACTGAGTGAGCAAACATAGATGGAAGAAAATGAAAGACCATTTTCATCTCATTTCCGAAATCCTGTCCTTTTATATAGCCAACTTCTGCCGCAGGAGGGAGGTGGGACGGGGAAGGGGCTGGAAAGGCAGGAGATAAGCAGCACAGTGCAACTGGAGATCCCTAAAGGGGACCGCAGACAGCTGGGGTGACATCCAGCTTTCCTTTCCTTGTCTCACTGAGCTATATAGTTTATTCTATGTTTTTTTTTAAACTCTGGTGCAATATCTGTGATTCCTGGCCTGTCCATTGTAGCCGCCATCAATCCCTGCCCATCAGGAGCTGCCACCCCCAACCCAGCGTGCAGCAGCACCTCGGCTGTGCTCCCACACGAGAGACTTGGCATGCTCCCTGCCATGCTCGGGCAAGCCAAATATTCTTTCCTTTGATTTGTTTCAGACATACCAGCCATAAACCTCAGCCTCTGGCCTCTTGTTTTCATTTGATGAGACCGGCTCAGAGGAAGGAAGGGATCCAGCTTCCATGGTGCTGGGCAGCCTCAGCACGTCTACAGAGCAAACACCCTCGGTTTCTCCCCCCGCTACCCAAAATCACCTCCCCATCCCTTCACCTTCTCTTTTGCAGCCCTGATTGCTGGTTTCTCTGGGTGAGCGATCAGCGCTGGGTGCTCTGATAAMGCTGCAATGGCCTTTGCAGTCGCATGGTGCCTGGCATCACAGCGGCTGGAGCCCAGCCAGGCGGGTGCTGGGATGGCCGCTGCCCGCAGGAGCACTGCCAAAGGGCCGAGCTCCCACGAAAACCTCCCCCCGGGCTCGAGGTATTCTGCACTTTTGGAAACGGAGCCCTGCGTTCTGTGAAATCACCTTTTTTTCCTGCATGCATGCACCCTATTACCTCTCTGAACTGACTCTGCGCCCTGGGCAGCTTTCCTCCCAGATCAGTCCTTTACCCCCAGTTCTTTTTGTCTTATTGCTAAAAGAACAGAAAACCTTCCAAAATGCCCCTGTGCACACCGAATAGCCAACCTCAACTCCTCGCTAAATTCCTCAGTATCACTGCTCCCAGAATAGATGCATAATAGGCAGGAGCAATTTTTGACTACCTTAGCAAAGTAATCGATCAAAGACGTTTTCTTTTTTTTCTTTTCCTTCTTCCTCAACTTGTAACGTGTTTATTCTTTTCCAAAACGCAGAGATGCGGGAACAAATTGAAGCTGAGAGCGCCATTGCCTCCTTCGATGGGGTCCAAATTCAGTCCCTTTACACCCAGTGAAGCTGCATAGCCTGATTGACTGCGAGCCATCAATCACATGTAAAACGTATGGCCCTTCAATACCTACCCTTCCCTCCCCAGATGATTTTAATCTTTTATTTTCTTGCAAGTCCCGCTGAAGTCAAGGCAAAGTGAGCGCTGGCTGGAGAGCAGGCCTTGGCCAGGTCCCCACCGGCGTGCTGCCGGCATCCTTGCCTTGCTGGTAAGAGGAGTAGCCGCTGTATTAGCCGGCAAAGATTTTGTTCTCACCACGGCTGTGCCTCCAGCGTGGCTCCAGTGGCACTCTTCCACGTGGATATAGGACTAAGGAGAATCTTTAGTATGGGAGAAACCTTTTATTATGATGGGAAGTTGAAGCATTTACCCAAAAACAGATTCCACTGTTGTCACCACAACACTCTGAATTTTTCAGCGGCCAAGCGGAGGAAACCGGCCTGGTGACTGTCACTCCCGCGCCATCCTGTGAAACGCAGACTCTTTGCCTGGCACAGCCCTGGGATGGTTTCTGCTACAAGCGTCCCATCGTGGTGACCATCGTGCTGCTGCTGAAAGGAAATTTTTCCTTATGAGCACACGGATTAAAGCCATTCTGCTCAGTGATGGATTTATTCTGGAACAGCTTGAAAAGGGCACCACTGCCCTTCCATTTTCTTCCATGAAATACTCAGAATTTAACAGCGCAGATGCTCTGCTCTCCAGATAGCCATCGGCTATAATTTTGACCGCTGTCTTTCTTGTACCTGCATAGATGTCATTTGTGCAGTGAAAGCAGCTTAAATAGGAACATGAGGGGTTATTTTAACAACTGTTTGCCTAGATGAAGGTGGGGGGGTGATTAACCTGGCAAGGGGAAGGCTGACCTCTTGGCTGGAGCACAGGGCTGGGACCTTCCYGCTCTGCTCCTCACCCCTCAGATGAAACAGAGCAAGGCACCTCATCCTAACTGTGTCCAGCCCAGGTAGAGTGGTATTTATAGTCTCCCCAATTAACTAGAGCACACTTACACATTAATTGGCTCTTGCTTCGTGCCTAGAAAACCCTGTTATATTAATAACACTTACGAAATCCCTCTGTCAATGGGACATTTCCCCCCTGCTGATGCCCGTGGGTGAGGGCAAAGGGGTCTGGATGGATGCAAGACAGGACCAAGAGCCAAGATGGCTCAGCTTATTCTTAGGGCTGCATTTCTACCACAGAGATGCTGTGTAACCTTGGAGAATAATAACAACGACAGATAATAATAAGCCTTTCACACAGGGAAGTTATGAAAAAYTGAGCTTCTTCTGTAAGAAATAAATACAAAGGAGACTAGCTCGAAGGAGAGTTAAAGCGGTCAGCTCAGGTGTGACACAGCCCGATAACCCCCAAGCTTCCAGCATATTCTTTCAGCATTGCTTCAGTGGCTCTAAAGCATCCTTTTAGCCCTTTCCATCTCTGCAGCTGGAGCCAGCTCCACACACACTCAAATATCCTGGGAGGTAGCATCCCTGCAATCCAGCCAGCAGCTCAAGAACAGCTGTTAACGCTGAATTTGCAGGCTGGCGTCGCAAATGCAGAAGGTTTGCAAGGGCATCATTGGCTGTTAGGGAGGAGAGAAAATCATCTTCTTCTCCTTCCTTTTCTTCTCTGCCTGCCTGGAATGAGGTGTAGATACTGAACATCTGCTTAACGTACCAGTCAAGCAGGGACATGCTCTCCTCGTTGTTTATTGCAAAGCCACGGTCGCAGAATGCCTAGTTTTGATGTATAGCCTGGAGACACGCACGTGGCCCTGGCTTCCCAGACGGAGCTGCRGTGGGGCAGGAAAAGGAAAGAAGCAGTAAGAAATATGGGGATGCAGGGTATGGCACAGCATCCACGAATAACTGAAACCATCCAGCAGCATTTGTCTTCCAGTCGCATCCACAGAGCCGGGTGGCTGCTGCCTGCCCCAGCTGGGGTTAGCCTCTGTCTTCCAAAATCAAAGCCCAGCACCACCGACGTACAAGGAGATTCACCGGTCACAGCCGAGATGTGGTAACAGAGAGAAGTGCTGATGTCGTTTAGCAAAGTGTAGTGATGAATAGAGAGTAAATGGCCCATTGTATGCTAATTTCCCATGGGAATTAATTAACTGTAGTTAAAAAATATATTTTTAATGTCATAATCTTCAACCGTCGCTGGCTGATTGCAGTCACAAAGTGGAGCCAAAATCCTCAGCCAAAGATGTTGGTTCCTCATCAAAAAAAAAATTTCGTCTGCCGACGTTGGCACCGCGCAGCCCTGTACCCAACAGAGACACAGGAACCGACACGGGTGACACCGAGGACAGGTCTAGTGCCAAAAGAACATTATGACACTTTATTAAATAAAATACGCTTATTTAGCTGCCTTTAAATAAAGTGGATGTATTTCCCGCTGTTTGAATCTGTTCAGCAATGTAATAATATCATTATTAAAATCTAGGCTAGCATTTAAAGCAGCAGGGAGTTCAGCGACGTTRCTGAAAGCAGATTTCCATCAGCAAGAGTACGCTCCTCTCCGAGCTGCCCAGGAGAGACCTCCCCTAYGGTCCCACCTGGATTCCTGCTCTGTAAACAACAGAGCATCTACTCCAGCTTTCACAGGACCTGTAATAGGAGGAGGGTGAGTTTTGGGGGCAAACCCCCTCATCTCCAGGATAAATCTCACGTAGCGGTTGGTTGGTGGCTCTTTGGAGCACATTGCAAACCGTAACTGTCCTCCCAGCACTGCTGCAAAGGCATAAAAGCAGCAACCTCGATTTTTAGGAGAGAAAAGGGAAGTCCAGAAGTGATGTAACTTGCCCAAAGMTGTTGAGGAAGTCATTCTCGGGGCAAGACCGGGAAGGGACCTGATTCCRGGCTCACAGGGTGAGTTTGGGTCTCTGCCTCCCTGCCGCTGACCGCATCTCAGGGCAGCTCTTCCCCGGTCCTCATTTTCTGCTTGTTTGCATCTCTGCCACACTTCTGCTCCACCCTGTGGTTTGTTGTACTTGGTTCTGGGTTTATTTGCTATAGAAAGGCTTCCGACACGCTCCTCCTCAACCCGTGAAGCAGTAGTCACAACTGTGGCATTGTATAAGTACCAATGGGTAGAGGCTTGTTTAATTTTATTTTGGCTGCCTTCACACCAAAGCTATAGCTCAGCATCTTACTAAGTTTCACCCAGGAGCTGCGGTTTGGCACCATGGTCCAGCAGCTCCCAGCACCCATGGGATCTAGCAGCAGGTACCGTGTGAATCTTCACAATATTAAAAGCAGCAGCATCTCAGGACCTACATATTGTAATTAAACCAACTGGAGAAGCGATTAGTGCCAGGCTACATCCTGAGGATGACAGTAGCACCATGGTGCTAAATAAAGGCCGTTCTCTGCAGTGCCAAACGGCTTACTGTGGACCTTGTCTGCTCCCTCTTTACCTTGCTTAAAGCAAGCTCCAGACAGCATCCAATATCTCTCCCTCCTGGCAGAGCCTGCCTAAGCTGTTCTTGGGAAGAAGAGCAGTACGGATGCGGTAAGGAGAGAGGTATAAAGAAAAACGAGTAGAGAAATACTGATGTAAAACAGGATTTCGGAGCTCAGGAATCACAAACATGGTCTGCACCATCCCTCCCATGCTATTTCCCAGTAGCCGGTAGGTAATGTTTTGATACCGTGCAAGCTGCGGGTGGGCTTGCCTTCGTCACCTGCAGTTGTTGTAGGTGCGAGACCTYCACGGACCATTCCCTCGGCCAGCCCGCAGAAGCAGCCATCACCCAGGCGCTTGGCGAGAGGGTGCCGGGGTGGGCGCTGAGAGGGTTAGGGGGACCATTTTCTGTGACCCTGGAGCCCTGGGGCAAAGCTGACTGCAGACAGGCTCCCAGCAAGGCAGGAACAGGGGCAGGACCACGTTCAGCTGGACCTCACAGCCAGCACACGCGTCTTACATCGAGGGTGACTTCTAGTTTTTGCTGGTACCACCTTAGCACACCTTAGCCAGGCTGGCTGGGGATGAGGCTCTTCCACTGCTCAAGTATTGAGAAGGTCATTTTAGCTTGGTGTTGTACTTTTCTGGAAGCCCAGAACTAAAACACTTTTCCTACCAATTTTAACCATTTTTCATGTGACAAAGACCCTTTGCGCGGTGCTAACAGTTTAAACTAACAGCACTGCCTTCCCCTCACGTGTATGGGGCAGGGACATGGAGTCGGAGGGAGAAATAACATCCACTTGCACAACCTCCAGCCTGGGGATGGATACGCACATTCCTCAAGCTAGAAGAGGAAAGCGCAGGTAGTTCTCCTAGTCCCCAACTGGAGCCATCTTCATCCATCTGACAGTAAAAACCACAACCGCCCAACAAAACCTTTGCTGGTACGAGGAGAAASCACATCTTTGCGTGACACCAAATCAACCCAGGAGCCTGCTGAAATTGGACGCTTGCTCTGTCACCGGCTTTACTGTAGCCCATTCCCCACCTCACCTGCACACCGCCTCTGCAAGCTGGAACCTGAGGCACACACCTTGACTCCGAGCTGCTCTGCTCAATAGGATGGCAGGCCGTCAGAGAATCAAAACGAGCCTTCTAGTATCTAATGAAAGATAGCCCAGAAAGAGCTCATCATTAGGACTGTGTTGCATCTGCCTCAAAACTGCCGAGGCAGCTCCCGGAGGAGGTGAGGAGAGGGCAGGAGAGAGCAGGCACCTGCACGAGAGGGAGAGAAATCACAGTTTTCTGCGTTGCAGCACGTCACAGCCCCTAAAGAMAGTGCCTGGGGTGGCCCCTGCTGGCTGTGGCCTGGGTAATAGCGATGAGCTCCACGGTTTTGTTAGTGCCATTTTAATAGCTGTACCTCTGTAAAAATATCTCTTTCTTCTTTCTGAAGAATCCACTTAGCTTTTGCTTCTTCTTAAAAAAAAATACAGAAAAGGCAACATTAACAAGTAAACCTAAGGCAACCTACCTTTACCAGCCCTCCAGAAAAAAAAAAAGATATATAGATCTATAAAGCTAGCAGCAGCCTTCTGTCATAGTACTTGATTCCTCTCACCTTGTGACTTCGGTATGAGGATGAGGAGATGCTTTTTAATATGCTTAAATATATATTTATAATAAATAATATATTATTATTTAAGCATATAAAAAGCATCTGCCCAACCGCATATGCTTAAATAATAACGTATTATTAATATATTTTATATGTGCATGCATGTATAATTATATAAAATATTATTCATAATAATATATTTACAATAAATAAATGCTTAAATAATATATATTATTTATGTATAATATATAACAAATAATATATTATTTATTATAATAGACTTACAGTAAATAATGTATATCATTATTTAAGCATATAAAGAAGCATCTGCCCAACCTCATACCAAAGTCAGAAGGTGAGGGGAATAGAGTACTATGAGGGAAGGATGCTGCCAGCTTTAGAGGACATGGCCTTAGCCAGACAAGTCGCTGCAGCAGCTGTGGTACCTGCAGAAAAAAGCTCTATCATCTTCCCTGCCACAGGAAAGGCCAGGCACTGGGTGGATGTGGTGGCAGGAGAGGGGGGGTGAGGGAGCCTGTGCATGGGGAAAGATGTACCCGCGGCTCCTTGCAGACAGGGTGTGCAGCAGTATTTCTGTTCTGCAGCGGGTAGGGAGCAGTAAGGCTACGGATGTGGCCGAGAGGGGCAGGGTGATGTAGCAGGGAAGGGAAGAAGCTTTAGAGCAAGAATGTAATTATGCCTTTCTTATTTGTAGAAAGAGCACACAAGTCATATTGACACAGAGCCTATGACAGAGTTTGAGTGGCCCAGGTTTCCCCATATTCGGGGACACGAGCTCGCTGCTTTCCATGCCGGGAGCGCGTGCCCTGCCCGCACAACAGCCGAGCAGGAGGGAAGTCAGAGCAGCTTCAGCAGCAAGGTGCCAAGGTCAACAGCCCCCCAGTATGAGCATCGTATTTTACAGGATCTCCTGTAGGTCAGGTAACTGAGACCAGGGGGACAAATTCAGTGCCGGCAGCAGCAGGCAGTGGAACCAGAGCAGTCCCTCGTCAGCATGGCAGGGAACAGATGTGTTTCTACGGAGCTGTTACACCCCGGCTCCACGATGCTCGTGGGTACACTATAACTGCTATCTGCACCCGTAGCCAGATTTTTTACGTTACAGATAGCGGCTGCTGTGTGGTGTGCTCTGCTAACAATAGCCACCATGGCTTCAAAATAGATTACTGTACTGTTGTGAACTTGAATTAGTGTTGTGAAACCCTTTTAGTGTTTATTTTATTAATTTATTGAATAAACACTAGTGAGGTTAGATACTGTCTGTGCCTTTGGCTTCTTTTTTCCACAGCATTCAAAGCAAATTACTTTCATGAAAGCAAATGGTCCATTTAGTTGGAGAATCTATAAGGCAGAAATGAGATCAGATTCCTGAACAGATGTGCCCTCCTCTAGAGGGATTCAGTATCTGCAAGGCTTCAAGCTGACATCAGACAGAAAACATCTCCTAACTTCGCTAGGTCTGAGCTGCGCAGCGTAGCTGGTGGTTATATCAAAGAACCGGCTCCATAACTTCAAAACAAGGGCAAGTACCCATCAATTTCCAGGGAATGGAAGGGAGGAAGGATACCTTTGTCATGGGGATGGGGGTGGCTCCACCAAAAAAACCTACCCCCAATTCATTAAAAGAAAATGAGTCCCTCTTCCTCAAGAACTCAGGCAAAGAAAAATGCTTTTGTTCATTTTTTGCACACGTAGACCTGAAGAGGGGGGCTGGAGGGAGCCAGCAACAACTGCTGCAGGTCCGCACATCATGTAATGCTTTCCCTTGGTTGGTGCTGTGTGTCTCAGGAAACACCTGAGCTCCCCACCCAGCCCAGTCCCAGGTCAAGTCAGCAGCAAGGCACAACTCCCTGGTGTCAGTTCGGTGACTGCTACGAGAGTTAGCACTGCTAACCACAGCTCACATCACACCCTGGGAATATGGCAAAGCCCTGCTGACACAACTGGCCTCGACTGTGCCAGTTATGGCGAGACAGGGTGCGCATCCATGGCAGTATCTCTCAAACCAACACCCTGGACTGCCCCCGTCGCTCATGTCTGGCTGGTGAAGTCCCAGCTTTCACCTCGTCCTCCTGGGAGAGTAGCACAGGGATTAGCCTGGCAACCCCTGTGCTCCGTACACCTGCCCACGCGTCCAGGCCAGCCTGGCTGTAGAGGTCCCCCCTCCTCTGTGCATCTTCTCTGGCCCATGCTCACAGATGAAAGGAGGCACAAAGAAAAAGCCATCATCCACTCGYCCATGGAGACAGCCCCTCCGGGCAAAGCACACTGGCAAGCCAGCACACGGAAGCTTGCATCGCTGCTGCCAAGTCCCTACCCGCTCCGCGGCTAAGCCGAAGCCTAAGGTCTCAGGGCTATGCATGCCTCAGCCTGGCAACTCTCCCGTGCCCYGAATTAGCAGGCACAGAGACCGTTTGAAGTCACTCCAGCCTTTAGATGTAGGGGGACACAGCTCCTCAGCGGTAACCGGTCCCRGGGATGCGCCCAGCTAGGACGCCCATCCTGCCATCCACAATTCCTGCTCGTGCTCCTCACGGCCGGCATCCATGCCCATGTGTTCACCTGGCAGCCTTCCCACCCACAGGCTGCTTGACAGGGTCTCAGCTGCCAGGCAATGATGCATTTAGACGGGAAGCCTGAGCAGGACTGTAGATATAATTTCTTCGGCCTTCCTCCTCCTCCAGTACAGGGGAAAGAACGAAGCATCTCTCACCTGATGACTGCTACATCATCTCAGCCTGCGCTCTCCTCAAAGCAGTCCCCAAGATAAAGGCAGAGGAGATAATTATACTCCTCACCAACTTCAACAGACACTGAGGAAAACTCAAAAGTAGTTGAACTTGCAAAATCTCTCGCAAATTTAGGTTGGCAGGAGAGGGGATCAACTAGCCTAATTATTCGTGAGCAAAGGGTGGTGGGGGCAAAGCCAAGGGTTAACTTTTATCACTGAGGCATATGGAATTAGCTCGCAGCCGCTGCAGGACGTACATGCAATAGATGTTTTCCAGTTGGGTTTTACTTGCGACACTTCCATGAAACAGCATCTACATAAAGGCAAACATAATGCAATGAGGAGGTGAGGATAGGCTCTTGTCAAGGTAGGGGGACAAGAACGCTCAGTCCTAACACCAGCAGGAGACACAAGTGTTTTCCAGAGCTGTAGGGATGGTTTTTTTTATTTTTTCAGGCTTCCCCCCCC
>JAYKAV010000622.1:537757-664682 GCA_035582835.1 Phoebastria nigripes
AACGGCTGTGTGGTGTTTAGCTGCCTGCCGGGTTAAACCACAACACTGATCAAAGAAGAAATATTTCTTTCCTATCCCTCACCAAAAGCACAAACTAAAAACCCAAACGACTTAGTCTAGTTCCAACTCAACAAATAGAGAAAGGTCCCCTCCTATTACCCAGGGGAAGTTGGGGTTATTATTCATTTTATGCAAAAAGCTACTCAGATGTTCCAGCGAGGGAAGGAGTGTAGAAGACTAGCTTTATTTATCTACAACACTCACTTGACTCCTACTTCCACGTATCTCCTCCCAGACCCAATTCTCCCTTCCTGTTCTCCTTCAGATCCATCTCTCTTCTCTCACTCATTGAACCTCCAACCACCCTTTGCACTCAAGCTCTGCGTCCTCAACTCCTATTCCCTGTCCCAGCTCCCAGCCTGCCGGCCATTTTATGATTTCATATTCCCTACACACCCTCCTTGATTCAGTGTATTTGCTCAGGCAGTTTCACTTTTCATCACCTTTCTCCTTGACCCTATCCCCGTCTTTCATCCTCTTGATTTTCACGCCAAGCTGTTCCCACCTTCCCCTAGTTTTTCAGCCAGTCCCAGTCCCATACCTCCTGTGTTTCCTTCTGCAGCTCCCAGGCTTGATAGCCTTTTCTAGCCAATTCCAATCTCCATCCTTAAAAGTCCAGTCCAGTGTTGCTTCATCCTCACTCCAGTCCTGGCTAGCCTGCCACCCAGTTTCTGGCTGCGGCTACTATACAGTTACAACTTCTCCTGGAAATTTAAGTAAAATGTCAGTACATAATGCTCACAAGTTTTTAAACTATCTTCCTCTTAAGATGTATTTCAGCAGAATGAAAACATCTGTAGCCTTAATTTTGTATTAACAGTACATTTTGGTGCAGATTTAAATGTAGTCCTAAATAATCATCTATATAAAAGATGAAAATACACTATTTCCAGTGTTTTTACTAGGAAGTTACTAGGGGTAGGAGTCATGGGCACTTAGGAAGGAAAGTACAAGTCATTTAAAACCTCAAAATGATTTACAATAATTTTGTCTCTGTGTAAATAGTTTTCTATTATTATTTGTTTTGAAGTTTTCTATRTCATGAATTTGTATACCACAGAAGTTACAGAATTGTAATAGCAGCCATTGTAATGCACAGTTGTTTGATATGCTGGATTGCCTATTACACCACACAGTGCACATATCTATCGTTTGTATTATTTATACTCTCTGTCAATATATAGGCAAAAAACACACCGGCCAAAACTAGCAGCTGTATAGTACACTAACCTTTAGAGATTGGCACCTACTGGAAATACTGATAAGTAGTTGTGTAATAGTAGTAGACACAGCTTTTTCCTCTCTTTCATCTATTTTCATTGGGGCTTTTAATCACATATTTTGCCTTTTGCAGCTCTATAAAATGCTTCACATATATTTGACATTATGGCCCTTCTGTTTAAAGAAAATTCTTAAACACTTGTTTACTTTTAAGCACCTCTCAGGCTCCATGAACTTCAATGGAAGATACATACTCTTAAATTTACACATGTGCTACAGTGTCTCCCTGAAGACTGATCCCTAAGGGAAGTCCCCCTGTTTAAGTAATAAGGAAAGAGTACATGTGCCACATGAAAAAATCTCGGAATTCCTGGGTCCTTTAGGAAAGCTTACAAGAGATAGCTACTTTAAAATGCAAAATCATCAGTCCTGTCAAAGGTACTTCTTTTCACACTTTGAGCATCACATATGTGCAGGTGATTCAGAACAAACTATTTTGGAGACAAACTGCATTTTTCTATCGTCTCATAACCCAAGAGCAGTAAATCTATTTTGGTTTCTTTTAACTCCAACCTTTTTTTTTTTTTTTTTTTTAATTTACACCCTTTCAATGAAAAGTTTCTCTCAAAAGGAATTTCAAGGACAAAGTTCTAAGAGAGTGAAAATAAACATGCAGTAGCTCAGAAAATAAGATTCAGGACTCCTGGATTTTGCTTCTCTTTTTGGATTACCACTAATTTTTAGGAAGCTTGATAAGTTTGACTCAGCCTCCACCTTTGTGGTTCCTCTCCTGCAAAGACTTACCAAGCACTTTGTTTCACTGAATACATGCCTGCTTTTATATATGGACTCCTGGCTCTAATTCCCTATGTATCACCCAGGATTCTCTTATCATAATCTCATTTGTACTGCCTATTATTAACATACATACACTGCTGGAACTCATCCTTCATCCTTCTAACGAGGTCCTACAGAACATGAAAGAGTAAATAACATTACATAAAATAGCACTAATTCTTTCTTTTCCATGGTCTAGTGAGTTTCTTCTGGTGGAAAGAGTGCTACACAAAAACCCTGTAAGAGCACCCTATAATGACATCCCGAAGCTCCACTCCTATTCCTATCTTGTTTGCTTATTTGTTTTATTTATAATAGCCTTTTAAATATGCTTAATATTTTAATATCCTTTTATATTTACAAAAAAATAAAAGAAAAAAATCAAGTCCATTGCCTTTTCAAGACTGGAAGTTAAAAATATCTTTAATTGCCTGATACACAGCTAAAACAGTTCCAGGTACATAAGATGCATTGTAGCTGTAACCACAGCCTCAATTTTTTCTTATCAGCTTTGAAGGGGTTGTATACAATAGTTCATCATCTTAAGGTGAAAACAGGACTTGAAATATTACACCAAAAAAGCAGTATTCCTATTATACTGACTATAAAATAGAATAGAATTATTTCTATTTATAGAAATCCTAAAGAGAAACATAGGTAGCTTTTTAGACAGCTGTACTCTATTTCATATTATGTTTTCATTTTGCATGACTCGTGCTTAATATTGGATAATTATATTCTCACTTGTTTCGATGTATGGGATGATAAAGGATAATAACAATAAAAATAGCACTACATGTTTACACAGACATGGACCTCCCCTTGTCAAGAGAACTTCAGCTTCTTATTGACTTCTCTAAGCTTATGCCTTTTCTTCTTCCATTTCTCAGGACAGTATTATGCTCGTGTTCTTAAACAGATACTATCAGTTTGGAGTGCACTAAAGGGTTGACTGAAACAGAAACTGAGTCCTAGCACCAGATAGGGAATAGGGTACAACAGATAATTGTGAGGTTATTGTACAGCCTTGCCAAAGACTAGAAATTATATGATACAACAAGGAGTATCTGTGATTTTTAGATAAAAATGTTATCAAATGCCATAATGTATTTCAGAGATATGCTGTGAAATTTAATTATTAAAATATGTCTAAGGCATTGGGTGAAAGGACTGGTGGACAAGTAAAAAGAAAAGGGAGTTTATTCTCTGTAATGATAATACAAGATTTTGAAATTTACCGTACCTGCTTGAGTTAGTTTGCATTGACAGACACATTTCAAGTGGGCTTTTGCAAGATTTTCTGCAGTACAGGGAAGAGCAATTGTTCTGGGGAATATTTCTTCCTAAAGTTACAGTATGATAAAATTATTAAACTCATTTTAGCTCTCCTGCTTCTTCACACATGACTAAGTTATCATACAACCTTTTCCATCTTCTTGAAGCATTGTATTGTACTGTGGAAGGAACTGGATAGCCCGTGGGCTTCATCCTAATGGAGACTACTGTAAAATCTGTTATTTCCTAGTACTTCTGTGCTGATAGATTCATTAAAGCTGCCAAGGAGAAGCAACCAGCACAAGCTCTAATTGGTTCCGAAATAAGATCCCTACTACTACAGTGATTTACTCGGAGTTCCTGTTGTAGAAGAATTCCAGCAAGCTGATTTGCCCCAAGACTCACACACACTGGAAAATAAACCCCTGCAGGCTTGCATTAGGGAGGGGGAAAAAAAAGGGCTCACTGTTTTCCACCACCCATTAGGCTCACACTGGCCTCATTTTGCAGCGCTGTTCTTGTAAAGGATGTCTTTTTATGCACTGATGCAGTATCTAGCCCATGCTGACACTGCCTTGAAAGGCTCTATGAGCTACTATACTTGACAGAACTAAGAGAGTAATATTATTTATTTCATTTCTTTGCTCAGTGGGGTAATCTCATGAGATATGAATCTCTTCTTCATGAGGGCCCTGGGGATAGCAGTCAGAGTGAAACTCAGCCATACTTCAGTACAACGCAAACAGCACAGACCACAGTACTCAGGCTCTAACAGCAAGCAGCAGACCAAAATATCAGGTATGATGCCCAATATTGTAATTTCGTTGGAACGATATTCTGTAGACTGGTTGCTTTCAAAATAAATATGCTTCTTCCTTGTAAAAGCACAAAAGTAAGATTGTCTTAAAGTGGCATTGATGCATCACAAGCCTTACTGGTGGAAGTCAGCTGAGGAAGAGTCTCAGAAATGAAAATATTATTCTGAGGTCTGACCCTAACACAGTTGTGAAGTGTTCTGCCATATCCCGTCTTTCTTAACAAGTACTCCCAAATCTCAAAACCCACTTTCTGGAGAACTAGTCTCCTGAGAGCAGAAAAGGGAAAGAGAAGATGGAGTGGCAGACAGTATATTTTAAAGCGACAGGAAAGAACATTAATTAAGTTATTTTCAGTCTTATGAGACTACAGAGTTTTGGGGTTTTTTAAAGAAATGAAAGCTTCCTATTTTCCCAACATTCTTTGTAAGTCACACACTCTGTAGACTATACTTTACTGTACCACATTTTTTAGATCATTTTTCTTCATTTGTCCTCCTCCTCTACTCAAATTCGCATCTCATAAGGCATCTCAATGTGAAAACTGCAGTTGCTATTAAGAATAGTGCTTAATATTCGTGCTGCTCATTAGTTTCCTAATGCTTAGAAACTTACGTAACACAATTCACATTCAAGCCTTCTAAAGAATAACTAATTTGCCCTGACTACTCATTGTTGAGTATCTACAATCCCAGCTGAGAATAAAAGGATTCACAGGTGTTTACCACTTCTGAAAATCAGGCCTAGTATGCCTTTGACTACATATCTAGATGTGGGCACCCCAATTAGAGGCTATTTTAAAAAAATCCTTTAAAAATGCCCATATACCTGCTTTCACGTCACAAAGACGACGGTGTTAGAGCCAGAATTAGAAGTTCCTGGCTCCCAAGCATGCTCTGACCACACTTGTCTTGTGATAGAGAAGAGAGCCGGAAGTGGGGGTGCAAAGGAACGATGTGGCAATAGGTAGTTCCTTCTGATCAAACAGTGCCTGCCAAGCCTCGCTCTCTTTGTGAGTACTGCAAAGTCGCTTTCATGGGGCCCAGCTGCTTTAAAGGAGTCCAGTGATCCTTGGTGTACGAGAAGAATTTGTCAGGCAGCACCAGTTCTTCATATATGATTTGTATGTCTTAGCCAGTTACTGATAAAATTCCCTCTTCAGTTTTACAGTGAGTCTTGGGACCTTTAGCAAAAGCCCCAAATCCCTGCAGATAGGTGATAACATCAAAATCTCATCTTTTGTTTTTGAATTCTAAAGAAAGTGTCAGGCAGTTGTGCTTGCAGAGATGAGCTTGATCCCCCAGCAGCTCACAACCCACCAAAACAAACAAACAAGCAGTGGAAGGTAAATGAGAATGCACAAATTTAGCATGTGCTAACATTGCATGATTATGGCAAATTTATGTTCCGTGGGGATTCACGACAATTTTTGTATGCTAAGTCCTGGGCACTACTACTTAAAGCATACAAGTGATGTTAAAATACAAGCCACAATCTACGCAACTAAAGCGGAGAACATCAGTTGGGTTTAACAATGCACTGTGGAGCACAGGTCTCAAGACAGAGGCAGAGAAGAAGCACCACTTGAAACCTCAGCAACAAAGAACTACAGGAGAGGTTGCCAGCCTGTTTCCCCTGGGCTACAAGGTTTTCAAGCACAGCTCCCATGCTGGCACTCCATTCCACATCCAACAGAGGGGCTGCACTTATGTAGGATAAATCCCTGCTGTGAGAGGGAGTAATTTATCAGATGCTACTGAAGGTGACGTTACACACTTCATTACATCTTGAAGTTACACCCTTCAGCCTAGCCCTGACCCACAATGGACAGCTAGCATTCCTGGGAGCCACTGTCATTTCCCACCTGGAAAAAGCACACAGTGCCCTTCTCCCTTGGTTCACTGAAGAACGAGCTGGCTGTCTGGCAGCCCTAAATTTTGGTATGTGGCTCAGAGGGCCAGGAAGATTGGTCACACCACATCTGCAATATTTAAGAATCCTGGTTATGAGAACCACAAGATCACTTGTAGAGCCTTTACAGGTAAAGGGCCGCCCGCACAAACCATGCGGTGAACTCACTCTGGTGCCATGCCCAGTTCTGCAGACGTGACACATGGTTTGAGTGGCATGAAGGCTTCTCCTGACAAACTGTTCCTGTAACTTTCTGCTACAAAAGAACAACACGGAAAAAAAAAAAAACCAACCATCATCAACAAGATTTTCCAACTGTGACTTTCACACACTGGCAAGACTTCTTCATAGCCCTGCTTTGAGAAACAAGCAATCTGACATATTCTGACACCGACATCACTTCTAGGCCAGAGCCCAAGTCAGACAGGAACACAAAGGAACAAATGCACAGCTGTATCATTGTCATGTTGCTAATATTCAAATATAACCATGTGAGGACATGATTTTTCCAGGCCTCGTACATATGACTTAAGAAAGATCCTCAAGGGGCATAGTACGCTGTATTACAAATTCCTCACAGATGACACATAATTACCTCTATTTTGGGAAGGATTAGAAGAAACACTGGAGGGGAGTCCAAAATACACCAGTGACATTCCTTAAACACCATACTAACAATTTAATTTCAATTGCATGGGTGTGAAAAGATGTTGTATAAACAAAATGGCAAACTATTCCAATATCGAGCCAAGAAGAAGCTACACACATCTGTAATGTTATAAAGTCAGTGTTCTCCAACTTGAACTTACTGTATAAAACCAAAACAATCCAACCATTTTCCCTAAAAATGATTTGTGTGGTTTCTTTTAAAGAGAAACAAATAAAACCCTCCATCCATTAGTATTCATTTGTAGGTCCTCTTTAAGCTAGCAGAACATTCTCTACACAAGGAGATAAATATTACTATTACAAGAATGTTGTCTGAATGTAAGCAGGGCTTATAATGATCCAGTCAAAAGGAAGACACGTCAAACTCTGCACCCAAATGAGGCGCCTCTACACTACAGACTGGATCCTTAACTTAAGACATTTCTCCCTCAAGCCAATGGAGCTTTGAAAATTTACACTAGCTGAGGATCTGACTCATAACATTTTATCAAGGGACAAACGAATCAGTGACATGATCTGCTTTAAACAGGATTTATGAACACCCACAACGTTCCATACCCAGTGTAACCACACGTTATCTCTGCTGAGTGTAATTCAAAATGAGGGTTTACCTGCTTGAGGCACTCTGCTTTAAATTTCTGTCTTTTTAGACCTGTCCTGTGTGCTCTCCCTTTTGTTGCTGTCCTCCTTTTCTCCTTTACTTTCCTTATAGAATCTCCCCAGGTAAACTGAAAGCAAGCAGATGTGGGTGGGGTAATGCAATTTGGGAGCTCCTCCCAACTACTCGAAATGCAACTTCAGTTTTAGCAAGGAACATTTCCAAATTAGCTTTCGTCTCAGTTGAAAAACAAATGACGATACCTGATCTTTTTTTTTTTTTTCCTTCAGCTGATCATTTCAAGAAGAGTATAACTTACTTTGGTCTAGGAGCTTCAAATTATTTCAAACAGTGCCACAATTGGATGAAAAGCTCACATTGCAAGGGCATGCAAAGTTCGCTCTCTCCTGTTTCTTAAAAACTGTAAGGCATAGGGGTCTGACAGATAATAGAGATCTACCACGTACATAATACACACCTCATGCCGTATGCTCACTCTTAGCTTTGGATTTTTGCAAAGTTGCCAAACGTTCAGATGCCACTTAAGAAACTAGAATCCAGTCCTTACACAGAGATTAAGTAATTCAGCACAGTGTCTCTGCAAGCTATAATTAAAAGCAGTTAGCTTCATTACAGGGAGAGCAAAAGTAAAGAGGTAGAGACCTATTTTTGGTATTGTTTTCCTATAAAATACACTGTACACTACAACTAACCCATTCACCGCTCTCCAGCTGTATTCAGTTAAAATTAACCAGAACAAACCAAATCTAAGCATTAAGGCTAGCAAATCAGAGGAAACACAAGGTTAAGGCAATCCTAGAATGTGAAGTATTAACTTCTACAATATTTCCTGGATGTCTAATTAGCCAATTCATTTCAAATTATTGCTGCCAAATTTAAAATTATTATTAACAACACTAACAAGGCCAACTGTGCTGATGATACTTATGGCCAAACAAAAAGGGACCTTAGTTTCTCAGGTTCATTACATATATATGCGCAGAGCAGTTCCTTCTCTGAAAGGACTCAGAGTTTAAACATCCTTGCATAGGTTGGAGACAAAGATATTAAGTACAACAAATGGACTAATGTGAGGGCAAAACCAGTTTTACAGCTATTTTAAAATCTTGATTATGTCTAAGTATCTGCACCAACTGCAGGCTATAAGAAGAATAAAATACAGTTATTCACCACAGACTTGTTAGGAGATTGATATCTAGGCATTCATTGTGAGACAATAAGTATATTTAACAGTAGCTATTGTATTAATACAAGGGTAATATAAGTAACATAACATTTGTATTTCTCCCCCCCTGCTCCCAACCCAGTATCAGGTATCTTAACACACTGACTCTACCCATTGCGCTGATGACACAGAAACTGAAGCAGATGACTACTGACGTTTGGCAGGAAGCTGCACTTGCAAATATCAACTTAGATTCATTACGGTTAATTACATTTTTGTCAAACAGTATGATGTCATACTATCTGAAGTAAAAAACGTTCCCTCGTGGCATACAGCATCTTAATTATTGTCCTAAGAACATGCACACGAAGGTTTCTTTTCATCCTCTCCTGATCCTCCATGCAAAAATAATATGAAAGCGTGTAACACATTTAAGTCTTGCAAATACGTTATCTGCAACTTACACTTCGGGATACCATTAAAACGTAAAAGAAAATATATCCAGATGAGCCAGTCTCCATATATACGATAGTTCATGACTTACTGTCTAGCAGATGGAAAACCCACTCTTAAAAGGACATGTTGTCAAATTCTTGAAGTGACTTCAGTGGACAAAATTTACCTTTGTTAATATCTCTGCACACTTAGAATATTCTAAAAGAAACATACACGTCTGTTTCATATTTTAAGTGATATCTTTCATCCTTTCTCTCGCCTATGTCTAGGAACATTTTTAGAAGTGAGAAACATTGAATTCTTATCAGAGCAACTTTTGACCCATCCTTTGCTACTCTGGGTACCTTGTGAACAACTGTTTTTGTGTTCTTCACTCCCACAGGCATCCTTCATGTGCAGATTAGAAGTCAAGGGCCAATGAGTATCTTACATCTTCTCTCAGTACAGAGTCTTGCATAATGTGATCTTGGTCTTGACAGACCGTTATTAAGAACTATAAAGCACTGCCACTACTATTAAAATGGAATATACTAGATGAAACAATAAGGATGAATGAACGAATGAATAGCAGCATTATGACGATTACACATCTGATGGTTCCAGTTAGAGATATCGTAAAAACTCTGTTCCACGTTAAATCAAGTAACAGATTTTTAAGCAGAAAATAGTCTAGTCTAACACACTGCATATTATTGGGTGTGGTTCTGTGGCCTATAACTCAGGCATCACACACACAGATGTCAGAATGGAATAAGAAAAGGATGGGTAGTCTCATCTCTTAAATTATGCCAAGATAACAGGAAGTTTTAAATTCTAGTCTTGGTCCTTCCACTGACTTGAGAAAGTAGTATAATCAGTTTGCCTGAGTGTCACTATTTAAAAAGCCGGAGTACCTACTTATCCCACAGGATACTGTCAGGTTTAATTAATTATGTCTGTAAAATCCTTTCTAAATGAAAAGTGGCAAGCATGACTTATTAATTAAGTCTAAAACACCACTGCAGAGACTGATCACTGTTTTATCAAGAGAATAACATTTCTAATAAAATACATTTCAAATGGGAAATTATTATAACAGCCTTTTTGACTTATTTAGACTTTTTTGTGAGGAGCAAGGCAATAGACTTTTGATGAGTTCTAGGAATAGAAGCGTAATCAAGAACAAGAGATACAGGAACACTCGCCCACTGACATTAATGTGGCACTAGCTAAACGGCATTGCATAAATCATGAGAATGGGGACTATATACCTAGCACTGCTGTAGGACCAAGCTGAAAGAAAAACTACTCCTCTACCTATTAGATGTCACTTGCCTGTAGTCTGACTATGTGCAAGGATCTGTGGAGTCACCTCAGTATAGCCACCCAGAACCGAGTATGGCATTAGTAGCCCAAAACTACCTGTAAGGTGGCAATGTATGATCTACAAAGGCCTGACTTATGTCAGTATGATTCTACTGCTGTCAGCTCTCATGCTTACAGGTGTGTTACAGCTATAGCACGTAGCTGCAGGCAGAATCCAGGTGTCAGTTACGAATGACAGCTGTCATTGACGCACACCTCCTCTCAGGGTGCAGCGGGCCCTCTTTTTTGGTCCTCTTTTCCCTACGATGGCAGCTGTGTTAGCTAAGGTACTCCTTGCAGGGAAATTATAATTCAGTCAGTGCTCACTAGGGCCAGGAATTCATCAGCACAGATATAAGAGTAGTTCGAAACATTTAGAAAAGACGTGGATCAAAGGACCTGTGAATTACACTGATTGAGCACATCTACTGGACAGTGCTGTGGTCCAACTCTTTCCTGGACAACTCCACCTATTTGGCCTGTACTGGCAAGCTCCACACCCTCAGCACCAACAGCCAGAGTTTCAGAGGAGGAAATGAATCATGCCCTCGGAATGCAACTGAAATCCCACAGATCTAAGAAAATACTTAGTCATCTGCATATGTATACGTGCATACCTCGTATATTGCCAATTACATTTCAATCAGATACCGCATATGAATAAAAATACCCCAAATCTAGTGGAATTTAACATTAGGTGGCATTCCAAAGATATGGCACGTGATTATAAATGAAACAAACAGTACCACGTGACTTAAAATACGTCGACTGAATTTGGGCCCAATCCAGCACAAAATAACCACAGCTTTTCCAGGCTACACAGACATCAGGTTTGAATGGTCACACTGTGGCAGCATGACACATAATTTGGAAATACCAACTTGTTATAGAAAGACAGTAAGGGATTGTCTAGACTGGGTCAAAATGCTTTGCAAAAACATTTTAGCTAAAATTAACATAGCGTAAGAAAGGGTGGGCGAAGTTTGACTTGTGAGTTGGCCAAAACAAGCCCATGGGGAGATTCCCTTAATTAAATTATTACTAATTTGTTTACATTCACAGGTGAAGTCCCCACTTCTGGGTCACGACACCTCTCTGCCTCTTTGCTTCCCAGCTTCCTCCTTTTTTACCACATTGACTTAAGACCACCAGGCATGAGAGCTACCTATCCATGCTCACACAGGCCTGGCCAAGCAGCACAGCTCTTCTGCAAGCAAAAAGGGTGGGACAGCCATAGCACTGAACTTTCTGGAACAGTCAAGCAGCTCAGACACAAGCCCCGTCTTTTTAAAGCAGCGTCGATGCTTAAGGCCTGAATTTAGCCGCAGGCTCCGACATAGGCACCTATCTCACTTGCTAACAGGGAGTTTTCAGTGTGCCAGGTTCACCCCAAGGGGAGCCCCCCTCGGGTAGGGGCAGAGCTGAAGTTGGCAGATTATGCCGTGAGCAACAGTCCTTGCCCATGCTGCTACTAAACAAAAAGGCATTGCAGGTAATGTCATTATTTGGAAATAAGGTGACAGGTGTATTGCGCTGCAGATCTCAGGGCAGCCCAACCACGTCTTCGCTAGTGTTTGCAACAGTTCCCACCAGAGACAGCTGGTAGCGACCTACCTTCAAATATCCTCTAGCTGGATGGTCACGTTGAAGACATGGAGGAGATTTGAAGCCACCAAAGAACACAGTAGTTACATCGTCTGGATCGTCATCATACCATCCTTTCCTGGAGAGGCAGAGGTGCGCGTTTTCTTCTAACCACTTCTTCAGTCTCCTGCTTATGGGTAGTTACCGCATGTCATGAAGAGCTGAGTGTGGCCTCCTGCTCCAGCTCAACTTTCACCCTGATTTAAAAACATTTTATGTGACTATGTAACCAAATCTAGCCCAAATGTCAGAGTTCGGGACCTCTCCCCATCCATACGCTAAAATGCATGTAGCAGGATAAACAAGCCATAGGGACAGAGTCCATTATCCTGCAAGTCCTTACATGAAATTTGCACCATATTTGATTGGACAATTAACGGCTGCACATTTCCATTACATTTCTTACACTTGCAGTGCTTTGCAATGGCAGCACTGCCCCTTCCTAGCTGCCTGAGGTGGTATGAGTATTTCCATTCTCATGCTGCTGCTGCCACCACTACTAAAACTGCAGAGCGGAYGAGCACGTTTGGAGCCGTGGTCTATTTTGCCTGCTGTTACATCCTCACAAAGCCGATACGACAGGTTGTAAAAAGCCTTTACGACCTGGTAGGCTGCACATAGCAGTCTGAATTAGAATGATAGGGCTGTCTCGTGTAGAAAAGGTAAAGTACAGAAACTGCTTCCCAGGATGGCTTCTAGTATCACCTACGCTGGGAAATGGGGCATTTCTCTGAGCAGCACGCTCCAGACGAATGGTGCTCAGGGCCATTTCCTAACACAAGATACCAGGACACCGTGTGTATGACCCTGTATGGTATGATCAGATCTACTCCCTCCTAGGCAAGGGTGCCATGCTCCAGTGTTTTCAATCCCAAAGACTGACCACTAAAAGTACCTGGATTCTCATTTAACCGTACATGTCTAAATATGATAAATTGCATCCCTAAAAGGACTGAAACATCGGACTGACTCCAAAGTTTAAAATATAAGAAATACAGGTTGCCTTACACCTTTCAGGTGTAAAAATGATAAATTTGGCCCCTAAAAGGACTGAAGCATCAGATTGACTCCAAAATATCAGAAACACAGGCTAAGTCCAGTTTGAGCCTCCAGCACTTAAAAAAAACAAAAACAAACCCAAAAAACAACAACAACAACAACAAAAAAAAAAACCCAAAACACCACCAACCCAGAAACCCAGCAACTAGGAAATCTTTTCAAACTCCAATTAAGGAAAAACAGTAATTAGCAGCCCACTCAAACCACCCGAGGAGAGAGGCAGAGACCTCGCACGCATCGCCAAACCTCAGGGAGCCCCGGAGAAAGGCCGAGAGCCGCCGGGCGGGAGCGGGGCTGAGGCGGGCGGGAGCGGGGCTGAGGCGGGCGGGAGCGGGGCTGAGGCGGGCGGGAGCGGGGCTGAGGCGGGCGGGGGCCTCCCTCAGCAGCCCCCGCCCGCCTCAGCCCCGCTCCCGCCCGGCGGGCGGCCGTTATCAGCTCGCGCCAGCCCTCTCCTCCGCCCCCGCGTCACCTGACCGCGCGCCGCTGTCGTCACAGGCGCACGCGCGGCGGCCGTTGGCGGCGCTGGGGAGGAATGGCGCTGCTGGTACGGGATCCGTTGGCCTCGCGGGCGCGGCCCTTGCCGCAGCCCCCCGGCGGCGGCTCGGTGCGCGGCCTCCTTCGCGATCGCGCTCGGGCGCTGGTGAGTGAAAGACGGTGGCGGTTGTGGGGATTGCGGCGTCCCCTCAGGCTTCGGGAGGAGGGTGGGTGAGGGCGCTGGGCTGCCGGTGCCGGCTAGCAGGCCGCATGTCTGCCCTCGCCCCTTCCCCGCTCGCCGTGAGGCCTGCCTCTTCGGCCTCGCTGCGGCGTCGGGGCCCCTGACGGGCTGTCGCACATCGCGACTGCGGGCACGCTTCTTCTCGTGGCTGTCGCTTAGCTGAGCAGGAGGGTTTGCTCTAAGAGAGTCTTGTGGTCTCTTATATATATATATATATATATGGAAGATACCCATCTTAAATTCTTTACAGTCCAAAAAATGTGGGGTTCGTTTCTTTGTTTGTTTTTTAATACAGAGTGTTTGAACACTTAGTGTGTATTTTCCCATAGGACGGCTTTTCCCCATTCATGTTTACCAGCTGGTTTAGACTGTGTTTAATCCTTGAGTAAACAGGAATTAAAAGAAGCACCACAGAGAGTGTTTATGCTTTTAAGATTGTCTGATTTTTGCTTCCCCTCTGTTCCTATAGGAAGGAAGGAAACATTATTTCTTAATGATTTACTTTCTCAGAATGCTTCATTCTCAGTCGATCATACAACTCAATTTTGCTGTTTTTTAGAATATTCCTGAAGAAAGCTTGTATGTTAAATGTAACGGGCGACTGGTTAACGATGAAGATGTACTGCAGAATGGAGCTGTTTATAGTCTGGAACCAAGACTTTGTGGTGGAAAAGGAGGTGTGTTGCTTAACTGCTTCTTATTGATTAGATTCTTAGGTTAAAAAACTTTTATTATACCGTAGGCTGTACTGACAGCAGCAGTCCTCATCTATTAGCACATCTTTTTTAATGTGGGTGACTGTGATACCGTGTCTGTGAGCTGAAACCAAAGTCTACGTGCAAAGCTGAGAATTTACCAGGGAAACCGCAGTTCAGCTAACAACTTTGCTGGCATAGCTCTTCTTCGCACCCCTGGTCAGCTTAGCTCTACTAGTAGAAATCTGTAACATGCATCAAAGTGACTTCAGAGTTGAAATTGTGTTTAAAAGCACCTGGCTTCTTAGACTCCTAAGTTTCATTCATGATCACTTAGGACAAATATGCCAGGTACAAATAGTCTGTGATTTGAAGATGTTATATGACTTAATTGATTTTGTCTTCTCTTATTTGAAAAAAATATTTAAATGCCAAGATCCCAGTAGCCTGAGAACTAAAGAATTTAATCTAAACCAGACTCCTTATATTGACAAAATATTTTAACTGTGTTACAGAAGACAGGTAGTAATCATACAAAACGACGTAGCCACCAACAATATGGGCATTACCTAAAATGGAACATGATGGGTGAAGCAGGTTTAGCAAAGTATTTGAGTGTGATTGGAGTTTGCTTTTTGAATCCAGTTTTCGGAATTTTTCAGCTATTGAGTTAAAATGCTGAATAATTGTGCAGCCTTGCGTCAGGCTGCAGCTCAGCTTACTTTGCCTTCATAGTTTTAGACAGAACTGGAAATAAATATTGTTGCTATAGCTTATGAGCTATTGTGGGTTTTTTAAGTGCCCTAAAAGTGGCGCATATGGTGTAAGTTCACAGGATAGGATGCTTCTCCCTCACCTATTGTCCGTCAGCTTCAGTTATCCTGGGATGACACAGGATACGCGTTCTGTGATTCACTCTGTGTAACTGATGTGCCATTGGGGTCAGTTTAAAATTGTTCTTTAATAGTTTTGTCTGATTTCTAAAGTGTTCCTTTTGTTTTGCCTTTATAACTTAAAAGTGTGATTAAAAACAGGCAAACAAACAGGTCAAAACTATTGAGACTTACTGTATGATCTCAAGCAATTACAGGTCATGCCAGCTTAGAAGAGAACTGAGCATTTTATTATCAGACCTAATTTAGCACCCGTGACCTTAGTGAATATATTGCTGTTGATTTTGGGGAGCGTGCCTGGCTAGGTGTAGCAGCTAGGTCCTCATTCTTCAGAATGTAAAATTCAATACCGTGTTTCATGTGCTACAGAAATTCTCCTTGCCAATTGCAGCAATTGGTTTTGCTGGCTGAACACAATGCTTTTTCTGCCTCATGATACAGTAGGTTGTCTGGATTGGTTTGTAACAGTCCTTAAAGGTACTTTTGGGGCACTAAAAAGCATAGATTTGTTCAGCTGCTAGTTAAAAAACAGTGCTTGGCGCTTTCAAATTGCTTGAAGGATTATATTAATATTAATCCACATTGTGTTTCTTTGAGGTAGTTAAACAAGTGTCTKTCTTGAACTGGAGGCAACGTGAGGTGGGACTGATTAAGAGAAATCAGCAGCCTTGCCTATGAGTAATTAGTGGCTGAGGACTGTATAGAAATCTATTTTGGGGGACTCTCCAGCACAACGTACATCATGATCATCTTGACGAAGCTGCTAAGGCTATCTCCTAAAAAAGTAATTTTATTTTTTGTTAGATTTTTAAAAGGGGATTTAAGATTGGTGGGGGCTAAAGGGGGAGGTATATCCTGGCTAAATTAGAAAGGACCCAAAATGTTATCTTGAGATGAAAAAGGTTTCAAACCATTTTGCTGGGGGAGTCCAGAAATAGGCTTTCATGTTAGAAGTGCTGCATGGGTTCTAGTAAATCTGGAGTCCATCTGGTGTGATATCAGGAGCACAAAACCAAGATGAGTGGTAGTCGCTGGATGCCTTTTTTCACTTAGTGTTTCAGCATTTCACCCAATGACAATTCTCCAACATGTTGCAACTTTCAACTTACCCTTTTATTTCAGTTGCAGTGAGGGAGAGAGAAGTGTTGAATTCACTGTATTCTTTTTCCATAATTAATTATTTTGTTGTGTACTAGCTCATCTCCATTTGTTTCTGTTTAGCTAATTCTTGATTACTTTTTTCTCAGGGTTTGGATCTATGCTGCGAGCACTTGGTGCTCAGATTGAAAAGACAACAAATAGAGAGGCTTGCCGAGATCTCAGCGGAAGGAGGCTTCGAGATGTCAATCATGAAAAAGCGTAAGGCATTTTCTTAGAAGCTAGAATTATAAAATAAACTGACCATGTAGTTCATTGTTAACAAAAGAGTTCAAATGACAGGCTGTTGTAGCAATGAAATTTTATTTTGAATACTAAAAAGAGCAAAAGTGAAATCTTAAGCACAGATAGACTGGAAGCCGACAGGATTCTTTTGACTATAATTGTATTACTGCAAAATAGAGGTGATTGTTCTGCAGCCTGCTTCTGAGAGACTGTTCTGCACCTCTTAGATTTCTCATCTGGAATTCTCACAGTTCTTCTCTCTGAAACTGCAAGACCATTATATTGGGGATATGTGACCTTACTGCCCTTTCTGGCTTCCAAAATAAACTTTACTCTCTTCTCTGTAGCAGAATCTCTATATAGTCCTTCAGTAATTCCCCTGGGTGCTGTTAGTCGTCTTTTTCTATTGTCTCCCGTCCCAGCAGGTGGTAGAAGCATTCAGTAACTGCAAAGCAACAAACTGGTATTACATTAAATGTTGGAAACGCTCTCATTTTCATGGTTCTGTCATCTGCAGGATGGCTGAATGGGTGAAGCAGCAAGCAGAACGGGAAGCAGAAAAAGAGCAAAGGCGCTTGGAAAGGCTGCAGCGGAAACTTGCAGAGCCAAAGCACTTTTTCACAAATCCAGACTACCAGCAGCAGTGTCATGAAATGGCTGAGCGATTAGAAGATTCAGTCCTTAAAGGTGTTGCAGTTTAACCTCACTTTCTCTCCTCAAAAAATAAAGCAAAATAAAACCCCTGTAGCCTCACTCCGGTATGGGGGGAAAAAAAAAAATTGCTGTCAATAACTCTTTCAATTGAATGAAATTTTAAATTCAAGTAAAATTTGTTGGAATTCATTTTTCCTTTTTGGCTACTGCTTCTCTTAAATTGCATTGAACAGCTTAACATGGATACTTCACACAGATGCTTCATCTTGCTGTGCTACAGTGTCATCTCATAAGAAAAGCAAAATTCTGTGAAGGTAGTATTGCTAGTTCAGCTGTAAGAATTATGTAATCATTGTCAGTGAAATGATAATATATTAACGGGTCTTATGTAAAAACTAGAAATTGAATCCAACTACAAAATACCTTGTTTCACTTACTGTTCTTTGTAGTTATTTTATTTATCCACGGATTGTTCCCTTGCTGGCAGCTTGATAGTGAAACTTGAGGCTGAATGGGATGTAGAACCTGAGAGTTCAGTTCAGGAATCCAATTTTAATTGACTCTGTGCCTTAGTAAAGCAGCGTGGGAAAGCTTTACTGCTACTGAGTTTATTTTGAAGCTTTGAGTCTACATTAATGTGCACTAATAGTGATTATTTTCAGTTGGTGTTTTAAATTGCATCTGAAATTAAAAGATAAGTAGAATTTACAAAGTACGTGAATTGTGTACTAATGATGTAGACTTTCAACTTTGTTTTGAAGGATTGCAGGCCACTTCAAGCAAAATAGTGTCACCAGAAAGTGGTGATAGTCGGAAGCGCCCAGGTGAATCTGGAAAGAATGGAACAAAATCTCGAAAAAGAAAATGTTTTTGGTAAGCATTATGACTCTCTTTGTACTTAATACTCAAGTATTAAGCCTTGGACAGGATGACAGGTTAGGTACATACAGGTAAGCAACATCTTAGATAAGATGTGGACTTAAATAGTAAAATTAAATTGAACTGAATAAATTGGAGAACTGAAAGTAAATGTTGCTGTGTTTATATAATTCTGTCCCAGCTGGAGTAGACAAACTTTATTTGCAAAAATAGGCACCCTTTTTTTCCCCCCCACTCCTAATACGGTTATATTCTACTACATCCCGTTGTCCTTTTTTTCATTAATGAAGTAAATTTACAATTAACTTTCAAAAAAAAAAAGAAAAAAAAATATTTTCCTGGCATTTTTCACCTAATGTAACATGAAAGAGAACCCTTAATGATTCCAGTGGTGTTTGGAGTAGCAACAGGTAGCACACATTTCTGTATTGGGAATGCTGTAAAAAGATACCTGTTATTGGGGGGTGTTGGGTCCTGTTCAATATTAGCAGCTCTTCCATTTACTTAAACTATCCTAAATAGCTGCTAGAGTAGTTCACTGCAGCTCTCTGAAGTGAGTTTTGGAAAGAGAAGTGTTATAATAAAAATAATTAAAAAAAAAAAAAAAGTGAAAACAGATGACTGCTCATTTGTAATGTACTGCTTATGCCAGGCTGGGATTGGAAGGATTGGATGATCGTGACAGTTCGGATTGTGAGGATGACAGTGAAGATGACTCTCCTCGTGCATCTGACGGAAGTTGTCCATCAGGCAGCAGATATAATGAAAATGCTGGAAACTCAAATGAATGTTCAAGCAGCTCTCTGGATTCGGTAGAGGATAGTCCAGCTACCAGTGCAACTGAGAAACCACTGGAGCAGCCAGAAGGTACTGGAAGAGATCTGCAAGGAGACACACACAGAGGTGGGCAAACTGAAATTCCAGCTGAAGAAAACAGTAACATGAAAAAGCCCTTGAAGGAAGAGGCCCAAGAAAAGAATGAAGTAACCCAAGCTCTGAAAGAAGAGGAGCAAGAAAATGTTTCTTCTAAGGCACAGGAAACGAACGAGTTTCAGAGCACAGTAAGTATGAAGCAGTACAAAATGTGATATGTCTTTTTCTTCAGCCGCTTATACTCAATCACTTTTCCCTTTGTGGATTGCAGAAAAGGGGAGGAGATTTGTATCCTATGACTTCAATGCATTAGATGTATGTGCTTGAATTAGAATCATAGTCTCCCTAAGAAGGTAATAGAATCTCCAAAGGTTGATTCAGAGCACAAAAAATCCCAAGGTTAAAAGGAAAACCAGCTTAACTGAAGATGCATTGTACAACTTATGAAAATGGAATGTAGCAAGTTAATGGAAACTGCAGCCAAAGAAGGCTCTTGGTTGACAGTGCCTCCATGGAGAAAGTTGTAGTATGGTAGCATTGTCTTGAGACATACTAAGTAGAATGGGTCAAGGAAGAACTTTATAAGATTAAGATTTTAATAGTCTAGAGTTTCTACTAAGATGCAGTTGCCCTTGGCTGTCTAGTATTGTCTTTCCTGAGATCCATGTTTCTCTTGGGTTTTTTGGTTTTTTTTGTTTTTTCTTCTCCTTCTACATAAATAGGTACACTCTGGATCCAAAATTCTTCATTGAGGGGAAAAAAGGAAAATAAAACCCTTCTGTAGGATGAAAGACTCTTATCAATACTTTTTGACACATTACCAAACACTGTCCAATTTGACTAATCTTATTTATAACATAATCTGATCTTAATGTTTATAATTGACCTCAATGTTTAAATTAGAACTTGTTCCAAATAGACGCCCCCTAAACCAGTCAGCTGATCAGTCTTTCTTAGTTTTTATTATAAAAAGACTTGAGTCTAGTTCATAGAGAACCCTAGTAGTCTGGTGCACACTTCAGTTCTTCATTGACCATCAAAAGTCTGAAAGCAGCAGCTCCTTCACTAGAGAGACAGGATTAGTATAAGTGATGGGCTTCATCTGAACTGCAAAGGATGGTGGAAGAGTGGTCTTAAAATTGATCATCTGGTGTATGCGTGATGGAAGCAGGTCTGTACTGTTGCCATACCATTACCTCTGCTGGCAATCTGGGTTGGTGTCACAGCCCTCAGCCAGATCAGGAGCAGTGCTGACCATGAGGTTCCTTCTCTGGTGATTGACAGGAGGATGGCTGGGATTCTTTTGCTGAAGAGGCTTTGGATCAGTCTTCCAGCCAAGACAGAATGTAACTTTTCCACTGAACTGATGAAAGCCCAGCTAATATTTGGCAGCAAAAGATGCCAATACTTGTGCTTCGTTGCTCCTTGCATAATATTGCTATTAAAAATTTTTAGGGGTAGCGAATCTAGGCTTATTCTAGCAATAAAACAAAATGTGCCTTTTTTTCAGGGTAGGATGTTGCTTGGGTTTTCTGCCTTTTTTTCAACTTGAGCAGAAGGTCTACCATCAGCTGCCACTGCCAATGGCTGAATTCTGTTAAGTGAAAGTTTAATACAGTTAAATGCAAAAAAGACCAAGGATGTAATCTGATAAATTAGAACTTTGWCATCTACTGTACTATTAGAGCTGGCAAATTTTAAACAGGATGTTTACCATTCTTCACTGTTTACCTTTTGCTCAGTATTTGTGAGACTGTCTATTCCTAGAACAGGAAACTCCACCAATGCTGTGGCAGATTGTTATTGCAGGTGGAAATATTTTTATAATAGTCCTTGATGGATTTTTTTTTTTTTAAAGTAGGATGAGAATAATGAGGCAACCAGTCTTTTTTTGTATGCTTAACAGGACAAAGGTTCTAATTCTCTTAGCATTAATTGTTTTTGCTGAGTTCATAACAGAGTGGTCTCATTCCCACTGCTGGTATTACTTGCTCTGAAGTCTCTTTGATAACTCCATCATGATACGTACCATAAGACTAATATGTGCTTTTAAGTATTGAACGAAATGGGCTTAGATTTTTGTTCCTTTTTAGTGTGTTAATGTTTAGTGTTAGTGTTTAGTGTGTTAGTAAATTCCAGCATTTGAATTATCCAGTCTTTGTCCATGTTCTTTTGTGGACAAGGCCCTGGGCTTGGACTAGACAATCTATAGAGGTCCCTTTCACCCTTAATTATTCTGCAAATACACTCATTTCCTTTTAAGATGAAATTTTAATCCATTTTCTTGTGGCAGGATGAGATGTGAACTTCAGAACTTGCTTTTTGGTTAATCTTAGTAAAAAGAGGGTGCTTTTATATGTATTTCTATAATTACAGTGTAACTGCATAAGAAATAACTCTTCATCCTCCTTCCTGCTACTGCTGGGGGTATATTGGTTATATTCTTCATCGGGCTAAAAAGGGGCTGTTAGCTTTGCCATGCCTCTGGAAGCCAAGGTTAAGCTACTGAACTGCTAGGTGAGATGGTGGGCTGTTGTTTTTAATTCAGTTTTCTTGGGAGTACTTAACTTCCCTGGGGATAAAAATAGTGTCAACTGTTTTGTCTGCAGAGGAGTAGGATTAAATACTGCCACTTACTTTTTTATTTTATTTTTTCGGCATTCCTCTATTGCAAGTAGAATGTGTTAGTTCTAGTGGAATAATTTTCAAAGTTCAGCGGTGTTTATATCATTTAAAACGACCAGTGCTTTTGTCTGGGAGGCTGTGTACATTGCAAGCCTGAGCACATCTGCAGCTTGTCTGGACATGTTAGAGCGAGCCTTTAACTAGCTAGCAGAGGCACTGCGAGGAGTAGAGTTATAGCAGCACAGTTGGACACCGGGTACAAAGCTCACCTGGGCATTCGTCCTGCTCTTTGCTAAGATTTGCATGTTTTATGACGAGGCTGCTAGCTAGCTTCAACTTGCTTGTACATGATGCAGTAATACTTTGCCTGGGTAGCATAAGTACCGCTAATAATGAGAACATCCAACATAATACGTATGGAGACATTGCTCAACTTTATTAAGTAATTAGGAATTTGAGATAATCCTAATTGAAGGTCTTCTGTAAAATGAAGCATTCTGTCTATACTTGTTCTTCCTCCCCAGTCAGGAAGAAAATAAAAATAGTCTGATGGGATGTTTCTCTCTTTGCAGGAGGTAGAACCAATAGACCTGCTGGCATTCGACTCTGCTGCTGAACTGGAAGCCCTGGGTTTAGATAAACTGAAGACGGAACTGATGTCTTTAGGACTGAAATGTGGAGGCACTTTAAAGGAAAGAGCAGCAAGGCTTTTTTCAGTGAGAGGTCTGTCGAGAGACCAGATTGATCCTGCCTTATTTGCAAAGCCCTCTAAAGGGAAAAAAAAGTGATTTTTTTAAAACGTCATTTTGTATCTGTGTGCTTTTAAATTTTTCTTACTCTGTTATTATTCTGTACCACCACATAGAATTCTTTGGCATCCCTGGGTAGTCTTTTGTTTCTATTCTTAAGGAAGTTTGATGAACGTAACACAGAGTAAGTTGCTAGATAGCGAGTTAGTTACGTGTTCAATATTAAAGGAGTGAAACTACTATCTTTTGATAAACTTTACAAATAGTTATAACAAGTCATAATGCAACAGGTAGAACAAACTCACTGTATATGAAAGAAATAACGTGAATGTTTTCTGGAATATGGTTGTATGACATTGTCATCACCTATTTTAAGAAAAATAGCAATCCTTTCTTAGCTTTATATTGAATCTCCTTTAATATGTGTTCCAGTTAGCAAGCACGGTTACAACTGTCAAATGAGAAACACTGAACTTACGATCCAGGCTTAAAAGCTGAAGTTTCTTTATATAAAAAGAAGGTTTTTATATGGATGAGGTCAGTATAAATACACTGTGAGTTTCTGTGGGATGTCAGGTATCGGTATGATACAAATTATTAATGCATTTAAATATTTCTTTTAGAAGAAGTTAAATAAGGGTATTTACTTATTTTGCTCTGGAAAAGTATCTGAGTGAGGGAAAAGAGAATCGCATCCTTAAGAAATTAAAAAGAACAAAGTACACTTGCTGGCTGCTGAGGGTTAGTAACATACAGAGTGATCATCTGAAACTGAATGGGAAATTCAGGATGGGTTCTAACTTTTTTTTTTCAATGGTAAAACCAATGGAATTGTCTCCCAAGGACTTAAATATCTGCAGGGGTGGTGCTTTATCCTAGAGCAGCGTATGTAATCTCAGTACTGGGAGTTATCCTGTGAGGTGGCAGGGGCCCCTTGCTGGAAGGGCAGCATGCTTGCATGACTGCAGGTGCAGCTGCCACTTCTGGTTTGAGAGGCTTTTAAAAAGTGTTTAGTTCAGTGCCTCAGATTTTACCACCATGTGCTGGAGAATATTATGTTTATGGTCTACTTATCAGACTTTCTTCCAGAGACGCTTGAAAAATTAAAAATGATCTCTCTCCTGTTCTGACATCGTACCATCCGTTTATCTGTTTTAAAGTTTGACTCATGAAGTGAAGTTTTGAATTGCAGTACTGGTAGGAAATGGGCTTCAAATGCTAGGAAATCAGTTCACTCGTGTAGTGTTTAATGTTTCTGACATGAGCAGTTTGTATCTGATATTTCAGTCAGTTTTGCAATCTTACGACCTCTCCTCAGAAGCCGTTTCGTTTACGCTTGGAAGCTTTGGATTGAGAGAGGGTGTTAAAGCTCAAGGATTTATTCTTGATAAACTCTATAGGCAAGCCGTTAAAACAGCCGCATGGGTGCAGCTGCTCCAAAATGCTGGTTAACCTGGCACTTTATCCTTCCCTCACCAGCGTGACCTTCCTAGGTGCGCTTTGTTATAAAATGACATGGGAAGGCTCACTGCCCCGCAGGTTTGTATGTATGTGTCCATCCATCCATCTGTCCGTCCATCCGTCCCCGGGTGTGGGGGCCGGGGGGCCCCGTGCCGGCAGGTGTCGCTGCGGGCCTGGGCTGCAGGGCCCAGGCCCCCCCCATCCCCTGGCAGCCGGCCGGGAGGCAGCTCTGCTGCTGTTCTGCATGGATCCTGGTGCGTAGGAGACAGGGCTTGGCCCTGCTGAGGACAGGGGTGGGAACTGGGAAGTGCAGAATTTATTTCTGATGCAGCAACTGATGTCTAGGCACGTACGATAGTTTTTCTACCCGAAAGGTGGATTTGAGACTATTTACCTATTTGCAGGCATATTTGATGTGGTTAAATAAAAGTCCTTGGTATCCTTTCAATTGAGTATCCCCAGCTTCTAAATTCACATCCACAAGATAAGCTTCGTTAGCATCCCAAGGAGTTATGAAAAGGATGGGCAGGTTATTTGCAGTGGTGGTAATTATACCATCATACACAAATCCAGCACTTGTGGATCTGTTTGACACAGTGTTCTGAAAACATAAATCATGGCACTTGAGGGCTAAATTGTTAAAGCACATTTAAACTGTTCTCTCTTTACCCACGTATGGAATCCAGAAGTAATGAACTTAGCGTTTTGCACCTTATCATCAGTATAATCTGGTTTATATGATGAGCAGTGACTTAAATGCAGCAAATGATATAGTAGATAAGAAGATGTTTGGTGACAGTAAAGCACTTGACATGTCTGGCATTTTAATATATAAGAGAGTCTTGGAAAAATTAAAAAAAAAAAAGGGGGGGGGGAGAGTAGAGAGACATTAAGACTCTGCAAATCATGTCTCATGGAGGTTGTGACAGGACAAGTGGAGCCTGGGTAGAAAGGAAATTATTTTGTTTACTGAATATGTTTCATTAGGAAACTGGAATGGAGGGTACCTGGGAGGTCACCTCAACATGATGAAGTTTTGCTGGCATAAATGTGTTGGCTGGGAATGTTGCACACCAGCAGCAGTCCCACTTCGGTAGCAAGCCTTTGGTGTGCTGACTGCAGCTCTCATAAAGGCATGTCCATCGTTTGGGTCGGGAGAGCCTTCAGCTGTATGAATACACTCAGGCTCCTCTGTAGTACGGCAAGGATAGTGTGGGCCAAGAGAGAATAGGCCAGTTTAATGTTTGGCAACAACTCTTGCCTAAGTTACTTCCCCTCACTGTAATTGCACTCTTGCTTCGTTGCACTGACGCAGCCATTTCTAAGTCTACCCCATGCGTCACCTATTTGCCTTTTTTTTGTTGTTGTGGATTCCTTGTTAAACCAGATCAGTTCCCTGATGGGGCATATGATGTGGCTCTAACAAATTTGTGCCAGCACAACTGAAGTAGCATTACATAGGGTAGGGCATAAACACTGGTTGGTGAAGGGGAACTGGAATATTTTAAACCAGCAGTAGTGCCAAACAGTTTATTGATCAACTGTGTCTTCAGTAGTGCCAGAATTAAAAGAAATACCCTACATCTGTGTTAGAGGACAACACTTACGTGTACCTTGAACCAGCTCCACACTTCGGCACATTTATTTGGGAATTGTTTAGCTCCTGCTGAGCTAAACAGGAACAAGCGCTTGCTCTGGGATGTGCCCATGTAAAGGATTAGCCTAGAGCAATACTGTGTCTGGAGAGCCATACAGGCACTCGCTGGCAAGGCTAGACTTTCACGTTTCCATAGGGCATCCTTCAGAAAATAGCTGGATAACAAACAGGAATAGGACTGATCCTTCAACAGAACAGAAACAAGCAGGTGAAGTGCTTGAAGCTTTCTTAAGAATTTGGGCAAGAAAAGAAAGAAATCAACAAATATCAGTAAAAAAAAAGAATATAAGCTGAAACCATTCCAATGTAGTATGGGCCATTTCCATAGGACAGAATGGCCACAGAATAGAGGTGATCTTTCTAGTCCAGGGCCAGAGGATAATGCAGAGTTTGCAGTACCCCTTCCTGTATCTTTATTTTTCCAAGGATTAATGCAGCTTTGGATTTCAAAAGTGTTTCTGGTTGTAAATGCACCAAAACAGTGAACATCTGTCCAGAGAAAAGGTTCATGCAAACACTTCCCCAACAAGCAAGTGGTGTCTTACAGAATTCTTCTGAAGTGTCATTTTAAATACATTTATTTCAAATATCCAGAAGATCTAGAGCGCTGCCTCGTGTTTCTCTTGCATTTCAGAGTGACTGACTGAAAAAATTAGTGAAAACACTGGCACAAACCTGAGGGAGAGCTTTTCCTCACCTCATACAGATCCATCTATACCCTGGAAAGAAATATAAGTACATATAATACACAAAAATAGCAGGGAACAGGCAAGATACTCAGATTTGATAAGAAATTGCTTCTGGCTGGCAAGTTCAGAATTAGAGCATACTGTTTCCTTCTGTGCTGCTTTCTAACAAGCCTTTGGTCTACTGATTGCTCCGTGCATCGGTGCCAAAAAGCAATACTCTGGACCATCCAGCATTGCCAAACAGGAGCATTCATAGCTAAACATGAGTAATTTTTTTTTCTGGCTTCTTTCTGTGACACAAAGGACCAGAAACTTGCTGCTGTTAAGTGACAATTGATATTTTCATCCCAGCCCAGAAGAAAAAACTTCAGAGAAATCAAAATTTACAAAAACTCACCTGGCTTGACTTAACAGTGTTTTTGATTTCCACTAACGATTTCCATCTTGGGATCTCCCCGCAGTGTAAGAAGTACTGAAGAGTTCATATTCATGAGCGCACTGTAAGATTAGGACTGATTACCTGTTTTCTAAACTGAGCTACAGAGAAATAACTTGTGGAAGTTTAGAAAGATCATCAGCAGACACAGCGACAGCTGCCAGCCTTCAACCAAAAGGCTCCTTTCCCATTTTCCTCGCCTACGCAGTCCTCTGCGACATGGACAAATGAATGAGTTACTAAAAAGCCACTTCAGTGTTTTGACCTAAACAGCACTTTGCTCGAGTGTGCAGGAATTTCTTCCTTTGGTTTTCTGAGTCTGACAGCTTCTGCACTTGCTACTGTAGGTGGCACTGAACTAACGGCAAAGGATGTGTCCAGTTTCAGCAGCGCTGATGAAACCCTCAGCCCTTTGGACAAAATCCCTGAATGGAGGCCCTGGCTCTACCCCGTGATGCACACGCATACGGTGCTGCTGCAGAGCAAGGATATTGGGTCACGTTTATGTCATTCTGCCTATTCCAGAAACAGCCAACATTAATCATTTTGATCCACCTGAAATTCATTCTTGTCCAAGATTTTGCTTTCTGGAGAATGTTGACATTTTAAAGGTTTGTTTGTAGCGATGTCTATTCTCAGGAAGGTGCTATTTTTAAATCTCAAAGGTTCCTCCAAAACGTTTAACCAGAGATGTTAAAGACTGCACCCTAAGTTAACACAACCACCTCAGCTGGCTTTGCTTTCAGTTACAGCTGAGCAATTAGGGTGGCTTTGCAGATTAACATACCTAATGGCACCTGAAGATTGGGAGGTGACAACTGCTCTGACCTCCTCCAGCTGTCGAGGAGGGGCTGGGCAGGCACCGCTGCCTTCCAGCACTGCTAGAGCCTGGGCAGGGGCTGGCTAATCCAGGGTGGTTAGTCTAGGTTTAGGCCTGACTGCAGACCCTGCCTGCTTGGGAAGCATCCCGGTGGCCTGAAAGCATGTGCTGCATGTCGTGCTTCTCCCTGCTGTGTTCGCTGTGTGTCTCTAACCAGACACAAGGAATCGGGAATTTGCACAAAACTTGGAGTGCAAAAAGGAGCAAGAAGCTGTTGAAAGACCTATCTGGGATGTATGGAAAGAAGAGCAGTGTTTATAAGGAGCCAGCCAGCTTGTGAAACATCTGCTGGAAATATTACACATCTAGGTGAAAACATGATGTCTGGTGGTTATAGATGGTACCTTATGGCCTGTGTAATATTGTATCCAGCATACGTTAACTATCTGAGACCTCCTAAGGGTGGCAGAGTTATTGACCACTGGGCTGGAAGTTGGCAGTCATCTGAGAAGTAGCGATTATGAACTGATTGCATTAATTTTCAGCAAACAGAAAACAAACTTTTGAAGGGGATACAGGTACTTGGACTTTCAAAGGGGCAGATTTATCATCGCTGAGAAAATTAGGAGAAGGAAAAGTGTAAACAGAAAAACACAAATAAACATTAGGAGTACCTTTAAAACAAAATTACTAAATAGCTTTAAAAAAAAAAAGCCCTGATTCAGCAATTGTCAAAAAGGATAATGAGAGCTGTGGACTGATGACATGACTTTCCAGTGCCCAGTATCTCCAGATAACTTAGTATTTCCTGCCATGGTTGTTCTGGTTCTTGTTCATGTACCTGCTGGTTTAGCTGATGGAAATCCCAGCACCCACGCAGCTCTGGAGTGCCCTTGTAACCCTGGAGTGTAGGCCAGAAGGCAGAAGTTGTGAATAGCTTTTTATTCTGTTTTATTCTGAAATGCGCTGACGTTGTGCAGGCTGCTCTCCTGCACCTGCTCCAGGAATGGACAAAAGAGTTCAGGTCCTGGCTGCAAATCCAGCACTTTGCACAGGAGCTAATTTCACATTAAATTAATGGCAAAAACTAGGAGATGTTGAGACTGTTAAGAGGCTCCTCTAAAAATATCAAAGTCCTGTGGGATCTCCACCTCACCCCTTCTGTTTGCCCTGGGTTCCCCTTTCCCAGACTCCAGCTGTTCCCAGCCAAAGCCGGAGGAGCTCCCCTGATTATCACCTTTGCAGGGATGTGGATTGGGCATCTGACTTTCCACTTACACCAGCAATTAGAAGGCTGCCCTGAAAGGCAAAGTGTCAGACACTCTTGGTAGGAGTTTGTGAAATGCAAAGGGGAAAAAAAAGAGAAGGAGAGGAAATAAAGTCTCACCAGCAGGGTAAAGCTGCAACTTACTGTAGATTTTGAAAGAAAATGGGAAAGCAGCCTTGGTTCAAATGAAACTGTGGAAGGATCAGACAGGGCAATGTAACTCAGCTAGCAGTGGCATTTAATATGGCTTGAAACCTTTGTTATCTCTCAAAATGTGCTGATAACGGAGAGAGAAAGTGCTGCTGTCCTGCCCAAGCCTCTCTCATAAGCAATGCTTTCGTGAGATCAATAGATTTCCCCATGTCCAGCTCCATTAAATATTGCAGGACCGCACAGATCATCTTGTGAGCAGTGCCGTGAAGGCAGGTCAGAGCTCATGCTCGCGATAAGCTTTAACCCAGACACGCTGCCACTGCAAACGCTTACACAAGAGCTTAACTTTAAGCGTGGGACTAACAGGGCTGTTGAAGCCCTTAATGTGAACAGCACACACCTTATCCTTGAGCACCACGCGGGTGCTCTGCGCTTTCACTAGTGCAGGAGGGTGCCCGATGTTCTAACGCTGGTTTTTCCTTAAAACACCTTTACATGTTTTGAAATTGTTTCTGCTTAGATGTGGTTCATTACGCCGCTGCACTGCTCTTCCTTTTTTTTTTTACAACACAGCATAAATGTTAGTGCTGAACCACGCTGCTGCCAGGTACGTAAGATGTTCTGTCTTTCCTCAGAGACTATGGTGCCGCTCAGACGGAAAGGATAACATGACAGCTTGACAGCCTTTGTGTGCGTTACAAGTTGTACTGATATAAAAGCAGCGAGGTAGCACACAGACGGTATCACAGCAAATGCAGCCTGGATTGAAGATGACAGGCTGGGAGATAATTTCCCGCAGCGTGGGCTGATGTCTGAAAAAAACCCAGGTGTGGCAGTATTTCATCCACAGCCTTCTGCCTAGGAGTTTGCGCTGTAGAAATCTCTGGAGCCTTCCCCACATCAGCCCGACCTCGGAGCCTGCTGCATTTTCACTGTAAAGCCAGCTGGAGTTTGAGGAGCAATATCCTGTCCCCACAAAAGCAGGAAGTTTCAATCCAAATGTGGGTTAAAAACTAGCCACAGCATCCATCATACTGAGACAATAGCACAACTGGTTAATTTTTAATTAAGAAGCTTAATTTTTCAGCCACTTCAACAGCTGACAGTGATGCTGTGCACAGAGTGAGGGTAGGGAGGGTCTGGGCAATACCAGGAGGCCCCAGGAGGCCCCATGTGCAGCTGCTGGGAAGGGACGGGGGTACAGACTGCGGGCACAAAGCGATGGGGACATGAGATGCCAGACGTGGGTGTTAGTGATGCCCAGCCTGGTGCGTAGCCACCCAGGCTATCAGTGCTTATAGCCTTCTATAAATCACCTCTTTCACAGGCCTCTGCTCTGTGCTTACCACCAGCCCTGGTCGGCACCACACACTGGGCTCGAGGGCTGTGAACAGAGAGGGGCAGTGGGACTGAGGACGGAGATGCCGTGACATCCGTGTGGCTCCCCTAGCAATAAGTATCCATGCGGGTGGCAGGGCTTGATTGCTCACAGATTTGTGCCCTGTCCCTGCACTGCAATATCCACAGTTCTCCCCACAGTAACACCGGGTCTCCTCGGCCACTGCCTCCCCTCCCCGTCTCCCCCAGCTGTCACACGCATCCACACAGACCCACCACTCGCTGTTATGTACCTTGTGTCCGCAGGAAACCAGAGCAAAGGGAGCTGGATGCAAAGCAAGGGGAGCCAGACATGGTGCAGGATCCTAGCGGAGGGGAGCAGAAGAGGGCTCAGCCCTTGTCCACCCCGCCGGTCCCAGCCCTGCATCCCTGCTGTAATGCTCTGCTCCCCGCTTCCCGTAGCAGCCTGGCCCCGATTTCTCCCAGGCCTGGGGGATGATGTCCGGAGTCCAAGTGCTGGAGGCTGGAGGGAAGCCAGGGTTAATGCGCTTCATTCTCAGGCCAGAACCAGTTTAAACACTTCCTCCTCCAGGACTGTGTGGATAAATCGTCCACTTTGTTCTTCATTGTGATGGCTGAGCCCATGGCCTTCAGGCTATGCCCTGCCCTGAGCCGGGGTGGAGAGGAACTAGGGCTGAATGCCAATGCCATTAAGATAGATGCTACATAGTCATGAGAAGGAAATGGCCAGAGATCGATCTGGCTCATCCAATTCTGATTCCAGTAACCCATGGTGCTGTAGCCCAGCGCTGGTGACTGGTGAGTCTGTGCTTCTGTATTTTTTTCTCCCCTTAAAGCTCTTCTTTTGCCACAGGCATTTACACAAGTGAAAGGTGCCAGCCTATCCAGGGGCCAAGGTGACGGGCAGGGATGCCTGGGTGACCTCAGACCTGGGGTCCTGCAGGGTAGCAGGGACACTTGACATCTCAGCCTTCCTGAGGAATGACCCAAAGCCACTGCRGAGTCCAACGGGTCCCTCTTTTCACCGGGTCCATGGCCCATGGCCACCCTGTCTAGCCAGATGAACTCATTTCAGAGTCCTCCCACCAGCAGTGGGTTCAGCCAGGGACTCGGCGACCACGTCCCACAGAGATGGACAGCAGCGACCACTTCATCCCCAGAGCCACCGGTATCTCAGTAGGTTATGAACCGAATAGAGTCTGACACGAAGCGTGGAAATCGTTATCATTGGTGACACCCTGGCCAGCAGTTCAGTACAGTTCAAAAAGGGATTAAACCACATTATCATTGCATTTCTGCAGGGGATGTGTTGGTCAGATGTCCATAAGGAAGGGTCAGGGTTAAAACGCTTCACCTGGGAAGGAAGGGAGCAGGAGGCAGCTCCTGTCTTTCTCCACTACAGCTCCAGCTGATTGCCTGCAGGTTCTGGCACTGCACTGCTGCAGCTCACATGGAGAGCATCACCTCTTGCCTGTCAGATATGTTTCTAGGTTTTCTCTTTCAGAAAGTGTTGGCTTGAACTCCACAGCAGCTCAGGGAGAAGCGCTGGTGGTGTGGGCTCTGCTCCACCTGCTGATTCAGCCCAGTCCCAGTCCCTGTCTGAGTAGATAACCTTTACCAGAAGCAGGCAGGATGACATAGGTAACTGAAAAGAGCTGTTACTGTGTGTATGTTTATAGGAGCTGGGCACTGGGGTAGATTCAGAAATATGACAGATTTTTTTCCCTCCACTTTTAGACCTAAGAATAAATATAAGCAAACACACGGCTACTTTAATAATTATATTTTATTGTTTCCTTGAGTTTGAAAGCACACAAAACTTGGAAAATATCCCTAAATTGAAATGACTGTAATACACCACCAGAAAAATAAGGGCCTGATTCTACAAACTGTTACTCATGCGAGCAAACCTAAGTCCTGATATTCCCATTGACTTCAGGACTCTAAATTCTGCCTAAAACTCTGCTAAGCCCATGGTGCAGGGGCCAAAAATATAATCCTTTGAGTTCCAGACAATATTTTATGTACATGTATATATATATATGTATATATGCATACGATACATACGCACACATATATGTTCCTTTGAGCTCTAGACTATACTTTATGTACATATATGTATGTATGTAGAAAATACGTATATATCCAATATGTATGTAGACAATACATACATATATTCATATACTATATATATGTACACACGTGTGTGTGTGTATACAATATATACATGTAAGTGCTTCTGCTCTACAATTCACCATAAACATCACTTGGGCAGACAAGGACCAAAACTTACGCAATGCCGTGAGTCTAAGAATGAAAAGCTGAACCCATGCTTTACTTCTTCACCTGGCGATGATCACTCCTCCTTTGCCTGTAGCTGTTTACAGTACTCCTGGGGTGGGGACTAAAATAAATTGGACGCAGCTCCATCAAATTCAATGAAATTTGGCTAGCATCAAGGGGGCCTCGAGAAGGGTTAGGCTCCATAGGTACCCCTCACATAGGTATGTGTGAAGACAGATGCTCCTCTGAGCCCATCTATATGGACAGTGCCTTTAAGTGCACCCTCTCTGCAGGGTAGTGGGGTGCGTGGGAAAGCCGCAGCCCCAGCCATTGCCRACCCTTGCAGGTGGGTATCTGGGGGTCCCCCCAGACCTTTATCGCCGGTCCCAGGGCTGAGGACCGGGGTGGCTCTGGGCAGGGCTACGTGGAACCGGGGGACTGGGTGACATCCCACTCTCCCCATGAGAGCCGCGGTCCCCAGCTGGCCGCCCGCGTCTCACACCAGTGCCATGCCATCCGTAACGCAGCTGCACTTCTCAACGATCATGTTGGGAAACTCGGCTGCTTCGATCTCGGTGCGGTTGCCCCTCTTGACGAGGTACATCATGGGGAGCGGGGAGCTCTCCGCCACGGCGCAGGCGCGCTCCCCGTAGCCGAAGCGCCGCAGTGGGCTGGGGGGCTGCAGGCAGCCCCCTGAGCACCGGTAAGCCTGGTACCCTGCCGGCTCGATGATCCAGTACTGCGTCCAGGCAAGCTCACGGAAGTTGACGTAGTCCTTCTGCCGGCAGCAGGTGGACTTCCCTGTCACCACCTCCTCCTTGCAATCCCCGGGGCCCCTGCGTGCCAAGGGAGAAACAAGAACTGATGCTGTAACTGGAAACCAGGAAGGTGGGAGAAATAATCCCCCCTGTTGATAGCACAGGCGGGCCCTGAGACGTGAAACTTGGACCACGCTCGGGTTTCATTTGAATATTCAGGCAACAAACATGGGAAGAGGTGAGGTGTGATTCAGCAGCAACTTTCTAACTCCTCCGTTCACAGCAGTTTACTTGTGAGGGAAAGAGCTGCACGCCCTGGGTTGGCACACACAGTACAATAATTCAGRGGCAAAGTTACACCGGAGACAGTACAGATTTAGGTTTCATACGTACCCATAGTCTTCCAAGTCGAGGGTGTAAAGCACCAGTTCAGGTTTGCCTAGGGCTTTATCCTTCGGGTCCTGAGAGGTGAAACGCACGGCTTTGGCCATTTCTGAGGCATGGCTGCCTACCCTTTCTCCTTCAATCCAGACCTCCAGGAACATTGGCTCCCGCCTCTYGTTTCGCAGCCAGTAATGCACGGCCTGCGTCACATCGAAGTTCTTCCAGCCTGACTCGCGTATGGGAACCAGCCTGCATGACAGGAGTTCAGCATTAGAGAAAAGCCCATCAGATAAAGCCCGGGCTCACAGCGCTGTTATTGCAGCAGAATAATTTGCTTCCTGTAGATTGTCACATGCCTTGATTACACGATAATTTTTGCTGAGCRCTCTGGGCAAGCACCCATGGCAATTAACTCACACCTCAAAAAGAAGCAAACAGATCTAGCAGACACTGAAGGGCTAAATAAAACCCTTTGTGCATGCTCATGTCAAGGTATTCATTCACGCTCATACAGAAATACGGCGGTGCAGGATTATATGCAGCCTCAGTATTAGTGACAACCACCACTACTCCCACCTGCTCCTGTCCTAGCTGTACTAGGGCCATAAGTTTCTACCCACCCAGAAAATTGGTTTGATGTCTAATTCTGCCTTCAAGTTGTAAAACTTCCACAGAGCTCAAGGCTACAGAATCAGATGCTTTTTGCATAATTTACTTATTTAAACCAGCTAATGAAATGGCCAATGACCAGCAGCCAGTAACCCATGTGAGTCAGAGAGTGAGAGAGAAGTGAACCAGGTGGAGGGTTTTAGAGGGGACGACCTAGCAGTACACGGCATCGTTTGACATAGAAATAGATTATTTCAATGAATCATCATATATTGCAGCCTTACCCTAATATCTGCTCTTACGAACTCTTTCTGGGTTTAGAGGCTATCGAGCCTGATTCTACAGATGTAACCCCATCAGACTGACCAGAGGCACAAACACATGACACCTGAACCCGGCCCAGAGGACCCATACCCTGTAACTAGAGTCCTCCCTTCAGGAGAGGTCCCTTTCTTACCTGGAGTCTATCAGGGAGGTCCTGTTGGTACCATCGTGCTGCCGTTGCACCCAGTACACACTGACTCTGGCGTTGGAGACAGGCCTGTGAGACTGCTTGGCAGGCAGGTTTGCTCTGTCCAGAGGCTTTTTGAAGAGTTTCAGTTCAGCCATTGTCACTTCGCTGTTTTTAGGTATTCTGCCCTCCATGTCAAAGATCAGGTTCTGGCGCGTGGTGGTGTCAGGGTAGAGGACTTCTCCTGCCATGCCTGTGCACGTTGGGAACAAAAAAGACAGCCTGTCATTGCCAACCTGGTGAGCAAAGCCCCCACACTTCGTCCACAATTATCATCACAACACACTCCTTCCATGCTCCCGCATCCAGCCCTTGTGGCAGAGACAGCCACTAAACACACCTTTTCTAATGCATACTCGAATCAATGTCTTGCAAATKCCCTAATTCTTCTCCTATGTCTGAGTCTCTGCAACCTGGAGGAAAGAAATCTTCTATATAATTTGACCCCAAATTGAGCAAACCCCAAAAGGTGCACATCTCTCTGTGCCAGTGCTGGGCATGAAAGCAGGAAACTGCACCACTTGCAATGAAAAAGTGTTTTCATCTGCTGCCCAGAGTGCTMTGGATGTCTTTTGAAAGTGAAACAAGCTCTAAGTGTCCTTGTACAGACACCATTGTGTCTGTACAGCTGATTTCATCCTTTCCCAGACAAGAAAAAAAAAAGACGGGGGAGAGTGAAACATCCTCAAAGAGGTGTGATTCCTATTAGAGGACTTTCTGGAGTTTTGACCCAAAACCTGCAAGGTCTGCACTTTCCACTGACTTTTTTTTTTTTTTTAACATCATTTTTCCACCTGCCCAAAATGTTGCCTGGGTACCAAGGCTTTTCTTTTCTATCAAGCTCCAGCAGCAGCCTGCCCTTTGCAAGGACTGTGGGACCCCCTCTCCAGGTGCAAGGAGCTACTAGTGCGTGTTAATCTTTAAGACGCTGTTACACGCACCTCTTCTACCCAGCTTAGGTTTGGAGCCAGACTCAAACCTCATTCCCCCCATGGGTTTGCCTCTGCCCGTCCTGCGGCTGGCTGGGCGAGCATGGGCAGCTTCCCCTGGCAGCAGCACGGTGCTTTGTGAGTTCCCGACAGCGACGGCCAAAACGTTACCTGCGTTGCCAGGGATCCCCCTGAGGATGCCGGCCAGGCTCGGCAAAGCTCGGCGCTTCACCCTGTGGCGCTTCAGCATGGAGATGTATTTGTTCTTTACGTGGTCTGGGATAACCAGATCCACCAAGTCTCTCTTATGAAGCTTAGGGACCTCAGAGAGCCCCAGCTGCTTCAGCAACACCTCCTTGAACCCCTCCTGGGTAAACGCTCGGACCGTGACAACCAGGCAGAGCACRCAGAGCATCCAGGCGAACCTCGCATTCATCCTCCTCCGTCGGTGAAGCAGCTGCCTGCCCAGCAGAGGTGAATGGGGGATCTCCCGGGGCTGCTCTCGGCAGAGATGTGGTGGCAGGCTGCCTGAGCGGGACGGAGGTCCCCTGCACTGGGGTTTTATAGCCAGCCTCGTCCCACTGGCACAACAAATTCCACAAGTGGGGATGAAGCAGAGGACTTAAAAGGATCACTCCCCCGTCGGTAGACACATGCCAGTTTAACACCTTCATCTACCGCAAAGTTAATACCAGAAGGTTTAGGGGAGCTTCCAGATTCCTTCATGGGGAAGAMGTTACCATCCTTTTTTAATTCCCTGTAAACTTTTGCCCAGAAAACCCCTGAGTGATCAGYGTCTCATGTTCAGCCTAGGTCAGGGAGGAAACACATCTGCAGAGTACATTGCTTTATGTACCATATGATTCTTAAAGGAAGCATCAATCTTTACCGCAGTGGACTTGCTACCTAAAATAGCCAATATCAATCAGGAGAATAATGCTTTAGCTGGAAGTCCATCTTTATGGCAAGCATTAAAAAATCATTTTAAATCATTTTTTGGGGGGTAGGTACCGCTTTGATCTCTGAATATTTGTATCAAGCGTATGAATCAGGGCAGTGAATCACAGCAGTTGAATGGTTTATGGCCTTTTATGCTGCTTCTGAATCACAGAAGGTGGAAGATGTACAGGCCTGACATTTTAGAAAAATGTCCCATCACTCTCTATGGATTCCTGCGGGTTTCATAATACTTGTGCTTAAAAGAAGGCGGCTTTATATAAAGGCACATCACCTTTCAGTGAACATGGGAAACCATTCTGCTTTTCCACAACATGAATGAAGAATATTGGTATTTTGAACACTATTAACAACCACAATAGAGAGCTGTCTCTGGAGGGCGAAGCTGACCTGGAGGCTGGGGGGGGATTGGATATTTGCCTTGAAGTCAACCTTTAAACTTGAAGCTCACATCCTTTCCTTCCCTGGCCTTTGCTGGCATAAGATGCAGAAGTCTGTTTTTGAAACCAATCTCAGGAGAAGTGAATTGAAAAAAATAATATGTGATCAATAAAAGTGTGAAGGAGCATGGCACTTGGGGCAGATTCTCATCCTCTCCAGCAGTATCATGCCTGAGCAAATGTCTTCAGTGTCAAAAGTTCTTCGGATTTTATATGTCTCTGTAAATGATTTAAAATTGGTCCAGTTTCATCCAATGTCCAGGAGAGGGTGTGCCCTGAGAAAAGTCTGGCTGGAGGACCCGACGTAATGAACTTGTACAAAAGCACCCTGTTGTGGTTCATCCCTCATTAAAACAAGCGTCAGCCGAGGCAGCCTGTTTCGTACACTGAGGAAGGCAACAAAGTCATCTGAAAGAGCCTAACTAAACACTTCTGTTACTGCTCATTTTGTCTTTATAACCTTTTAAGAAACTTGTCTCCTTAAAYGTGATAAAGCCTCCGTTAGATGTTAAAGGGGCACCTTATTTAGTTGAATTGAGTTTTAAGGCTAAAATGGAAACACAGCCTACAAACTAACAGTTTGTGCGTGGCCCAAGGCAGTACATTCTTTAATCTTTCCCTTTGTGTAGCATCTTTCTCTGAATGAATCAATATTTTCTGTTATATTCATTCCCATGACACAAATTAGCAGTGAAAAATATCCACTTCATTTGACTGCCTCAACTTCAACTCATGCCAAAAACTCCTGCTGTGGCGAGTAAGAGGAGGGAAGGGTTTTTTTCCTGAAATCTTTGTGACCCCCTCAGGCCCTTAGGAAGGCTCTGTATGCCTGGCTGTTCCCTCGGACTGCCTCCCCAGCTAAATGGCACATTACTGATTCTTATGGGATGGGACAAACGCAGTCACACGATGAACTGCTTTGGAGGCTTGGGTCGCAAACTGCATCTAAGCAATGTTCAGGTGGCCGACAAAGTTTCTTTCAGATAGGCTCTCTAAGTGTTGGCTAACTCAGTTCCAGCAGTGAATTTGTTATGTTTATACGGTGACAGTCACCTGGATAAAACTGCAGTTCATGGATTTGTAATGGTCTCTCTCTCATGTCAGAAGACCTGATCCTGTAAACCTTTACCCATCCAATTAGTTTTCGCTGTGGAAAGTGGTCCTACTGTGTAGTGAGGGCTCTTCAAAAAACCATGGTAACATGAAATGAAAATGCCTGATTGCTCCAGCAGCACCTGGCTTCCCTGAATCCAGATGCGATTTCTCCTGTGGCTGATGTCTCATCTACCAGGACTCTTCACTGTCCAATGTGTATTGGAAGGTGATTTATGGCTTCACACGTAAAATAAAATTATTGACCAAGCACAGTTGAAGCTCAGCTAAGAAGAAAACAGAGGATGTGGATTGTAGGCTTTTCACAGGAGAGTGATTATCTGGTCCAATTGGAGGATTTGTCATTCCCCCTTTGTCATGCAAACAAGAAAAAGTCAGGAATTTTATAATAGCTCTTTTTGTGTAATGTGTATTAGAACCTGCATGGCACCTTCAAAATGTCAAACAGAGGATTTAAAGAGGCTGCAAGGGATGAAGTATGAGCAACTCGCAGTTTTAATAAAAGCCAGTACTTAGTAAAGAGAGAATCTCTGTATTTAAACTTTTAATTTAGTTACAAATGGTTCTCTAAGACATTTGCTGGGCATATCTATGCAATGATTTTTGGCAAATAAATCCAATGGGTTCAAAGAGAAAGTGTGAAAGGCTTAGTCTAATTATGTACCTATTATCCTGGGAAACAAGAATGTTTCAAATGTATTTGCAGAATGTCAGTGAGGATCTGAATATTTAATTTTTCAAGATTTGAATTTCCATGGACATAATTATTTTGTATTACAATTGGGCCCATATTAGAACAGCATTTGCTTGAGTGATGCAAAAGGCAACAACTTTTGTGTGCTCCAAGAAATGCCCTGATTTGTGCAGCAGGCTTATCGTACAGTAGTGGGAGCACATCTCTATGTAGATTTTGGTCTGTTTTTCCCCAAAGTCAGGGTCTTTTGAATCTAGGAGTGTGGAAGTAAAAATAGTAGTGGTTAAGATGCAGGTATAAACTTGCCAAGTTAAAAAAGAATTCAAGTAGAAGTTCTGTTTCATATTCTTTTTCAGTCTTAAGCACACTGAGTTTTACATAGCTAACAAAACCCCGCAGAATAGGCTGGTCATGTGAAGTGCTGGCTTAGAGGTCTCAAAAGTGGAAGTAAACTGCGGGCTATGCATGAAGGCATGCCCTTCTCGCGCTGCCTCACCAACACACCCCAACAGCCACCAGCCAGTGCTTCAAACTTAATATTCCCACCAGCATTTTAAACCCAGGCTACACACCTTTAAGCGAGATTTCACAGGCATCTTTGGCTTCCTTCTTCACTGGCACAGTCTGTGGGGGTGGTGGGACCCCTGTTCCTCTGCAGGGACCGGTCCTGTGTCAAACAAGTCCAGACAGCGAGCGTGGAGCTCACCAAGCCCACCGCTGGAAAGCCGCCCCACTGCCAGCAGACAGCAGCTCGCTTTCACTCAATCTGGGTTTGTGCCTGATTTCTAAATAGTGACCGAGGCAAAAAGCATTTCCATTTCTCGTCTCTCAAGCTGTGCAGCACCTTCAGCGCGGGACGAGAGGGAGGTGTCACCGAGAGCAGGGGACAGCATTCGCCGGGCTCGTGGCTTAGCCTGCCCTCGGTGCAAGCACGGCTGGGGGCGCAACGCAGCGCAACACTCGTCCCCCCGCCAGAGAKGCAGCCCTGAATGTTGATGTTGCCTCTACGCAAGGAGAGAAGGGCAATGTATGCCTCACTCCGTCCACCCCGTGGGGCTCCAGGGACGATGCAAAATGGCTAGTGGTAATTCCTCAATAAGACTCTGTTATTCCACAGAGGCAAGACCTTTGAGAAATTTGAGAAACTCCTCTGGCACAAAGAGCAAGCGAGCAGGCCACACGGTTATTATCACATTTGTTTGCCACTTTACCTCCAAACACCACCAGCCACCAGCCTGGTCTAGAAATGCTCTGATTTGTACTATACTGATTCCTTCAAAATGTCATATGCCTGCTGAAAGATACTGGGAAACTATCTCGCCAGGGTGGTGGCTTTCCGTCCTCCTCTCCCTCTAGAGACAGTTACTCTTTCATGAGGGCATGAATAGCTTGCTCAGTGTACAGAGCCAGAGTAACAGCACCCAGGACTTCTGTGGGGCCGGTATAGCTCACTGGAGTTTGCCTGTGTGCTCCGCATGGCCTCAGCCTGTTCTGCAAGAATCTGGCACGGAAAAGTTTCMTAAGACATGGCCTGATAACACAAGACATCCAGCTTTTATCTGGCTCCCAGGGCCAGCCTGAAAACAGCAGAGCCACTCAATGCAGTGTTGATCTGCACTAAATCCTTTCTGCTGGTTCTGATTAGTTCCAAACATTTGGCCGTGTTAACTTTCGTGCCAAAAGGCTTTGTGCTTGATCAGGTATCGCCTGACTTACCTGTCCTTACATACGCATTTCCATGCATCCCCCCTAGTGAGCATAAAATCATAAAATGGACTTTACATCTGTATTGTGAACTCTGGCTAATACAACTCTGGGAAATATAACTTTGTGTCCCATGTCTGAGCTGAACCATCTTTATTCTGACCTGCTAGCGCACAGGTCTCATACCAAAGACACTGCAACCACAGCCTCAGGCCCTAACATTTACTCTGCCTGCCAGCTAGGGAGCCAGTTTCAGTAGCAAGTTTTGTGGTGCAAACAATCATCTGCTTGCGCTATACAGAAATGATCCAATTCATTTAATCTAGGCCAGGACATGAGCCTGCTTTTCCTCATCACCAGTCTAGGCCATCCATCTCTAATGGAAATATCTTAACAGATCACATGTCCTCTCACAAATGCCGGTGGGGAAGCCCCAGGCAGCAATGGGGATAATGTTCCCTTATGCATTTATCCCATAATGTATCCAGTATAGTAAAAAACCCGTTTTATTTGAGAGAGATATTGCAAACCTGCTTTGATCTTGAGCTCAGTTCATGTAACTTCTGGTGCTGTGTATCTTAGATTGCATTGAATTAAGCATGCCTTCCATAGGCAGGCTTCTGCTTTTACTCACGGGCTTGTTTTGGTCAAACAGCCCAGACAAAAGGCYGCCTGTTTGAAGAGGAATGGATAAAATGTCCAAAGTCCCACCATGTCCTTGGTCAGCTGATGTCAGCTGGCTTGCTTGCAGGGCTTGTCTTGGCAGCATTTGCAAAGCGCCAGTGTTCTGGCAGAAGAGAGATCTCCAAGATGTTTTTTTTTTTTTACAGAAAAGCAAACACAACTGTTTAAATACAGCTTTTTCTGTCCCCTCAGCAGTCTCCTCCCCGCCGCCCTAGTCTGTGCCTTGTTTGTAGCTGGGGAAGCAGGATTTGTTACCACTCTGATGGCTACAGAAAAGGCTGCTAGCAAAAACGCTGACATTTAGCAAATGCTGTTGAATCAGATAAATAAGCATACGGCCCTAAATTGCTTGCTTTACACCACAGTCCACTTCATTAAGGAATGTCCCCATTACTGAGAAATAGCTGTATTTTGTAGGAGCACTACTTAATTTTCTAATAAGAGCCCATTTATCTGCCTAGTTAAAATGCTGCCTTTTTGCCTAGTTAAAATGCTGCCTTTTTTTTTTTTTTCTCTTTGCAGCTGTGTGTTTACACTGTAAAAGTTTATCAGCTTTTTTTAAGCTTATGTTTTTCCTGCCTTAGTGATGCAAGTGAGAACCCACCTCCGGGCCAGGCAGGGCTAGCGAGGCTCTGAGAGGCTGCACAGGCTCTCCCTGCCCTTGGCGGTGCTTGCTGCCGAGCTGGACTTTAACCAACGTGCTCTAGCGAATGTCACCRTGAGGGCTCAGTGTGCAACCCCCTCAGCTGCCTGCCCCAGAGCACGTCCATCCGGCAGAAGGGAACCTGTGTGAGAGGGCGGCGTCAGGCACGCTGGAGCAAAATGTGGCAGCTGAAGGTTTTAATGCACATGGTGCTATCAAGAGAGCTGGGCTCCATGTCGACACAGCTTTTGGGCCAAACGGCTCGATGGACTTCTGAAAGTTTGGTGCATGTCCACCAATATGAGCCGGCAGTGTGCCCAGGTGGCCAAGAAGGCCAATGGCATCCTGGCCTGTATCAGAAATAGTGTGGCCAGCAGGAGTAGGGAAGTGATTGTCCCCCTGTACTTGGTGCTGGTGAGGCCACGCCCTGAATACTGTGTTCAGTTTTGGGCCCCTCACTACAAGAARGRCATTGAGGTGCTGGAGCGTGTCCAGAGAAGGGCAACGAAGCTGGTGAAGGGTCTGGAGCACAAGTCTTATCAGGAGTGGCTGAGGGAACTGGGACTGTTTAGTCTGGAGAAGAGGAGGCTCAGGGGAGACCTTATCGCCCTCTACAACTACCTGAAAGGAGGTTGCAGCGAGGTGGGTGTTGGTCTCTTCTCCCAAGTAACAAGTGATAGGATGAGAGGAAATGGCCTCAAGTTGCACCAGGGGAGGTTTACATTGGATATTAGGAAAAATTTCTTTACTGAAAGAGTGGTTAAGCATTGGAACAGGCTGCCCAGGGAAGTGGTGGAGTCACCATCCCTGGCGGTATTTAAAAGACGTATAGATGTGGTGCTTAGGGACATGGTTTAGTGGTGGACTTGGCAGTGTTAGGTTAACAGTTGGACTCGATGATCTTAAAGGTCTTTTCCAACCTAAACGATTCTATGTCCCATACCCCTTACCGATTCTGTGCCAAGTTTGTGTAGCAAGTGGCCTTCCAATAATTGAGGAATGCCCCCGTTTTCCTATCATGTTAATACACTTGGAATACTATTCGTATTGCATCTGTGGCAGTGAGTAGCCTGGCCTAATTATGGATTGTATTTCCTCCAGTTAATTTTAACTCTAATAACTTTTGCTTCACCGAACATACTTTCCTCTTTTGCTACGAAAAAGAGAAGACAAACCACTTTTTCCCAACTCAGATAGCTAGAGAAAGAATAACACTATATTCTACCAGCTGTAATTTATTTCTATTACCAGGAGAAGCTGCCAAGGCAGAAAGATTATGAACTACATGTTAATGAAAGTTGAATAATTTGCATTACTAACTTTGCTGGAAGATGTTTTTTTTCTGCAGGCCAAAAATAAAGACAAAAAGCCAAGATGAGTGAGATCTAAAAGGAACCTCTTCTGCTACTCCTTGTGGGCTGTCACGCAAAATAGTAATTTGTTAGTGTAGTGCAAAAAAGAAAAAGGGCTGTTCCTTGCACGGAAAATGACAAAAACCAGTGCAAGATCGTAGAAGACAAAATTAAGTCATAACATGCACAGAGATGACAAGAATCGATAAATACTTTAGACTTCTCTAATTTGGTATATCAGATGGAGTGCGGAGTAACTGCCCAAAGGCTTCCATTAGTCTTCACTGAGATACTTAAAATTAACTTGGGCGGTGCCTTAGCAAATATATTGATTGGAAAAAAGATACCTGCAAGAGCAGGAAAATAAGCTAACCTACTTATATAGTTGTTTTCCATCTGTAACATCTGCTGCTAAAGTGACTTTGGGGCTATTGCATGTCAGTAGGTTTTACACCATGGAACCTAGATGTATTCAGTTTCAAAATAATTACCTGCACATGGCTTTTTGCCTTGATGTTAACAGCACACTAGTGCTGTGATCAAAAGGATGATGAAGTGGAATTCTGAATGGGTCCAGCAACAACACCAGACCCGCCTGCCTGAGCTCTGGGTGAGCTGGGCACACCAGATACTGGGGGAGGATGTCTGAGAGGCTTCCAGGGGGGCCAGGAGATTCAAGAGGTACAGAACAATCTTCTTGGAAATGATGATCTGGATCAGACTATAATCCCTCATCCCGATGCTTAATGCTCATTCTTTTTAAACAGAAAGAGCCAGGCTTAACTGGCTGTAAACATTGCATCGAACTTTGCAGGCATCTTTTCTCTGTCTTCAGAGTTCTGCCATCTCTTCTGAGAATGGTCTTGAAGGGCCATAGAGTATTTGAAATGCATTTTAAAAGATTTTAGATCTGTTAATAAAATTTCAAATCACTAACATCATTAACTCATTTCTGACAACCTAGCGAGCTGTTTACTATTTATGCTGGTTTATTATTTATTCTGTTCTCTCCATTCCCCTTCTGTCTAGATTGGGCACCTTGTTACACCTTTGAGAATTGTGTAATAACAAGTATCAAAACAGCTCCCTAACTTTCTTTTGCCTTCAAACAATGCTGCAATGTTCAGAAAGGAGGGTGTGTGGATAGACTGCTTCTACTCAAGCAGTTACTACAAAGCTGTTTTCACTTAAATATTTATATTATCGTTGTATTGCTTTTGTAACTTTTTTTGTGTGTTATTACTTTTTAATGAAAAACACTTCAGTAGGAAAGAACTGGAGAAAATACAATTCCTTGTGTATTTGACTCCAAAACAGAACACAAAGGGGTATTTTACTTCATGGCACAGGTTAAATTATGTAATTTCCTGCCATGTACCCATATCTATGTAAACAAGGGGTATAAATTCTCGGATTTAACATGGCCCTTGTAAAGAGTAAAATAAAGCTGTGTGACCTGACTAGTTTTAATCCTTTTAGCGTTCATCCTACAGGACCCTGGGAGATGCATCATGGTCACTTGATTTTAAAAGGGAATCTAGCCACACTTGGCCAGGTCACTTGAAGCGTGAAACACAAACTTCAGTTGTTTTTTTTTCTTTTCTTGCCTAGCCATTTGCTTATTCAAAAGCATTAATCCAGGAATGGCCAACATTGCAACCAAATGCATTTCTGAACCTTAATTTTGGATTCAACATGAGATTCTGCAGGAAATGCTATCCATTTGAAGCTGGTATCTGTCAGCTTTCCAGGCTGAATAACTATAGTAAAGACATGGTGACTAAAATTTGTTTTATTTATGCAGCATGGCTGTTAGCTTCAGCAGTTGCCAGTACAGAATCCAGGGTCTTTTGACAAATCATACACATGGAGAAGATTTTCAAAGGCACAAAAAGGAATTCAGAGTCCATTTTTCATTGATTTGAGCAAAACTTGCGTGCCTAGTCCCTCTTCTCTGCTTTGATTATAAAATAGAGCAAGGAATATTCTACCTCTGTGACAGCAAAACTAGAAATAAATTACTACAATCAGAGCAGAGACATAGATGACCTGGGAATTAATTTGAGATACTTACTCAGTTTGACCAGATCTGTTAGAATACCTCAAAGGCAGACTAGAGGAAAACGGTGTTTTCAATGAAGTTCAGGTTCTGCAAATCCAATGGAAGGGATTTGAAAATCACGATGTGCAGCAGACTTGGAAGACTGGCTCTTAAAACTCTTCGGAGGCTGCACCGCTTGATTTGTTCTCAGTCCCTTGTGGTAGAAAAGCTTACCTCTGGACTTCACCGTGTTCCCAGGCTGGCAAACTCTTAAACACATGCTGTCCTAAATAAGAAAATGCTCCAATTCATAATGGAACATGAAAATATACTATTGCCTGGGCTTGCCTTGAAACTCATCCAGAAACCATAGCAATTACAGAACACAGTTGTCTTGTTTCCTAAGGAAAGTGGATGGGAACTGGTTTCTTTTAACACAATTTCAGGTTCTCTGAGAAATGCTCTCACTGTGATAATTTGAGTAATAAGTTCAAGGTCTTACATTGACATATGAAACCCTTCTAATCTTCACAGGAACTACGGTGCAAAGGAACTACGATCAACCTGGCTCGCCGTTCCCCAGAGCAGTTGGCAATTTGGGGCCTTAAACCTCAGGTCTGCTCATCTCAGGGCTCTGCGTGCAGCAGTGCCAGTTTACACCTACTCGCTCAGCTGTGCCCGTACAGTCCCAGGAACTGGTCCAGGCAGAGTGTAAAAGAAAAGGTGCACTGTGTTGTGAAGGCAGGAATAGTTTCCCTAGGTGCTCCCATGCAACGTGGACCCTCTCTTCTGCCCTGGAGTCCATCTCACTCCAGAAACTTCCACAAAGTGGCTGTGCCACTTTACAGGACCTGCTTTTAACTCCTCTCAAATTAATTCTGATCACTCACTTCATTATAATCTGGTATATAATCTGAATATGTAAACATCTGCTTTACTGAATCTGAATATGTAAACATCTGCTTTACTGAAACTGTACAGAATATCAATAGGAAGGGAGAGCTGAAAAGATTTGGGCTCTCTTTCCAGTTCTGTCCCTGAGTCAGGGTAATGACCTTGAGCAAATTGCCTTGGCCAAAATTTTCAAGTCCATATTTAGACACCAAAATAACTAACCTGATTTGCAAARGCACCAGCCAACCGCAGCTTCTATCAACAAAACCCTAATCACCAATAGACTCTAACAATTACTGTACATAAAGTATCTCATTAAAACAAGAGATGTCCCTCTTGCCATCTGTTACGGCTTACTTACAGGGAAGAAAGTTCTCCATTGATCCAYAGATCACCCATGTGTTTAAGCTCAGCTTGCAGCGACTACCTTACTTTCCCTTTTTACACAGATCAGGCCACACTCTCACTCATGAAGCAATATCAAACATGCCGAGTACAGCCGGAAGAGATGCAAGGGAATACCTTTATACCCTTTGCATACATCTGAAAGGAGAAGGATGGAACAGATAGAAAAGGAAGTGATTCAGAGAAAATAAAATCATCACAGAAAAGGAACTATGAGAAAGGATGAATGGGAGGAGGAAATAAACTACTACAGAAAGAGGAATGAAAGAGTGGATAGGGAGGGATGAGAATGGGAAAGTCAGAAGGTGTGGTGATAATATGTCCAACAGGTGATCACATGCTAAGGAATGGCCAGTATTTAGGCAACTCTTCTGCTTCCCTAAAGTGGAGGTGCCAGAAAGTGCCCAGCGAGGACCCACATGCCTGCAGCGTGCCTCGAGCGGCACTCATGCACTTGGAACTGGTTGGATGCTGCTGCACCCCACCATTTCCAGTCACACTCTAGTCAAGCCAGGCCCTGGGCGCAGGATCTTCCTTGCTGGAAAAAGCCACACTGCCCTTGGTCATGGCTGTTAGCCGTTGCGATAGCTCTTCACGGCTTCCTGCTTAAGCCACTTTGCATCCTGTCACCAATTCACCCCGGACACTTGCGCCTCGCTTACCCGGCACCTGACCCCCTGCTTAGGCTCACCAGGATCATCCTGCTGTCATTAGTGGCCCCCCACGCTCGCCCGCTGCAGCGTGTATCTGCAAAGGAGCCAAGTCACTGCTGCAGATGAAAATGTAACAGGGACCTTCTCGGCTCTTTGCAAAGCCAAAATGTGAATTTAACAGATCAGGCCTATTTCTAAAGGCTGAGACACACAAATCTACAGAGATAATTATTGGCGCAAGCTCCTAGGCAGAACACAGAAGCTAATAAAGTGTAACTCTTAGTTCTGCCGCTTCGGGTTTGCTTTGAGTTAACCTGAGATTAAAATAAAATCAAAGCTCTTTGAAATCCTCACAGTCTGTGCTCTTAATATTTTTTCATCTGTAAATCCAGAAGTGAGAAGGGGGAATTCTTGCCTAAGGGAAAAAAAGATTACTCATTTATAAGTCCTTTAAAAATTATTTAATCCAGATTTCTATTCAAATATATTCTTATTTTTTTAAAAATACACTTATTTAAAGTATAACCACCTATATTAAGGCTTAAGCTTTTGACACTTTAAAAATATTGTAAATTACATTTATAAATGTTCAAGCAGTGTGTTTGATGCTGACATTTTAAGGGAAGTCAAGCCAGTGAACCAGGAAGGGCCGTCACCAAGGCCTTGGAACCCAGTTCTTAAGTCTAAAAGCTGGGGATCTCACTGGATTCTTTGCAGATAGAGAGTGGATACAGCAGACCAACCAGTTTAATGACTAGTTTGCTCAAAGTTGTCAAACTGAGTAGTATTTGGGAAAAAAAAAAAAGGAAAAACTAGTTTTCCTCTTCTGAACTATTCTGATCAAAAACAGGATTTGAGAGGTTGGTTAACAAAAATTTACTTTCAATCCAAAGTCCCAGCAAACTCTGCTGACTTGACCTGCCAATGGTTTAGACTGAAAGATCTCCTGGAGCGTTTTGTGGCTCCTGCACAAGAAATCACACAGCTTTCTGCTCCAGGGAAAGCAGAACCTAAGGCAAGGATGCTAATATCTGTCCAGGTCTCATCCCAGTACTGTTGTAACAAGAGTTACTATGTATGGTCAGGACAGCTATGGATCAGAGAGGCTCTTGAGGACACTACAGTTCTTTGCTAAAACGAACGTATATTGTACCCAAGAACAGGAAAACATTACAAGCTGTAAGTGGTTTGATATTTTACACTGGTGACAAATACACCTGCTCCCTGATTCTCCTAAATCCAATGGGTCATGTGGCCAGGTGCTGTCCTCTTCAGTGGGAGAGACCAGACTGTGACAGATGGTTTCTCCATCTCCCTCTCTCTCTCTCAGGGAGCTGCCTTAATTATAGTTAGTGCTATGCCACCTATGCATTAACTCCCTTCAGCTTCTATACACACAGGGTTAACGCAGGATAGGCATTAAGATAATATGTATATTGAGAAAACAATGAAGTCATCCATGTTTCAGGTCACCTTGTCCTACTTTTGTACCAAAGTGTGTCACATCAACAGCGGTTGYATTTTGGCAAGCTAATAATAAACGTAAAAATCCTATATATCAGCAAACGATTCTCCACAGCTGCAACTATCCACAAAACAGAGGTTTAAAACCTCACACTGCGCACAGGTGAGTTGTGAGGAAGTCCATGCATTGCCCCCTGGTAAGGCATAGGCCTGACTTAGCCCAGGCAGGCCTACGGCAAGGTTCGGCAGTTGTTGCAGCTGGGTTTGGCAGTGTTTATAGCTGGGGTATTGGTACAGAAGCCTAGGAGCACTCACAGGGACGCCTCTTCAGACATAACCAGGATGATCAAAACCAATGAGCTCAGTGCACAAAGTAGGGACAATAATTCACCATTTCATAAATCAAGTTTAAATGCAAAATATGTTGTAATAAGCTTACTTTTTTCTCCTGTACATTTCTCCTGTACTTTTCAATATTGCTATTTTAGATTGCAGTTACTTGTGCATTTTAATAAAATTCCAGTTTTCATCCAAATATAGCTTGACGAAGATCATGAGAAAAATTAATCATGCTCAAGCGTCAATACCAACACCCCATTCACCATTTCCTATCTGACACAAAATGTAAAAGAAAAGCAAGGCAAATTTCTATCATATATCGCTAGATGTATTTGGTTAAATATTTTGTATAATAGTCAATTCTCTTGATTAACAGAAATACATTCCAACTTTAATGCAAGGCTATTTCTACCTTGAAAATCAACATATTATCTATGAATGAGAAGCAGCACTACAAAAATATTAATAAGTATAGAGGGAAAACAAGTGTAAATTGTTAATTTAAATCAACACTTGCTGCTTGCTTATTTGTATTATGATTAGAGTTCATTTAAGTCTGTCTATCTGTCTAGATTTTTCTATTTGTTTGTTTTTATTATACACATATTAATGCTCAGGCCTTTCAAAGGAAGACTCCATAATGCCCACACTAAGTCCTTTGGTATATTGAGGCTTGTAAACAGATTGCTAGATGAAGGCAAAGATTAAAAGATAGCAAAGGGCTGCAAGGCTAGAAGCCTGAATTAAATCCATTAAGATATATTTGAATAGGCAGATAAGTAAGGAACAGCAAGCTGGGCTGATGAGTTTCTTCAGAGAGAAGAAACCATGGCGAGAGTTGCCACACATGGTAAAGCATCAGGCCACCTGCTACTCACATCCAGAGACTATTGATGTCCTGTTGGGACTTCACCCATCAAGGGAAGTCCTGCTGTGATAAATCAAACTAAAGTGACAGTGGAGTTCTTCAGCCATAAGATCATTTAATAAAGTAAGGGAAGAGTCACACATGTAAGTGTAAATACCCCGCACACTTGTTCAACTTGGTGCTAAAGAGCTGTTTAAGTGGATATGGAGCATGCAAAATACAAGAAAGATGGAAGAATTTTAAATTCTGTTGACCTGCTCCCTAGCTCCTGAGGCTGGATTTCCATCTGCTCTAGCAACATAATTAAACGTTTGCTAACTAATGACAGTATGTGGCTTTTGTCACCAAAAGAACAGACAGTGGTAAACAAAACCCTATTTACAAGAGGTAGGGAGGAGGGAAATGTGACTCTGCTGTTGAAATTAGAGATAAACAAAATCACACCACTTAGCTAAAGAGCCTGTCTAGACAGGAAGAAAAAAAACAAATGACAAAAGCTTGATGTTATTCGTGTGAGAAAGAGAGGGAAAAATGATTTTGTAGCTGGGCAAAAGTCTTCAGAATGAAGAATGTCAAGACTACAATGTCAAGATCACTAAATATCACCTAATTTACACTACAGAGTAAAATAGTCTAGCCAGAGCAAGGCCTTCTTAATTTTGAAAAATAAGGCAAGAATCAAAAGTACAAACAGCTTAGGAAATCAGTGAGAAAATCAACCAAACGGATTTTGGTCCTAGAAGTGTAAGAGCTGCAAGCATACACTGAGGCTTCACCTACATGTTAGGTCTACTGTGCTGCAGCTACATCAGTAAAATTTAATTTAAAAGAAAGTGATTATAACTATTCCACTGTGCATTCCTGTTTTGAAATAAACTGTCCACAGGAAGAGTTATTCCAGAAAGGCCAGGATGGAATAATTACTCTGCTACACTCATGCCAAACAACTTTCCCACCAACATAGCCCTAAGTAGAAGAGAGTGCGTTTTAAGGCTAAAATAATTAACGTCATTCAACAACAGTGGAATTTCTTTATTCCAGCAGTGAATCTGAACCACTCTGCTTTGAGCTAACATAACTGTTATGGCCAATTTAAAATCACAGATTATCTACAATGCAGCTGCTAGATAAACGATTAAATTCTATCTTGAAATGTCTCTCAGTTACTGCAGGTAACTGGGACTTTTCCATTTTTGTGGGATGGAGTGGGGGAAGGCACATAGCACATGTATGGCCAAACACTGCTCTCCACTGAGCAGGCATTCCTGAAAAGTGAAACAGGATTTGACAGAGCGAAGCAATTGTGGATTAATAAAATGGCAGGGAGCAGGATAGCGGGTAYGCATGCAGGGCCTGAAGTAATACACACAGTTTGAATACACAGGGACATAAGTTGTTGAAGGTGGAGAGGCAGGAGCAGGACTGTCAACTGGAGGAGATGCTGGCTTCTTGGCAGCTGGGATGTTCATTTCTTTTAAACATAAAAGTCAACAGATGACTGAGATTTTGATCAGTGTAACATCAGATTGAACCTTGCAATGCCCTGATGATTTTGGTTGTTTTTAGAGTGGGTCGCTGTTCTGAAACATCACCGCTGCTTCATCCACGAGACTGGAGGTAGGGTGCAAATCTTTGAAGACAAGTGGTCTCTCTGCCTCCCTCTGAACAGTTACATTTTCATCATTATCATAATCTTCTTCTTCAGATGCCTGCTGCTCATTGAGGTCAATCATGCCAATCTGGGGCAAAGGATGAAGACGCAGGAGGATGATGATGGTTGGCAATGCTGGGTATCAAATGGTTGTTGAGGGAACAATATAAAGGGTAGAGAAGAGGTGGACAGCAGGGCCTTGCCGTACTGTGTTCCTGGCCTGTTGGCTGGAAGCAATTAACCCCCGTAATGGATAAGACGTCCTTGTGGAGGGCTGGGACTCAGTCTCATCCCAGCTCTGTCAGACACATTAAGTTAAGCTCCCTAGGTCCCGTTTTTTCCAATTTACAACATTTGGATGCTATTTCTCTCTTTATAGGTGTGTGGAGACAWGGGGTTTTGAATATTTCATGGAACATTCATATTACTACTATTACTTAATTTATTTCAGAGCTACCTATCTTACTGTATGGTCTGCTCCGCTTGTACCTGCACATTTGCCCACTTTACCAGGTTGGGAATTGTGAAATCTCTCTTGAAATCTCATATATCTTCTTCCTTTTTTGCTATAAAAAGCTCTGTTTGGATCTGGGTTTTTTTTTATGTTAATGGGTAATGTGAGTCATAGAGGCACAAAAGGGTTTCCTCCAAACCAGAGCACTGTAGTCCACGCTACTCTAACATTAAAATTGAGAAATCACCAAGTAGTTAGGAAATCCTTCATTCTTCACCAGAGATTTTGTCTTTAGGATCCAGCATAAAATTTTTGTAGATAAGCTGTGAACTTCTAAAATAACTGTTGTAAACCATTATAGATATAATTTCAACGATATTGCATAAAGAGAAAGCTTGGCTCAAGATGCTTTAAAGGCAGTTCTGGCATACACAGGCCTCCGATTCAGAAGCTCTTGCTGACCCCACCATGTGGGAATAAAACCAGCTCCCAGCACAGCTCCGACTGTCTCCTGTGCTAAAACAAAACCCCGCTGAACAAACCCGGGTGACTGCATCTCCCGACCGCCATGTCATATTGGCAGCAGATGAAAAATGACAGCAACTTTCCCCTGGTTATTTTACTACKGGGTCCCTTCCCTGAGGGAAGCACTTCAGGGTCTGGAAGGAAAGGCTAGAGAGGCGAGGGGCAGCAATATCCCCACGTAAAAAGCCAGCCGCCTTCGGGGCTGTGCTGCCCCGTGAGGGAGGGAAGGAGGCAGGACACCAATGGCCGCCGCTCCGGCCTCTAACCGCCGGCCCCGGCCCGGCCCGGCCCGGCGGCGGGGCCCGGCCCGGCACGCATGCGCGCCTCCCGGGACTTGTTGCCGGGGCTTGTAACTTCGGGGCCAGGACGGTGCTTCGTGCCGCGCCCCGTGTGGTGACGAGACGAGAGGGGAGGGGAGAGGCAGCGGCCGCCGCCCCGGTGCAGGTAAGGGAGGGCGGGAGCGGCGCTGCCGGCGGCAGCCCTGGTCCGTGGCGCTGCGTGGGGACGGGACGGGCAGGTGCGTGAGGCGGCCTCGGGGAGGGGAGAGGGCGAGGTGAGCCCTGAGGGGCGGCCGCCGGGGCGCGGGCTGCGCTGCCGGGTGGGGCCGGGCTGCCCGCGGGGGCCAGGGCCGGCCGCCTCCCGCTCCCCTCCGCCCGGCCCTCCTGAGGAAACAGCTGTTTCCTCTGGGCCTCCTCCCCGCTCTCCCGTCAGCCGCCGCGGCGGGACCCCGGCCCTCCGCGGGCGCGGGGCCGGGGAGCGGACGGCCGGGGCAGCCCTGGGGGCGGCCCCTCCCTGTGGAGGGGCGGYGCAGGGCGGGGGGCTAACCCCCGCATGTCCGCCTTGCCCAGAGGCGAGCCCGGAGCAAAGGGGCTGACTCCCTGCGCGAGTTGCGAGCCTTGGGGTTTTCTGGTGTGCCGCCCGGGGAAACGGGCCCTGCCAGCCCCGATTTCACGCCCCTCCCAGGGCCGGGGACGCTGTCGGGGTCCCAGCCGAAATAAGGGAAACGGTTTCTCGTTTCTAGAGCCCGTACCGGTGCTCGCGTTCCCTGGAAAGGTCGCGAAGTGCCGCTCGTTGCACGCTCCTTTGGTTCCTGCAGCGCAACTCCACCCGCGGGAGGTCTTGCCGTTCTCTTTATCTCACTGACGGATGGCTTATTTAAAAATAACAGCTTTCAAGAATTGGAAACTGTGTCTGATAAGACACAGTGTGTTACTTAAAATTTAGCATGCGGTCTCTGCAGTTGTTGTGATGGTGGTTTCCAAAGTACGTTCAAAAATACTTTCTCTTCTGTCAGCACTAAATTTCAATCCTTAGAAAGCCAGGATAGATTCACGGCACAAATTTTGTGTGGTTTTCTTGTTCTGGTTTTGTTTTTTTTTCCCCCCCCCGTGATGAAACATGTCAGTTGGGACAAAATTTCTTCCCCACCGTGTCACACRGTCCAACATTTAGTAAATGCTGTTCTGGGAGGAGTATTCTCCATGCTGTTTTTCTGCCGTTACATTGTAGTTATTAATATTCTTGTTTTGGTTTTGTTTTGTTTTCAGCATCCAGAATAGTGCTGTCATCAGAGATATGTGCATTCTTCTTACAGAGGCATGATATCCCAAAAGTAGTGTCCCTGGACCTGTGATGAGGATCTACAATATTTGCTTTCAAAGGAGTTTTTTGGGGTATGCTTTCTGTATGAATTTCAGTCAGAAGTGTGTTCTGCATGAAGCATGCTTTTGTCCCAAGTACATGGGAACCATCAAGTTAGTAAGATCCAAGAAAAGAAATGTTTGGAGAGCCCCAAAATAAGTGAGAAATTGCCTGCATGATAAAAAGACCTTTGTATCAATAGCCAAATCTTGTGCATTCTTGTATGTTACTACATCATCTGAGCAGGTCAGTTGACTAAAATGAGGTAGATGGGTGTTCTCTTAGAAAATTAGAAGTACTCTTTGTTCTTTCTTGTTCATGATATACTGTAATTACTGTGCTGTTCTTTCAGTTTAATTCTCCTATTAAAAAAGATCACACAATATTCCAAGAACAGAGAGGAGCACGTGTATTTGTGTAGTAGTTCTCTTCTGTGGAATTAGTGGTGAATTTGTTAATAACCTCAGGGTCTTGACATTTGAATACAAAGTTCACAAGCTGGTACGTTCACACATGCTCATCAACTAGGAGCAAAATCTTCAAACTCCTATTGTTGGAATATCTAATGCCCTGTGTTACTCCTAGAATCAGAACCCAGGCTGGAATAAGTGGTTTAATGTTAGAAGATAGAGAAGTTTATTTTGTGTGGGTCTTCCATAGTCTTCCTTGGATGTCTGTACAGGACATGGTTGCTTAGATGTCTGGAGTTCTTACTTGGGCACTGCTACTAACTGAACCTGTCAGTTATTGCGAAATATTTTACAGGGAAAGATTGTCAAATATGACTTTGCTTCCAAAGTAGTTTCCTGGTTGAATCTTCCTGGGCTTTTTGTACTTGTAATGTTGGTACATCTCATAAATACCAGGTAGGCTTTTCACATGTTTGTTTCACTTTTTTTTTTTTTTTAAGGGAAAGACAAAATGAACCCTCTCTTTTTTCTGGGTTTTGGACATTCTCATCTAGTCTACTTCTGGAATAGAAGCATACCTTTCAACTCAACAAATGAGACGTACTGCTACAGCACTGCCCAGGGCAGCACGGTGCTCCAAGGAGTAACTTTTGGTGGAATCCCAACTGTCCTGCTGCTTGATGTAACCTTCTTTTTTGTAAGCCCAGTTTCTATTTCTTGTATTGAAAATCCTTGTGGCCTTCTCAGAAGTTAGATTGTTCAGAATTCTCTTATTTATCAAGTAGGAATTTGTTTCTGAGAATCTTCAGAATAAGAAATGTGCTAAGGCCATCCTGGGAGCACTTTTCAAGTATTGGTAACGGTTCACATACATGTGGCATGACAATGTCACTGTATGTTGGATGTAGATGTAGAGAGTGTGCAATATCATAAGGTCTGTATGTGGAGTCATGGTGGGCTTTGTAGTGGTAGCTCAAATTTCTATGTTTTGTCTTAACTGCAGGAACATTTTTTCCTTACTCTGGGTTTAAGTACTGGGTACCTTTTCAGGAAGGGAATGCCATTGCTAACTTGATTGTTTTTCAAAAGGAAATACAATATGGAAAATCTGTCATTTCACAGATCTTTTTAATTAGATTTCATGAAGCTGTCGAGGAAATAATGTACTGATCAGCTCAGTCCTGACCACAGGAGGAATAGGATTAGTTGCTGGTCTGGAGGCTCCAAAACTGGAGGTGATCTGGAGGCCTGAGACTCCAATAAAACTTATGGTTATTTCTATAAGTTTGGTCTAGGTGGTCTTAAGCCACCAGAAAAAGAGCTGTAGATCTGAAATTGGACTGATAAGCGAGGTTTCTGATAGTAAAATGAGACTAAAGGGATCACATAGTTCCTGAGTTGTAGAAAGCCACTGTGGAGAAACTTAATACTACCTGTGTAAGGTCTGAGCTGGTAGTTCTGTAGGAACGTAGAGGACATTCCTAAAAGTTATGCAGTGGCATTCTTTGCTATTGATTTGGTGTATGCAGCATGTTACCGTAAATCCATTTTCTGAGTATGTACAGTATTTACTGCTCTGTGCGACTGACGGCACAGCATTTAATAAGATTTAGTTGGAGTGTTTGGGGGGACTACTTTTTTTTTTTAAAGCTGTGGTTGAATTTTAAGATACTGAGTCTCTACTTTTGAGTTCCTTGCTGTTGAACCTTCCTCTCAAACAGCATTAGGTAGAGAGTTAGATGCAATGTAGAAGGCTCTTCTCTTCTTCAAGTACTGAGTACTGCAATTTATTTAGCAACTCCCGTATTCCTATGTTCATGACATGTTTACTGCAGATCCCTTTAGTAACTGTCAGTTGATGGGTTTCTGAATATTATTTCTTGGCTAGTTTCCTAAGAAAGTGAGGTTTATATGTTGCATTGTCTTCCCATTTTTGTCTGGCAGTTCCTTGTAATAACCGTAGAATACATTAGCCAATTTCAGCCAAAGTTGTCAAAGAGTCTTAGAGAACTTTCCTGCTTGCATGAAGTTTAATGGCCAGATGAAGGAGGAGGACCTAAATTAATATTCCCTGTTGGGAAGAAGGCTCTTATAAGAAGGTTTTATTCTTTGTGAAATGTGGAAATTAGCTGTGTAATCTTAACACATAGATAATCTTGACATGTATCCTGGCTGGCCAGTCGGTATTTGCATAGATCCAAATAAGTTACATCACTAGCACCACTTTCTAGCCAAACAGGTATGGGATGTAGGAGGGGCTAGGAGGTGAGGACGTACACTACATATGCGTAGAAAACAGGCCTTGTTATTTCTGCTTCATTGCTTTATACAGAGCAACTTGTTTCTTTAAAGAAAAGGAAAAAGAAATGCATCTTTGAAATACATAGTGGTGTTTGTTTTTTTTTTTTTTCTTGTTTTCTTGGCCTCTTTCAGAAAGTGGAAATACAGGGGGGAGATAAAAAATACATTGCAGAGATCAAATATAAGTTTCTGGGTTTTATGAGTTATAATAATATATTACATTTACTGAGGATAAAAATAATTCTCATACTTGAGAAAATAGTTGAGCCCCCTACAGCCTGTTTACATCACTGTTTAAAAATAAAATAAAATAAAATTGCAAGTCTTCCATCATAGTTCTGGTGGTTAAGTAATGAGTAGTAGTAAAAGGGTATTTATGAAGTTTTGACTTCCTCTGAAGTACTACTTGCTACTTTTCCTGTCACAAACCTTCATACACTTGCAGTTCAGAAGTATTTTTGCATGCAGTTCTCCTCCTTTATAAATTAGAACAGGAAGGCAGGTGTTCTGGTCCTTTGGTCCCAGGCAGGTTGGTTTGTAGCATGGCCACCATTGGATTGGTTAACATATGACAGTTGATTTAGGAGCTAGGACAGCATTTTTTGACAGTTCCTATCCACCTAAGAGTAATTATTATGAAGTGGAAAAATAAATATTCAAAGATCTTTGTTTTTATTTTCTAGATTTTAATATTACTGTTTTCCATTATAAGAAAGAGATTCTGGGACTACGGTCGTGTTGCTCTGGTGTCAGAAGCTGAAAGGTAAAAAAGATACACAATCAGGCTGATTTGTTGAAACTGTTTGGGGAATGTGGAAGTAGGTACAGTAAATAGGGCTTAAATTAAGTGCATTTGTATCAATTAGATATGTTTGTAATCACATGCACATATTTGTTAAAAATGTCCTCATGCTGCTTTGTGTGAAATATGTCCCACTCACAGAGTTACTCTTTGTGGTTTCAGTAATAAAGTTGTGTGTTTGGCACTGTCATGAATTTCATTCTGCAGTTGTGGGTTAAGGAAGTGGAGGTAAGAAAATAGGCTGCTTGTCTGCTAACATGTCACATACCTACACATTGATGTTTACAGTGTGTTTCTGTGATAGAAGGATATCAACTATTTTGTTTATCTTGGCTCAAGCCCAGTATCTTCCCAGAGCTCCCAATGCAGCCTGTGCCATAATATTTCTGAAGGGTTTAAAAATAAAAAAGGAATGTATCATTGCAGGTTTCTGAAATTCTTCACTGATTTTTAGTAATGCTGCAAATGAGCTTTTGATTATTTTTTTAAAATATTATTTCTACAGGATGATGTCTTGAGATGTTTAAAAGCTAGCTGTCTATTTATGAAGTGGGTAAACTTTAACAGTGAGCCTCTTCCTGGTATTAGTGGTGTAGCTAAGTTGTGGTAAATTCACAACTAAGCAACAGGAAAGGACTCAAAATGTGGTTTTAGGTGTAATCCACATACAATTGTGAAAAGTAGATGGCGMAAAAAAAGATGGGCAATAACTGAGACAGCTAGTTCAGGCAGCAAGAATGAAGATGCTCTGGTGTAGGCTTCCATGTGGGCTGTAGAGGCCTGCATGGGACAAACAGGTCCTTGAGCAGTCAGACACCTAGGAGCCTGTGTTATTGTTCCTGCTGGACTGTCACCTGAGCCAGCTAGGTCAAAATTATCATAGATACACCGATGAATACACTCCATTTGAACATGTATTGTCCTGTAATTATGGGCACATCACCATTGCAACACTTCTTTTTAGCAACAAACTAAAAACAGGTACTTTGCTATATCTAAGGGTTACAGAGTCTCTGAATTTGTGTGAGGAGGTGGCCCTGCAGGTAAGGGATTTAATTATGCAGAGAAATTCTGAGTAGTGGCTGTAAGATGAAGGAAGAGAGGTGGAGGGAAAAGAGGTGATGTCTTGTAATAAGGAATATCTGAACAGGAAGCTACCTTGCAAATCTGATCCTCACTGGGCTTCCAGACCTGTGTTGTATTCTCTTATGTTACTGTGATTTAATATCCCAATAAAACATTGTTTTCCTTCTAGTTCAGTTAAATGCTCTCACGTCAGGAGCTCACATGTCCTCCCTTTTCAACATGAGACACAGCGAATGTTTCTATAATTAAGCATATGCTACAAGGTGAAAACCACAGCTTTCATAAGTGAAAAAGTGTTTTTGTACTACTTCCCTTAGTTACTTCAGAATTGTTGAAGTTGAAATAATTCTGTGGAATTCCATCATCTGTTATTACAGATACTTAAAAGCGTCATTTAATGTATTTTAGTGAATCAAGATACAACCGACTGTCAACATCTTCATCAGTACCTGAAGATCTTGAATATGATAGGGTAAGTATTCTAGAGTTTTGATATGTTTTTTTTTTAATGCAAGCTATTTAATGGAATCTGTTGTAATTTGCCATTCCACCTAGCCCAATGAACCAGTCATTAAACTGGAAGACCATCTATATGCAAAAATTAGTAATGCATTGTGTATTGTGTTCTTATAGAACCATACGTAATCTTTCTCCATTTCCTGACAAACTATTGCCATATCACAAACCAGTATCTTGTTTTGTCATTTTTAAGTGACTTTTTTTTTTTTTTTTTTTAATTAGGAGGGGGACTATATGTTAGAGTTTCAAAGGGGAGGCGGGGAAGAAAAAAGACTACTAAATAATTTGTTCTTAAATAACAGTTCAAAAAGTTACATTATGTTCACATTGCAAATAATACCTAGTTGGTCTTTATAGTATGTTGTCTTCCTCATGAAGATGAGAAAACTGGATGCAAGTGTGAGGCTAGTAATAATGCCATGTGCTCTTAATATTAAAACTGGTTTGGAGTAGAAGACAATTTTTTGGCCAAACTTTTAATTGGTTCCATCCATGGTTTCTCTGGAGTCTTTGAATTCACACACCTCTCTCATTTTGTGTTGCAGCTTCAGAATGAACCATGCCAGAGTTGTCCAACGTGGCAGCCTACATTTTAACATTTTTTATATGTATCAAGTTAATATCTAGCCTTGCAACTAAATAATTGTGTGAGCATCAAAAGCATACTGGTGTTTGATCAGGATTGCTCTGCTATTTGTGTAGTACTTCATCTTTTTTAAAACCCTAAAGCAACTTTATCATTGAAACTGTTGAATAAAGATGTGTCTCTCTAGCTCAATACTATTCACTTGAAAGAAGAGGCCTTTTGAGCGAGAAGGTTTTTTTGGGGGTTTTTTTTTTTTTTTTTTGCACATACTGGAACATTCAGTGAGATGTGATCTCTGCTGTACAGTTTCATAGGAGGATTTGTAAACCTATACATGAAGTCTTTCTGTTAATGTAATCACAGCATTGTTTCTAACTGCTGTTTAACTGATTAACTTGTATTAGACTCTCATGGAACTTATCCTTGAAATTGGAGAGTCTCTGGAAATGGTTTTGGAAAAAATAATCACCTTTTCTGYTCTAAAACAATCCTTTAAAAAAAAATTCCTTAGAAGCCTCAATCTTGACTTCTTTTCATTGGAGATGGGATCTGGACACAGTTGTATAAATTTAAGAAGCCCAAGCAATGAATGTGCAAGTAATAAAAAACTCTTAAATACTCTCTGAAGACAGACATATGAAGTACCTTGTAAAAAGTATGTAGAGTATGAGGTATTTTTCTGTATGTTTCTAAATGATGATTTCAGAGCAACAAACTGCCAGCTTTTTAGCTAAGAGATTGGCTCAATAGAAACACTTCTCTTAATTGTACAAATTCGAGACTATGTTTTTTGTATGTTAGCTCCTAAAAACTTCCTTCTTTATTTATAGGGGTTTTGTTCTTGGATGACAGCTGCTTTTCGGATGCAGTAAGTGTATGAAACAGAAATAGTGAGCTGTGGTTTGCTTTGCATTTTTTTTTAATTAAAAAAGGAGCGTTGCATTCAAAAAATTTTTTTTTTTTTTTTTTTCCCCTTGAGTAGATAGAATTTAATACAAATAGTGATACAGGTGCCTCTGGTGGGTTGGAAAAAGAGTATGAAAACAAGGTCAGCTTATGGGAATACTTCTTCAGGATACAGTCATCCTTCTGCTGGCAGCCCAGCGACTTCCTGATCTTGGGACAGTGTGCGAACCTAAGTGAATCTATGGCATTTATATGGATTCTGAGCTAATAACTAGGCTCTAGGCTTTTACTCTTCAAAGAGTACTGTGTGGGTGTTCCCCTGTTTGAAGCCAGCAGGGCCCCAGGCAGGAAACAGGGTTTCCCTGCAAGGATTTCTGTGGAGAACTGGTGGTTTAGTTGGGGCTGGAACTGACTAACTAGGAAAAGCCCATCCCACTGTTTCCCAGAAAGTGAGCATTTGAGCATTAGATAATGTGATGTTCGTTCTTTGTATCTCTTGGGGCTTAGTAAATCATGATTTTTTTTAAAGATCTATTTCTAGCTTGGGTATATTGAAACAAAAAAAGGGTGGGGATTGAGCCTTTCTTTCTCCCTTTTTGCTAGTTCAGTTCCTTCCTTTTCCAAGAACTCCTATTTTAATGATTTGTCCTGCTGACAATGGATAGATGATGAGAGTTCATTCCAAAGCCTATTAATATCTTCTGTTAATTGGATGTCATAAGAGTAAGGTGATTCTGTTGTCATTTTCCTCATGTGGAGCCTTTATGGACATGGGTGAACACTGTTACAGTGTGATCTTAAATTTTGAGAGCTAGGCTTAACACCTTGCGACTGTCATAAAGCAGGAGGTCACAGGAAATGACTTTGTTCTCTTTTAGGCTGATAAAAAAGAACTTGGATTTATATTTGCTTTTCAGATTACTTGTTTCTGTTTTAAATTCCCTCATGTTAATTTTTTTATGTTGATACTGTAAAAGAAAAAGACACTTTTGGAACTTCAATTTATGCATGAAAGAACACAACCATGTTGACAAGGGATAGGGGTTGACGGAGATGTCACTGGGTAGACTAAGAAATTAGTGTATGTTCAAAAACCACCCGTCAAAACCCCAAGGATATTAAGTAGACTGACCATGTGCTCTTCTGTCTATGATGCAGCGATGATGAGATTCATGAGAGGTGTGGTGAAGATGCCATACATTACCTTGCCTTCCAGCGTCACATCATCTGTTTGTTGATTGCTGTCAGCATTTTGTCTGTGTGTGTCATATTGCCTGTCAACCTATCGGGTGATCTACTTGGTAAGAATTTTTTTTGTATTCTGAGAAGAATTTTGTGTTTTATATCATTGCAAAGCTTTTAGGATTTTTTTATTTTGGTAAACTTTGTAAGGTTTGTGTTGTTTTGTTGTGGGTGTACCCCCGCCCCAAGTCTGATGTGTGTGTCATTTTGTGTGAAATTTGTATGAGAGTAGAGGGTTCTTTAAACGTCTGGCAAAAACTGTTGTCAGAAACAAGATGGCAGACCACATGCAGACATAGACAGCTAGACCTAGAAGACTCAAGGCAGGATTAACTTGACTGATGCCCTCTTAACTGATGTTTATCTAGGCACTCTTTATGATTTTTATTGGTGGTGATTGCTAATGGAAACTGTTTTCACAGCTGAGAAATCTTTTTCTAGTGTCCAGTCTGAATCTCTTTTGCTGCGATTTAAGATCACTGGGGAGAACAGATTATTCTTTTCCTCTTTGCAATATCCTTTTAGCTGCTTGAGGATTATCAATTAATCTGTGCTTTTTCCTCTTTTTGATAAACCAGACCAGTTAATTCGGTCATTAATGAGAAATGCTTTCCCTTTGGCTGATCATAAAATCATCAGCCATCCTCTGAACTTTTTTATTATCTAGCTAGACTGTCTCCCATTGTTCCCTTCTGTCTTGGTTTGCGGCTCAAAACTGGACAAATGTTCTCGCTGAGACTGACTGAGACTGTCAGTGCTGACAGACAAAGAATTATTTCATGTTTCTTGCAGTCTAGTCCTGATTATGTCTGCCAGTGTGACACCTACCTCTTTCCATTATTAACTCACACTCAACAGATACAGTAAGTGTGTCCTCTAGTCTGCCATTCAGGTTGCTAATGAGAATACTGGTGGACAGAACTCTGTTAAATCCTCTTTAAACATTCTTCCATTTTTGATAATGAGCCCTTATAAGCCCATCTTATACCTGGCTTTGTATCAGTCTTGTCCAGATCACGTTTACAGAGTTGTTCGCTGTTGATCATCTTGGTGAATAGTGATGCAAAAAAAGCAATAATTCATTTGGTTTTCCCAGGAGCTCTCAAGCGGAGTACTTGCTTGTGTTTTGTTCTTATACCACAACAGTTGCGTCTTATTTTATGTACTGACCTTGCTGATCTTTGTCCCTATAATTTATTCTCTTCTATTGTCCTTAATAATGTGGCCTAGTTTTTGTTTTCAGTGTACTCCTACCTATGTGTTTTAAAGAGCCTTGTGACATAGTCCTCCTCTGTAATGGGAAACATTGTACCTGTGCCTTTAGTATTGTTTCTTTGTGGAACTGCCATCTCTGACTTCCCTTTTATGAGCTCTTTCTTAGCAATTCTCGTTTATATTAATATCTGCTTTCTTAAAGACCATTACTGTTCTTTTTTCCTTCTTTGCATTTCTTTTCTTTTTTTGCTCTTTCAAAGGACCCTTTAGCACTTCACAGTCACTTCTCTTTCCTTGCTTTCCATCTCTGTGTTCTCAGCCAGCATCCCTAGTTTTACAGAATCAAATCCAACACAACTGGTGCCCTAGTTGCTGTCTTCACCTCCTTCGTAAAGTAAAGAGAAAGATGCCAGTGCCATCAAAGAATTTATAGAACATAATTCCCTCTTCTGGTCTAGTTACTACCTGTATATTTATACCAAAATGGATTTTGCAATACGCATCAATTTGTGTGCACTGTCCTTCTCTAACTACAATTTGATAAAAGTTGTAGTATCTTGATGCCAGTAGATGCTCTCTGTTAATTCAAATGGTAGAGTATGGCTGGCCTTCTAAAGCAGGAGAATACAGCTTCTGTTTTCCTGCATTAATTTTTGTGATGCTAGGAAATACAGCTGAAAAACAAATACGAAGTTTTAGTGTCTCTCCCCTTCTTCCTCCCCTTCCACCATATGTTGATTTTGTGCATTTGCAGTTCTTCCTGTTGTGATGACTTAACTTGCAATGTGGTTTAACAGTCTATGCTAGAAGATTGTTTAGCTTTCCAGATACACTTAGCTCTTTTTCCTTTGTGAACACGTACTCAATTTTCACTCACTTGCATTATCATTTTTTAAAATATTTGACAGTCTAGAGAGACAATGTCATATAAACTTTCTCATTTTTGACCTTACTAAGGTTATCAGTACTGTTTTGTCAACACTGAATTAATGCAGTTTAAAAAACTGAGATAAGAAATCAGTGAAGATGGAATAAAAATGTGAAGGAAATATGTTCAAATCCCTAAACAATGTTGTTAATGGACATGAAGGGAGATTGGAGGGAGAAAGGGAACTGCTGCAACGATACAGTATTCAGATTTTTAAAATAATCTATTATTTCTCTTGATGGGTTGAATGTGGTATAATCCTTTTTTTTTTTTTTTTTTTTTTCCTCCAAATTTAAAATGCAATACAGTGTAAACCAGAATTGATTATGATTCTAATTCTTTTTAACAATGAACATGCTCAGCATTAAGAAGAAGTATATCAACATTTTAAAAAAATAGAATAAAAGCTGACTTTCTGATAGTTTGCCTGTGAATGTTGCACCGGTTAATTATGCTACTTGTTTTTGTTAGATAAAGATCCCTATAGTTTTGGAAGAACAACTATAGTAAACTTACAAACTGGGTAAGTAAATCTTGCAGAGTACTTTCATGCTTATGTCTGTTTCCCGCCATAGTCTCTAAACACATGAATTGATACTTGCAGCATGGCTCATGGGGTAGGAATTACTTATTCATGCTTCATCAACTGAAACTGGGATATGTTCAACTTCAGGCTATGCAGTTACACTGCTGATAAGAAATCTGGAGACTTGGCTTCTACTCTCTCAGCTCTTACTTCTTACACCACATGTTTCTCTTGGCTAATGACTGCACATCTAGCGATATTATTTTCAGAAATTTCCACATTAAAAGAAACCATACTTCAGAAGGAAAATAAAGCTGACAGCTTTACTAGAATGTGTAACTCGGATGATTTAAATTCCCTTACATCAGATTTATGTGTGTGCATATCCCTCCCATCTGAGATCATGATTAAAATTACTTCTATGTGTTTTAAAAACAGTCTGTAAAATAGTTGAGATACAAAGCTGTACAATTTTTCTGTTTTATTATCTGATCAATCCACGTCTATCCATGCTACTACGACCAATAGAGTTTCTGCCAATGCACTTTGGTTTTTTTAACCATGTTATGAATCCTAGTAGCTACTGGGGACTTTCTGTTTGGCTGGGTTTTTTTATCTGTAAAATAAGTTCCTGTATTTTAGGTTAATTGTAATTATTAATGCTCTTCGCAAAACTGAAGAACTCTTCCCAGAACAGAACTTCTGTAAACTTTGAGGAAGGAGCTATCAGAGAAGCAGAATTTGTTCCCTGTATTAGGCTGTTTTCAATTTGAGTAAGGATTGTGTTCAAGGAGAGTTCAGTTATGCACTCAGCACAGTAACTAATAAGGCCAATAAAAAAGTTTTGGCAAATAGCATGGTGTGTGCTATTGGTCATCTGAATGAGAAGGCGCAAGTCAAATGCTGCCCAAAAATGTCCATGTCATAGAATACCTGTTTTCTTTGTAGGTCTGTTACCCATAGAATTTTATAAGCAAGTAACCCTAATGGCTGTCCAAGGCATCTGCATAGGTGTGACTGATTACCAGTAACTACCTTTTTTTCTTGTTTTGTGTTCAGTGAGAGGTTCTGATCTGTTTAGCATTTTGATGGCTACTTGTATCAGTTGGACAATTAGATCTTCCTGTTTCTCATATTCATAACATTTTGTCCGACAGTAATAATCTTCTTTGGCTGCACACGGTTTTTGCTGTTGTTTACCTGATTCTGACTGTTGGCTTCATGAGACATCACATGAAATATGTCACATATAAAGAAGAAAACATAGTAAGTTTCTGTGTTGGGGTGAAAAAAAACATACAGTGTGTTTGTAAGTGGATAATGCTAAAAAAGCAATTGCTAAGATGCCTCCTGCTTGCTAGAATGTGACATAACTGTGAAGGAATTCACTGAAAGCAAAGCTCCACTGAATGAACTGTGAAAATGGATGGAGAGAAGGGGATTGGGGAGGGATTTGTGAAATTTTGGTGTAACCTATTACCAATGTAGAAGGTGAACATGGTGCTGTCTTGAATAGATGCAGCTCCCATCAAAATCAAAATTTCCTACCTTTTTTCCCCTCTACAACACAGCTACTTGTGCTGTGTCACTACCTTCCTCACATTCTTGTTTTCTCTTTCATGATGTGGTTTCTCAAAATTGGAGTTGCATTTTCTCTTGCAGGTTAAGTGCACATTGTTTATAACTGGTATTCCAAAAAATGCAAAAGAAGAGACAATACAAGGCCATTTCACGTAAGTTCCATGCTTGAGTAGTATCATTAGGAACAGGAGATTTAAAATTGTCCTAGTAGTTTTACCTGCCCAAGCAGAAATGTTTTTTTGACTTTTGCACTGTTTAAAATTTGTATTATAGTATCCGTCTTCTAAAAGCATATCTTATTCCTTAGACAGAATTGAGAAAAAACTACATTTCAATAAAGTTAGTTAGCTAATCTTAAAATCAGAATCTAAGAAAGTGGCTGTGTATCCACATTTTCCATTCATGCTCCCACATGGCCTTTACTTGGGAATAGTGCTGCACATCTCATATTAAAGTAACTTTCGGCAACTGTCTCTCTGGAAGTCTCCGCTCTGTGATACGTCATTCAGAAATGAAATGAGTGATTGAGATGTCAGTTAGACATCAGTGATGCTCTTTGAAACAGTTTCTTCATTGTACTTCCTGTTCTTATTGTTGTCATGCACTGCTTCCTTTTCAGTGCTGCCTACCCAACCTGCGCTGTGCTGGAGGTCCAGCTGTGTTATGACGTAGCCAAGCTTATTCATCTCTTCAAAAAAAGGTACTTGTTTTTGTAATCTCCCCGAGTTTAGCATAATTTTATGAATGCTTTGCCAGTCCTTAATCAACATATACCGGTAGTACTAAGCTTGCACATGCTAGCAATGAATTCTGCTCTTAAAGTTCTGGTCTGGACTTCAGTTAGATTCAGCTGYGTTTTAAGGTGAGTTGTGGGGTTCAGCCTGTTTCTTGTAGGTGTGATATGTTGTGTGTTGCATAAGGTAAGCTTTGACTTGCTGATTATTTATGTATGTATGTATTTAATTATTGTCAGGCAGTGCAAAGTAGAAAAMCCAACTATTGAATTAATAACTCTAGGACCCTGCTTTTTTGGCTGGAGGTGCTGGTCGCAGGAGAAAAAAGTGTTGTCTTCTGGGCCATACATTGTTTTTTTTCCTGGAACCTCACTACAAGTGTAGGCTGTATAATGCTGTTACAGACTTGAAAATAAATTATACTAAGTAGCCAAAATAAGGTATATGAATATCTTTGGTGACAGATTAATTTGTTATCAGTCCTTGACATAACTTTTTCTCTTGGGGATTATATTCTACTTAAGCTTTATGTTGATACTGTTTTCTTGCAAAATGTTATGGATTTATTTTTCTGTCCAGAAAACAGGCAGAAAAAAGCCTGACTTACTATGAACACCTGCATCAGAAGTATGGCAAGCGGGTCCAGATTAACCCTAAGCCATGTGGTCAATTCTGCTGTTGTGAAATGAGAGGATGTGAAAGGGTAAGAGATTGTGTTCATTCTTAGTTATGGCTAGGTAGATCATTAGAAGAGCAGAGAATAGTTTTTCACAGAATCATAGAATCGTTAAGGTTGGAAGAGACCTCTAAGATCATTGAGTCCAACCGTCAACCCAACACCACCATGCTCACTAAACCATGTCCCTAAGCGCCACATCTACATGTCTTTTAAATACTTCCAGGGACGGTGACTCCACCACTTCCCTGGGCAGCCTATTCCAATGCTTGACCACTCTTTCAGTAAAGAAATTTTTCCTAATATCCAATCTAAACCTCCCCTGGTGCAACTTGAGGCCATTTCCTCTTGTCCTATTGTTAGTTGCTTGGGAGAAGAGACCGACACCCACTTCACTCCAGCCTCCTTTCAGGTAGTTGTAGAGAGCAAGAAGGTCTCCCCTCAGCCTCCTCTTCTCCAGACTAAACAACCCCAGTTCCCTCAGCTGCTCCTCGTAGGACTTGTTCTCCAGACCCTTCACCAGCTTCGTTACCCTTCTGTGGATGCGCTCCAGCAACTCAATGTCCTTCTTGTAATGAGGGGCCCAAAACAATATGTCACACGATTTTGTGTGACATCGTTGAGGTTCAGAAAATTCATTTATTGCAGATAGCTCATCCTTCATGTTCTTGCACTGTACAGAAAAGGAATTCCCCAAAACTTTTGAAATGTAATCTTAGTGCAAAAATGGAAGTACAAGAAAAACTTCCTGTTTGTTTGTCTTCATTGTGACGTGATTTGTAATTTGTGGAGGTAGTATGAGGAAGAGAGACTATGGTTTGTGTAAGCTGTATTTTAATGAAGATATTAGCCATCTGGTACTTGGATGTAACAGTCATCAATTTCCCGCCAGGAGGATGCTGTGGATTATTATACCAAAGTTAGAAATGAACTGATGGAAGAATATTCAAAAGAGGAACAAGCTGTTCATAATAACCCACTGGGAATGGCTTTTGTAACATTTCAAGAGAAATCCATGGCAACCTAGTAAGTTTTGTCTGCTGTCTTGTTTGTTCTCTTTTAACTATAATAGTACAGCTGATCTCCTGTTTGTGTTGCTTGTTTGCTTATGGTGGTTCTTCTTCCTTTCTTCTGCTTCACCATCCTGTGGATTTGGTCTGCTTTGCTTTCCGGTAAGTTTTCCCCATAAGTGTGCGTTTAGACTCTGTGCTTCAAGTGAAGAAAACATCTAAGGGACTAAATGGCTCTGGACACTTATTGGGATAAGGAGCCTTTCTCTTCTGTGTGAGATCCAGTCCATCAGTGTAGGCTAATACTAGGCCAGACTAATTGGCTCTTGAATATGAGTTACTGATTTCTCCATTTTCTACTGTGCAAATGGTCCAATTACCAAACTATCACAGTGGGTGCAAATTACACTGCTAGTTAGTCATCTCAACAAAGTAGAGTCAGTGACTGACCTGGCCGTAGATGATAGATACACATTATGTATCTCTCTTACCTGTTATTATAGATACATGTGTAGGCCTAATATCAGAAGTTGTTTAGCACCTTTTACTCAGTGATTTGTAGAGAAAATGCATGTAGCCTCTCATTTTCTGTTGGCACTTTGTGAGCATCTTTTACTAACACAAAGTGGGTAAAGGGAAGCAGAATAATATTTGTATTACAAAAATAACATATCATGCCTTTTTTATTCTTCATAGCCTCTCTCTGATTTAAATTGTCTGCATTCTTTTGACCTTCAAGTCATGTTAGAGTGCCAGTCTTTCAGGCTTTTTTTCAAGGAAGTCTAGGGTATAGAATTCCTTGCAAGAATTTGAGATGCTGGAGAAAGTTTTGCTTGCTGCTCTTTAACTGAGTAGTGATTGTGTGGTGAAATCTGCCCCCTTCCTAATTTTGTAATGTTACACACCATATTTAGGGAATCTAGATCTGAAATAACATTTTAAGAAGTGAAACTGAAAGAAGAAATAAGCACTGAAGTTCCTTCTCAAGCTGCTAATTTGTTGTATGTAGTTTTGATGGGATAGTCTCTCTTTGGGCATGTGTTCTGAGTTGCACTGCAGGCATCTCTGAGTTGAATTATCAAGAACTGAAAAGATTTTAGCTTTTTTAGCTTGGAATTGATGCGGTGGACTCCGTTCTCTGGAAAATTAGATTAGATTACATGTGAAGCTGAGGCTACCATCAAATTAGAAAGTTATTTGGTGCCCTTAGTGTGCTTTGCTCCACAGAGCCCTGAAGTAGGATGGGAGAAACAGGAAGCCAGGACTGAGGTTCATGGAGTCAGGGGTTGTAGAAGCTTGGTTAATGATGGTGCTCGGTAGTATAGCTGGTAGTGCTAAAGCTTGCTCTGTATGTATTTTTAAAAATAAACTGTCAAAGTATAATTAACTTTCTTAAATATTTGCTGCTGCAAGATGCTGGCAATTTGACATCACTGCTTGAATTCTGGTAAGGTAAAGCTCTGGGGTTTGGGAGTTATTTTTGTTTGTTTGATGTTAGTGTGTGTGGTTCTCTGTTTTCTTTATGTTAAGAGCACAACTGAGAAACAAGCATGTTCAGGAATTTTAGAGTCTACCTGTTCAAATATAATATCTACTGTTTCCATGCTAGTGTAATAGAGCTTATCTGGAGTGGAACTTCTTTTACACAGTAACACACACACACAGTTGTACTGTCTCTGAATATATGCCTAGCACTTCTATTGCTGTGTTTTGAGAAATCTTTGAAAGCATTTATTCTGTGCATGTTTAAATTTTGTTTAAATACATTGATTGTCAATCAACTCATAATATTCGAAGATGTGATTATTTTATGAGTGGGTGAAAGAGGGTAATATTTTGAATTGTGAGAATACCAGCATGATAAAAAATTTTTCTGAGAATCGGTACTCAAGGCAAAATTGGCTAGTTTTGATACTAATGTAATGAAATGAGAGTGCAGACTAATCCTTTAGTCTGCTTTGATTTGAAAACAGCTGTAATTACGTAAAGAGATGTTTGGGGAACTAGCTGTCTTTATTTTTTCCAATGCTCTGAGGCTTTGATCTATTTCTTTATATTTTTTTAATAGGAGTCACTGCTGTTGTTTGTGTTAGTAGAAGCACTGAACAGTTCAAACTAAGACTGCTTTTTRTTTCCAACTTTGTCAGATCTCAAAGACCTGTGGTAGTAACTGTTTATATGATGGTCATTACATGCATGATGTAATGTTACATTGTCCAAGTACTATCTTGATCTCTGGTTATTAAAAGCAAAAAAACCTTTATCACTATTCCCAGTCCTTCTCATTACACATGCAGCATTTTCAAGTGTAAAAATTTGGAAAAATCCTCCTCTTCTTTTTCTTCCTTACAGTATCCTTAAGGACTTCAATGCCTGCAAATGTCAGAGTATTAAGTGTAAAGGAGAACCCCAGCCATCGTCCTACAGCAGGGAGCTGTGCATATCAAACTGGGAGGTTACATATGCTCCTTATCCTGAGAATATTTGTTGGTAAGATTCCTGTCTTACATCCATTTATTTATGATAATGTAGGTTTAGAATGGGGTCAGGAAAAGGGGGCTGAGTGCATTTGTCTTTACATAAAATCTTAGTTTAGGGTTAGTGTTTGGATGTGGCTGATCTGCATCTTTATTTCCATTACTGGTGTTCTTCATTGACCTTGAGGAGGCCTGACTGGAATTTTGGCACCCCAAAGTTCTGGTACCTGCAGTTCCTGTTAACTTAAAAAAACAAAAAAACAAAAAAAACAAAAAAACAAAAAAAACCCAACACCAAAAAACAAACAAACAAACAAAAAAAAACCAAAAAAAAAAAAACCCACCCAAAAAAACCCCCAACAACCCAAAACCAAACTTTAATGTCTGTGCCTCAGTGTTTCCATTTTTTGAGGTTAATGCATATCTACTGTTGAGATCTGAGGAAAGCAACTTGGTGTTAGTGCTGAGTATTCTCCAAGTATGTATATTTTTTTTGAGTTGCCACATGACGAGTATAACTTGATCCACTCTGTGAACTATGGTCTGTCTTCTAACATCTTTTTATTGACCCAGTAAATTTCCCAGACTTTAACCACCACTTACAGGAGAGTGTCGGAAAACAGATAAATGCTTTTTGAATTAAACTGTTCTTGTGCTGCCTTCTGTCACACTTATAGGCTAAAAATGACTAAACATTTTCCAATTGCTTTGCAAATAACTTAGGGTTGGGTCAATATAATCCCCTGTTCATATAACAGTAAATTTGTTGTGACATTTCCATTGCCCAAACCAAAACTGCAAGCGAGACACAAACATGCACAAGTTTCACCTGTATGTAACCTTTTTTTTTAAAAAAAAGTACACTTTTTTCCTGATTATTTTAATAGAAAATTACTTTTAAGGTGACTATGCCATCTATTTCTAATAATTAAGAGGTTTTCTCTAGAATTACAATTCTGCAGTTGGGAATAAAGTACAGAATCTTTAACCGTAAAGCAAACAACCATGATTCTTAGCTGTGTCTTTTGCAGCTGTGTTATTTTGAGACATGAATTAAAAATCTCTTGCAAGCTGCTTTCCAAGTAGGGTCAGTTTAATCTGCCTTTTTCATGAAAGGGTTCTTGCATGCGTGTGTGCTTCATTTCCTCTTCCTTTCTTCAAGCACTCTGTTATGGACCCAGCAAATGATCGTTGAGACTCAGTGGGTTGAAGCACTTAACAAAGCTTTTCTAAACATCTTTGAGAAGGGAAGATGGTGGGGTTTTGTTGTGTGGTTTGTTTTTTTTTTCCTGTTCTTTTTCTTTTCTCCCCTCCCCCTTGAAGAAGAGGCAGCACAGGGATTTGCCAAGTTACTTCCCTAGGTTCACAAAAAGAGTTGTCATAATTGGGGATGTTACTGAGCCTCTGTATCCTTGTTTTGTCTGTTCTAAATACTTGGCTTTGGCTGGGGTTCAAATCATTCCAGTCCTTTTGGGAACCATTTTAGATAACATTTAAGAACTTCACCTGTTTAAGACCTATGGTTGCTGTTTTAATATGGCAGGAAGGGGTGCGGGGTTTTTTAATTATTTTTTTTCAAATCACAGTTTCTTGGGAGATTCTGCCTCTGATAGCTATTCTCCTTGCAGAAATTCTCTGTATCTTCTTCTATCTCTGTCTCTTCTTGTTCTAACTTTGTTTAGTACTTCCATATTATTAAACAGTGGAAGTATTTAATCCCAAACCTTAACTACATCAGACATTGTGTTTGTGTTATGAAAGACTAAATATGTTCTTCTGCAAGCGCAATTTATGTTATCATTCAAGAAAGGTTGCACAGTTTTCTTTATTTCTAACAGCAACTGGAACTTGCATAGTGCTTTGTTATATAACTCTGAGACTATGAAAGCTCAATTTAGAAAAAGCAGTGCCACCTGTTACTTGACAGATAGTATATATTTTCTTAACAGCAAATGCTTACTGCTTGTTTTTATGTCCTTCCCCCCCACCCCAGGAAAAATCTTCCAGTGCATGGACTGAAATGGTGGTTTAGATGGGCTTGCATTAATTTGCTTCTTTTTATTGTGCTGTTTTTTCTTACTACTCCTTCCATAATCATCTCAACCATGGACAAGTTCAATGTCACTAAACCTATTCACTACCTTAATGTGAGTATCACCATATGTTTGGATATAGCAGAGTATCAGACCAAAATGTTGATAAACTGATAGGTGTATAGTAAGACAATGAAACAATGTCTATAAGCTAAATTCAGTTGAAATTCTCAGGATTATTTTACGTAACTGCTGATTAAAAAGCATATGTCCAGAATCAGGTCTTTAGTCCTCTTTTGTTCCTTGATAGTAGGCTGAAGTAATTTCATCTGAAACTTTATATTATTATAAATATCTTACTTGTTTGTAGTAAAAATTTGCATTCTGAATTTACATAATTCTAAATTTTGTAATCAAAAACCTTTGCCAAAAATGGAATTTCAAGTCCAACTTGTATTTTTATTTTTATGATGAGAAGGGGGGAATTCAGATTTTAAACTCTGAAATAAAATGCCATGGTTTTATTTTGCTTATTGGATTCAAAACAGGATAGCATATATATCTGGTCCTACTTTGACTGCAGCTAAAGTCTGTTGCAAGCTGTTCATTTTAAATACTTCCCCAAGCTAGTGTAAACTACATAAAAACTGCTTGTGAGACTTCACTCTCATGGAATTTAATTCCCAATCCTACCCTTGTGTTTTGTCTTGCACACCAGTGCTGAGCACTCACTCATTTTAAGGCTGTATCTGAATATAATTTCCACAGTCCAACCTGGTATAATTTACAAAAAGCAAAATATTGCAGCCTCTGTTCTCCCACAGCTGCATTAAAACATTTTTAATACTTATTCTTACTTTTTTCCCTCCCACTAGAATCCCATCGTCAGTCAGTTTTTTCCAACGCTCTTGCTCTGGTCCTTCTCAGCTTTGCTACCAACAATTGTCTATTACTCAACTTTGCTGGAGTCCCACTGGACAAAGTAAGCAAGATTTTCCTCTGTTTTGGCCTTATCAGCTGCATTACTGAAATAAATGGAGAAAGAACTTATCTTTCATGGAGCTCTTAAATCCGCAGACCTCTCATAGCAGGGAATGTCATGTTCATTTCTCTTTCTAATGTTATAACCAACACTTCGGAGTTTTAAGTAATTTGTAATCAACGCAGCAAGTGTAATCTGACCCACATGATCTGCTTATGCTTCCCCCCCTGCCCGCCTCTTTGTGTTTAATCGGAAAGAAATGTATAAGCAGGCTCAGGGGGRTGTAGCTTCAACAGGAGCATGGGAAGTGCCTCTGAGCCCTAACTAGCTCACTCTCTGGGAAGATGGGTGGTGTGGGTTGGGATCCCCTCCAGGCTGAGAACATCACAGAACCCCAGAATCCCACTTCAACAGAAAGTGCTCTGACTGCTGGCATGCTGCTTATAAAAAGGGCCTCCATCTTTTTGTTGTTTTGTGTGGAAAAAAATGGTCTGGATGTAACTCTTGGTGCACAACTCAGTTGCTGTTGGATATTGTTAGTGGTGATCTGAGAAGACCTATGGGAGCAAGGCCCAGCAGATGTGTTGATGCAAGATTTTCAGATACGACCAGTGCACTCCAGAGATACCAAGCGCAGTGATGTGCTGCTAACTTGGAGAACTCGGCACAGCTTGGTTTGGCATACCAGATTTCACCCCCGGTTTACCTACAGTCAGATAAATCATGATACTGCATGCTGAATCCCAGCTTCACTCGACTTCACTCAATTGTTTTCCATAATGCCTGCAGTCATTTTTTGTTTGTTTTTATATTCTAAGGTCAAATTTTTTTTACTTTTTTTATTTTTTGTACCATTCCCTTGTAAGACATTATGCCCAGAATCTACTGTTTATTCATCAAAGTTGTATGCTTTTCATCAACCTTTTTTTTTTTTGGGGGGGGGGGGGGTAATTGCACTAGGCGCATGAACTTTGAGCCCTTCTTAATCAGTCAAAATAGTTTTCTAAAGTCACTAGTGATCACAGATCTGATTTCAAGCCTTGATATAGTTATACTGATATGTCCCACAGTGCCCAAGGGCTACATGATCCTGTAATAAAACCTCTGTGGTTTTAATGACCTATCAGATACCACCTTTAACAGTCTGAATTGTTTCTAGCAATCGCTGCACTTTTCTGGCAACAGTGTGTCACTAGATAGATGTTCCTGCTACTGTAGTAGGGGTATAGCATTAGTAGTGTCAGGTTGTTCCCAAAGACTTGACACGTGGCAAGGACAGTCAAGTATCTTGTCTAAGTGTCTGGTTTCTTGGCAGTCGTGCCCTTTTACGAACTGCCTAATCCCTCTTGGCGTAACATTTGAAGAGCTTTTTGTTTACAAGTTGTTGCGAGATGGGAGTATCATTGGATGAGAGACCAGCTGTGATTGTCGCACATCCCCTTACTTGTGGTGCAGACCTGTAAGTGTTGCTAATCTAGAGTCTGGATTAATGTTCAGAAATGTTTTCTTTGCCCAAGAAGATACTGAGAGCCTGCTTGGTCCAAATTAGTGAATATCTCAAAGATGTTTGTTTTGTGAGTATCTTGTAGCAATGTGATATGGGAGGGGAAGCTGGAAGTCTCACAGGTGCTGACATTTTCTGGGCAAGATCCTTCCTGTGTGGAAGTCTTCTGTATGACTTTCTTACTCTGATTTTTTTTTTTTTTTTTTTTTTAATGTTGGTAGATCTGCAGAGAACAGAATAATGATGCATAAAGTCTACATATTTTTGATCTTCATGGTATTGATTCTGCCCTCCCTTGGTCTGACCAGGTAAAGAATCATAGTTTAATGGAGTAATGTTTGAGTATTTTTATCATATGAGAAAACTTACTTCTGTTTTCTGGTTGCTAGTTGAGGTATAGTTGATGTACCCCCACTCCCTTCATTGTGTATGGTTATATTGTCATTATGCATTAGATTTCAGCGTTCATCTTTCATCTGAGGACCTTGTAGCCCTTAAAGTTTCCAAAGGCTGACTTCTCTTTTAGCAAAGAAATGTAAGACCTTGTAAGATCAATGACTAACTGAAAGTTGCCCATATTCACCATCATAGCCGAGAACGCAGTTTCCTGACTATGTCTTATACTTCAGTTATAGTTGTCCTTTTCTTTCCACCTTTACAGTATTTGGCTGTTTCCCTGGCTAACTGGGTAACATGTATTTGTCCTATCTATATAATAACTGCTAAAAACGAATAATTAAAACTTTAGTATGAAGTAGATGTTTCTGTTTTGTTTGATTCTGTATCTCTTTTCCTATTTCTGACTATCAGTAACTGTAATAAAGCTAAAGTAGTGTTCAGATTATTTGATTAAATTCTCTCTATGCACTATCCTGATCTGAACTACTTAAAAAGAGAAGCAATTTTATACAGTACTAAGCTGTTGGAGACTGAATTACATTAACCATCTTTCTTTCAGCCTTGATTTTTTTTTCCGTTGGCTGTTTGACAGAGAATCGTCTGATTCTGCAGTTAGGCTGGAGTAAGTATTAGCAACTCTTTGCTAAAGGAATACTTAGGACTTTTTTTTTTTTTTTTTTTTTTTTGCTGTTGACTAACCTTGGTTAGTGTTTGTTAAAATTTGCTGGGGGATGGTACCCTGGGGGATGAGGTTGAGCTTCTGAATAAGGGAAGGAGAATGCAAGTGATTTTGCTATGAAGAAATCCATACTTTTTTCCTGCTAGCTAATGTATGCAAACTTTCAATAAGGAGACAGTTATTTTCCCAAAACCTTACAAATGTTGTAGAACACAAGAAAGGACAGGATCATATGATGCAGGTGAGGAGGAGACCAGAAAATGTACTGAGGATTGTTGCATATCACGGACAGGGGATCTTCCCAAGGTTTACAGTGAGACCAAATAGCTGCAGCAGTTCTCTTTCTGTAATCCATTGACTCTTGATTTTAAGAAACATGAACGTTTTTACACCAGCATTGCAAATTTGCAGATATTGGTTATTATAAGCTCTTGTGACTGTGGCTGGAGGGAAAGAATAGAATGCAATTATTAGGACATAGTTAGGTTTCCAAATGCTGTTTCAAAATTAGTAACAAGATGACAATTAGGAGTTATTAAGCAAGGAGAGACAATTATTCTGTTGCAGTCTTATCTCATCTTGTCTCGGGTTGCTGTTGCAGACGTCAAATGATGCTCTTGTCTGCTATCAGCCACCCATCACACTGCTGTATCTTTTCCTGAACAGTTTATTCCTCATCCGAACTGCAACTCAGCCAGGCTCTTACAGTATACTACACTTACTACCTTTATAGCTATGTAGTACTCTTTTTCAACAAGATTATCGGAAGTCTTCTAGCCACTTCTTATGGTGTCCAGTGCTTATCCTTATGGTAAGAGATTTCCAAAGGTGATAGGGATCCATTTTATATATGCTATATTTGCTTGTCTGCTTTCCAGTCAGTGTCTGATGTCTTTCCTTGCAGATGTGTCTTTTTGCCTGACCAGGGGGCCTTCTTTGTGAACTATGTGATTGCCTCTGCTTTCATTGGCAATGGGATGGAGCTGCTGCGCCTGCCTGGCCTCATCCTTTACACCATACGCATGATAATGGCCAAGTCCACAGCAGAAAGGAAAAATATTAAACAGGTATTAGAGCCCCTCCTTAGCAAGAGGCAATTAAATGACTGATCCTAATCAGAAACAGTGGGAGCCCCCATCCTTCATACCATTAACTATCATCTCCTGTCTTTTTTTTTTTTTTTGGCCTTTCACTCATCCATGACAGGTTCATATTCCCTTCATTTGCAGCACAGATAACGGGGAGGTATTTATTCAAGTCAGAGATAGTCAAAAATCAAAACCCAAGCTCTGAACTTCAGGTATTATTCTCTTCATAGCTCCAAGTCAGAGTTTTATGATTTGGATTTTATAGGATAATTCTGATTTTATCTTATAGTCTAAACTTCAGGGTTTTTTAAATTCAAATCTGTCTATAGTTAGTTTCTTCTGTCAGCCCATAGGTGTGTACAACTTACTTTAATCTGAACATACACCTAGCAAAATATATACTTATTGTCTATATTCCATTTTAAGTGGTGGACTTTCACTTTCAGATGATGTGTCATCTTGCAGCTTGAAATTCCAGGTGTTACAATGGGAACTTAAGCCTGTATACAGCTGCCCCGTTCTTCTCTTTCTTCTTTCCTTTTTTTTTTTTTTTTTTTTTTTTTTTTTTTTTTTTTTTTTTGTGGGTGGTTGAGTTCCATTTTTAAAAGATTCTTTTAAACATTCACTTCTGTTAACTGTTGCATATTACCCCTTGCTCTGGTTGAAATGATTTATATTGATTTCCTCATCCCAAGAGGAAAAAGTGGGAATACTGACCACACCAAAACTTTGGTACCTTGAGCTTTCCCTACTGGGAAAGCCAATACAAGGAACAGTACAGATTCAATGGAATCTGCAGTGAGATGAAGGTTCTGAGTTTGGCACAATTATTTTCTGCCTTGTGGTTTTAAGTAGTTGCTTCTTGTAGATGAAAACAGATTCCCTGGGGAATTACTTTAAGGCTACGAAAGAAGCAGCATATTTTCTGTAAGTACAGATGCTTAAAACGCATAATACTTCATCTCTCTAATTACATCATTTATGCCTCTTGGGGAAATAACTGATCTCTCATAGGGAGAGAATAAGAGTGAATCTATTCTTAACTCCTGACACGCTGATAGATGACATGAGAGTTTTGGGTGTTTTGTTTTTGTTCCTAGCAACAAGCATTTGAATATGAATTTGGAGCAATGTACGCCTGGATGTTGTGTGTGTTCACTGTCATCATGGCCTATAGCATTACGTGTCCCATCATTGTCCCATTTGGTAAGTTTTCTGATGAGCTGTGGGCACTGTGTCAGCCAGATGGGGGCATGTGGGAGGTTTGGAAGGCCCAGTTCTGCATTCTTATTCCAGTTCAAAAGCTGATAACCCTTAGGACTTGGATCCAAGTTTCCTTCCCTTCTTGTGGAAAAACAGGGCAGAAGATGGTGAATTACTTAGCTCTTGTACTGCCTTTAGAAGTTGAAAGATTATTTAATGTCTATTAGATGCTTATTTTATTTCTCAAGTTTGAGTGTATTAGCCCTGGTAGTGGTTTTTAATAGTCAAGCATAGGAGTTCATGCAGGTTTGGGGATGAGAGGATTATTTTTATCTCTGGGTTCTTGAGGTCTGGGAGAAGCAAGCTGCAGAGGGTACCCAGCCTGGAGGTCCACCTTAAGCAGCCAAACTTGACTGGAGACATTCTGATCCCCAAATCCTTTAGGCACATTTGAAATAACTTTTGTCCTGAAGTTTGACTGATGTATGTAAAATGAAGCACAAAAATAAGCGTGTTGATCCAGTAGCAAGAGACTGGAAAATGACCTGTCCTTTTCACTACTGCAGCTCTTCTGCGTTGCAAACCATTTATCTAAAATTCCACATCCTGAATGAGAATGAGAAAAGGGGCTGTGGTCATTGCTGTGCTATGGACAGCTGTATGCTCCATGGTCCTGACCCCAGGGATGTGACCTAACGATGTGCTGACTGCTTTGCTGGGACATGGTCTTGGTGAACACCAAAGCTGCCCTTTGACCGGAAAAGGAAATGCTGTATGCTCTGGTAGATTTGCTGGCTTAGAAAACCAGTTAACTAGGAGTTCAGGGCATGTGGGTGGAGCGCAGCTGCCCTGTGGTGTAGATGGAGCTGCAGTCCTACAGGACCCTGAGAAGGTCTCCAGATCTCTGAGTCACAGACTTCCATTTTCTAGGGTGTTTCTTATTCAGTTGGTTTATCTCTGTCCCATGAACAAAACTTAATATTTCTGCCTTAAGTTGCCTATATATCTGGCTTTGAATACTTCTTCCTGTACCAGCCATTAAATCCTGTATGGGTGTGCAAGAAACTTAGCAATCTGTCTAGAACTCATGGACAGTTGTCCATTTTAGTGACTGTGACATGATCTATGTCTTATTTTATTGCATCTTTCGTTCACAGAGATTCTGGACTGTCATAAGAATTATGTATAAAGAATCATTTCAGCAGCTAGAGATATTTCCACTCTGGAAACCTGTTTATCAGGCATAAGTAGTACTAAATCATTTTATATAGCTGGTGTTTTCCTTTTCTAATCCAAAATTTTAGAGAGCTAGATACAACATAATTGGCTAAATTAGATATTGTTCAGAACTGGTTTTAATCAACAACATTATTATTGGGAGAAAGTGGCCAATTTTTTTGTAACAATGTACTTGATATTTATTTACATTTCATTTTGTGTGCAGTTGTAAATATCTGAATGTGCTACTGCATACCAGAGCTGTTGCAATTCATAGCTGTCGCAGCAGTAACTGGCTTTTTTTGGGGATAAGAAATAGCTGACTTGAAATCCAGTCATGAATCTGTTTGAGGCTGAGAGGGAGACGTTAAGCCACTGTTAGACCTTTCTTCCTTACCAGTATGGTGGGGGAGGAGTTACCGAGTCTTCCCTAGCAGCTTGGCCTCATGTGCCAGCCCTAGGAAGGAGCTCTGGGTTCTGTCTGGGAGCACGAGTGGTGCCACAGAGAAGTGTGTGGAGAGGGGGAGGGATGGGGAGACCCTGCGGGTCTTGGGCTGGGGATGCAACAACCTTAGGAGCAGGCTGCTGTCATGCAGCTGTACCCCATTCATATTTGGGCTGTATCTACCATAGGTATCTAGATTTTCAGTCACTTGGTTAGTGTAGATCTCCTCACAGAATTGCCGCTTTTTATCAAGTCTTCAACAACCTCTCCTTGGCTCTCCCTTTTTTTCCTTCCAGGTTTAATATACATACTCCTGAAGCACATGGTTGACCGTTAYAACCTTTACTACGCGTATCTCCCTGCCAAGCTGGAGAAGAAGATGCACTTTGCAGCTGTGAATCAGGCCCTTGCAGCTCCAATTCTCTGCCTTTTCTGGCTCTATTTTTTCTCATTTTTGCGGCTAGGTAAGTATTACCTTTTTCCACCTAGAAGCTGCTCCTACCTCTCTTGCCAACTTACCTAAATTACATGTGAAGTTTCATAGGCTTTGCGAGCTTTTCTTTTTGCTTCCATAAATGGGAAGTCATGGTGGTTACCTGTGGCACTGAATTATACAACATTTGCAGCTTAAATAAGTTTGCATAAAACACTCGGATGGAGATGGCTGATACGTTAACTTAAAACTGTTAGCATGGAGCTTCCTATTTCTTCATTTTATGGGAGATCATGTGTTCCCTAAATCTGTAGAGTTTGAATTGGCCAGTTGGGCTGTGGAGTGACAGACAGTAAAAATCATTAAATAAAACAAAAATCTATTCAGAATTAGCTCTTTCTAGTAAGATGGTCTCTGGCTTCACTACCTGCATTTGTGTAGTCTCTGCATAAGTTTAATTTGCCTGGGTGAATTGGCTACTGCCTCTGTTGTACCACTGTCATTTAGAAAAAACTGTTAAAATGTTGGCTAATGCTAGTAAGAACTGTGTTCTACATCATCTGTCAAACTTTACATGGAAGACTGCAGTGAGATGGTGACCCTCCTCCCCATACTGTAACTTAAAAACTCATGTTTTGTGTGTAATTAATTTATAAATAAGGATGTTCTGTATTTTGCAAATACTTGGCACTGATAGCATTGGCTGTGGTGTACTGACAGCTTTGACATCAGAAGAGGTAGGCGATAGCTTATGGCTTTTTATCCGTGATACAGGAGGAAGCATTTGGCATGGAACAGGGATGCCGGAGGGAGTTGAGCTTCCCTTCTTGGGAAGGAGGCCCTTGGTATTTTGCTCTCTTCTCTGCTTTCACAGCACTGATGACAAATGACCACGCTTGCATTGTGTTTTTCTAGCATACCAGTAGTAAAAAAAGGTATTGTTGGCAGACTGTCCTCTAACTTTAGAGATAGCTCCCTGTGGATGTAAGAGGCACTCGGAACTATTGCTTCAGGCTGACCCTGGATTTGAGCAGATGTCCCTGCATTACTTGTATGTTTGAGAGCTTGTTTTTTCCCTTGTTTTGAGAGCTGTCTTTGCAACCAGGAAGACCAACAAATCGACGTCCTCTAAAATAACAGCAGAATTTCTAGAGCATGCTTTAGAAAAATCAACTCCAAACATGCAGCAATTGATGTGCCTCTTCAATTGTTATGAAGGAATTCCTGGTGTAGTAAAAATTAAATCTTTATAATAATGTTTTCTGGTTCTGCATCTGTGGTAAAACCATCATTTGTCATGGAACTTAGTAATGGAAAACACAGACCGGACTACTGTGTTTGGCTTGGTCAGTATAGAGGATCCTGTTTACAGGATGTTGTTCAGTGATTTGTCAGCACACGGGGCAGTCTAGCCAAGTGGTATGAGTCTGAGAGGTAGGAACTTGAGATTTTGATTTCATTGCCATTGATTTCATTGCTGCTTCTTGTGCCGAAGAGAAAGAAGGAGGGGGAASAGTGCTCTGCTCCTTATCTGCAAAATAAATTAGTTTATGGTGTGTAAAGCTTGATTGCTTAGTCATTGATTTGTATAGTTTGCCTGGTATGGATATTTGAGTCTGGTTGAAGAGTACAGTGATAATACTCTGTTTTCTCACTCATTATATTAATGTAAGGCTGGAAGGACTTCTATCCCAGTTCTCAGTCAGGATCAAATACCACTTGACTGCATACAGAAGGTGATAGGCTGTACTGGTGTCACTTATTTCCTTCTCAGTCGCTGTTTTCTTCCTCAGCTTGCATGCCATCCACGCATCATACACCAAAAGCACCACTGGGCCTCTCACAACAGAGGCGGCGATGGTACTATCTGCAGTTCAACCCCTGTCTCCTGGGATAGTCACTTAAGTCCCATGTTCTCTAGAGCTTTTGGCAGGGAGGAGTGCTGAAGACACAGGGCAGGGAAAACTGATCTTTTGAGATTTCTTCTTCCCTGATCTCTGCTGTTTGCCTTGTGGTTCACACCATACATTGGCTTTGGTGTAGACATGCCTCACCAGCTGGTAAATACTGATGTAACCTACACTTACAAAAATAACTTCTTCTAAAGGACATTCCATAATACCCATAGGGAGGTTTTTTCACTTCCCTTTTTGGTTTGAACAGTGACATGTTTGTGGGGGGTTTTTTGGGTTTTGTGTGTGTGGTTTGTTGTTTTGTTTTTGTTGTTTTTTTTGTTGTTTTTTTCYTCTCTTCCCCTCATGAGCAGATCTGCACAGGGCTTTTATAACCTGCTAAAAATTAAAACTTGTCTGTTCTGTGCCACTGCATATGCTGGGGTTACCACAAAAATGTTTGAGGGTTGGTGTTGCCTCTTTTGACTAAAGAAGCTTGGAAACAGCTAGGTATTGAGGTTTTTTTCCCCTGATATCTTATTCAAGTCATCTTTGCTGCAAAATGAGATTAATTTCTTCAGAATATTTCCCCAGTGGACCTGAAGAATAGTAAGTCACTGTAATCATTATAATCATTATGACTTTTACCATACTAGAGGGTGCTACCATGTCCTTTCCTATAGTTTTACCTTTCTCTCTCTCTCTGAAGAAAAACTTACCTTTCAGCTTAGTTCATGTTTACTCAATTTCTTATCTTGTTCCTTTTCCTTGGATTCCTCACAGTTCTGTCCATGTTTTATCATGGTGTCCTACACAGACAAGGCTGTTCAAGTTGAAGGTTCAGTAGGTAGCACCAAATTATTTTGTATAGGTACCAGAGACTTGCTTTTTTTTTTTTTCTTCCCATGTCTCGTGAAAGCATCACACTACTATTGACTGCTTTCTAGCTTGTAATCATCAGTTGTATTCTGCAGTGCTGCAAGCTTGTTATCCCTCATATCTATATTTCATTTTTCCTTCCAAATTGTAGTTATTTACAGTTTTCTACATACAATTTCATCTTACTATTTATTTTTGGTTGTGGGTTTTTTCCTTGAAAGAGGGTGAGGTCGTCTAGTCTATCAAGTTAATTTTGATTTTTTTTTTTTTCCCCCCCTATTTTTTTTTTCCTTTGGGTTGTTTGCAAGCCATCTAGTTTGGTGCCATCATCATATTTAATAAATGGACTCTATCTTTTATATTTCACAGATCATTAATGAAAGTATTTTAGAAGTGGGTCCAGAATAGATGACTGAGGGATGAGGAGAAGAATCGCTCTGAGTATTGTTTATCATTCAAGTATTGCAGCTGCCTTTCTTGGCCTTTAAGGAAGCTGGGGAAACAGCTTGCTCAGCAGTTTCACCAGTCAACAAGCTTTGTGCATAATGAGGTTCTCCTGTTTGTGGCTGGAAATGGCATGCCCAGTCCTCTAAGGAAAAAAAACCATAAGGCTTCTGAAAATGGGGAAGATGAAGTAAAGGTTTGTTTGGTTTGTCTTTTTTTTTTTTCCCTGCTATGTATTTTTATATTGTATTCTCTGGATATTTTTCTAGGCTTTAAAGCACCTACAACCATGTTTACCTTCCTAGTTGTCAACATCACAATTGTTATTTGCTTGGCTTATACTTGTTTTGGCTGTTTCAAGTACCTGAGCCCACTGAATTATAAGGTAAGCGATGGATACCTAACACCTTTCAGCACCTACCTATGTGCTTGACGTAGCACCAGCTATTCCTACTGGGTTATTTGTGCCTTCTCGCTAGCAACATCTGTCCGCAAAGGTTCATTCTGGTAAGATGGCTAAAGAGGGCTGATAGTAGAGGTAGGTTGCTTGGCACAGTGGAAAGTCTGTCAGTGTTAGCAGGAACTGAATTTGACAGGAAGGAGCAGCATAGAAGAAGTATGCAAGAGGATTGGAGGAGAGAGTACCAGCACTGCACAGAGATCTCTCTGTGCAGGTTTTTGGGCGCTTACCATCTCTGTATGTTGTTTTGACTGACCAATTTGATATTGTCTCTCTTCCTTTCCCCACCTGTTACTGGTTACAGATAGAAGACATGCAAGGTGAAAGAGGAAATGACACAGATGTACCAACCATCCCAACATCTTCTGTAAGAAGTTAAGAGTTACTAATATTCTCTTACGTTTCCTAGAAAAACTTAATTTCTCACCCTGCTTACCAAAGAGCTTGTGTAGGACATATTAGTCTGAGTGACTGTGGGACTTCCCATATGCGTGTGGGACCAGAGAGTTCTGCAGCTGGGTTCCTTGACTGTTCCCAAGTGGTGTTCCAGAAGTACCTTCGGCTGACGTTTTAAGAGTAGTYGAGACACGCTACTTCTAGCAGCTTTGTGCGCTGTGTTCTAGGCCTTACACCAGACAGATCCTCACATCTGGACAGCTGCCAAATGCAGTCAGTTGCCACTGCTTTGTGACTTTGAAAGTTGTGACGTGTAGCAGGTCTTACCTGCCATGTCGCTAAAAAGGATGTAGGACCGAGGTAGAAATAGAGGTCTTTGTGCTACAGTCTACAAGTACAGGGAGCATTGCACCAGGAAGCCTCCATTAGGGTGCAAAAGGCCTTAGGTGTTAAGGTGAAGAATGGGAAATGGATGAAAAGAAGAGTGGCAAGGGGAACAATTATCCTGGGTGAATTATCCCAACGTTATACTTTGAGAGACTAGTAAAATCCTTAACGCTTGTGATTTCAGATGTACGTCCCCCGAGTTTTGCAACCTCATTCTACAGAAAGGACGATGCTTGCCCATAAGGAGCAGCAATCATATGGCACCATGGACAACACTAGTTCACAAGCAGAAGAAATCATAAGCTATTCTGCTGGACCTGCAGTTATTGAGCAGGCATTGAGAGGTTCGCTTTGAATGCCAAGGACTAACACAAGGTGGAGCACTTGGTCCAGGTTTAGGAGAACTAATTCCCCACCACCACCTACTAAGTATTCTGTTTTATTTACATATATCTGCCTACAGAAGAGGTGCAGAAATAATTCATTGTGTGGTCTGCAGCTGTGCTGGGAGATTAAAAAGCAGATGCCTTGGGACTGATTGTTTTCCAGGCTGTCTACACACACTGTGAAACAAACACGTTGAGCACAAGATGCTGATCCTCAGGGACTTCACTTATGCTATCTCATCACTTGCCTTATGAAGATAACTTATGCTGCATATAGATAACTGGTCACCAAAGTAAATGCAGCTATTACAGCTGTCATTTATTTATTCAAAATAATTCTTGCTTTTTTTAAAAAATAATAATWAAAAAATCCTTTAGTATTTATAAACCTCTTGGGATGTGTTAAATCCTGAGGCAATGTCACTTTTGATGAAAATGCTGTTTGCGTGGGTGCTGAGGATGGTGTGTGGGAGTCTCTCCTCTTGTCACCCAAAGTAGTCAGTGTAGACTTGACCATGTTACTTTTTTTCCTTAAAAGAGATGAGGGAGTTACTGTGCACTTGGGTACTAAAAGTACCAAAGCAAAAAGACTGGTGTAAAGAAGGGAGTGATTTATCTGATACTGGTTTTTATATGTTTTTTGGAGGGCATTTAGGTTGTTAGTTTCTGTTCACTATTTTTAAGGGCCTTCCACAATAAAAGTTCACCTGCCAACAATAAAGGATGTAAACATTTTATCTTTCTTTTAATCTTGGGTCAAAATGACAGATCTCTGGGTTTTCTCTATAGTGCCAATTATATGAGCTGTAAGATACTAAGTTTTTAAATTATGTAGTAGGTGCCAATTTATTCCAAAGTACATTGTGTCAAAGTGTAACTAATAATCATGAAGCAATAAAACACTGAGTTCAGAGAAATTTCAGGCTGTCTTGATTTTTTTTTTTTCTTTGTGTATTGAAACAGTTCTTTTGCTAGCTGCCTCACAGCATGATCAGTGTCATGAACTGTTCGTAAGAGCACTGTCATGAGGCTTAGAATGACAGTATATCCCATGAGAGATTTGAATACTTTTGAATTTCTCTAGGGGATGAATCTTGGTGACCTTTAGGTAGGAGAAGGTTTTGGCCCTACCAAGCCCTCTGCCTGCTCATCATTAAACTGTTAGTTCCTGAACTTGACCTTTTCTAGCATGTCTGTGAAGCAGCAACATCTTGAGATTGGAGTAGAATTTGTGCCATAAATAAGTGTGTGCAGATGTTCAGTGTCTTGCAGGACTGCCTCCAGCTTCACCAGACCAGCACTCAGACAAATGCTGAGCAGGAGACCTGCCCTGCTGCAAGAAGGACCCTGCAGAGCTCTAACCCTGATGACAAGCCCGTCCTGTTAGGTGAAGGTACATGTAACTCCTGGTTCTTAAAARGCAAGTGAGGAGCCTTGTCTAGTGGGGGGGCATGGGTTTGTGTCAGACTTCTTTATACTATCACTTCAGTGTTGCAGTTTAGTCGGGGGGGGTGTGTGTGTGTGTGTGTGGCGGGGTGGGAGTGTTTTGATTTTAGCAATCGTGGTATTACTGGAGGTGGTATATTGTGGGGGTTTTTTAGCTATCATGTTATTACTAGAGGTGGTATGTACCCTGGATACAAACCGCCATTGAAGATTGGTATTCACACCAAGAAAAAAGAAAACCAACAGACTCCACATTTTTTACTTGTCTCTGAGTCTCTCATACAGATGTGAGGACAGAAGGAGGAGACAGAGCCTGTTGTATTAATTAGATCAGAAGTCTGTGATTGCTCTAACTCATTTCTAGCTGCAGTACCTATCTCATASAGGTGTTTACAGAAGCAGTGAACGCTTACGTGTATACTAATTGAGGAATCAAATAAATGATTCGGCTACCACACTTGACCTGTTTACAGTGCTGGCACTGTGGGATTTTTATGCTCTGTGGTATAACTTACTTTTTTGAACAAGTGACTTTTGATATTCACTGTGAGGTTCTATATGTCATATCAAGGACAAAAATTTTTGGTGGTTGGATTTCCTTTTTGTGCTCAGAAGGCTGCTGAACCTTGGTAATGAAGCTCGTTGTGGCTGGCACAGGTTCAGTATAGACAGGGCCAGCTCCCCTGTGAACGTGAATAAACCCACCTCCAGTCATGCTAATGTGCTTCAGATATAGAATATGGAAAACCTAGTAGGTGATGGAAAGTTGCGTCTTGCTAAATAGTCATTGCTGGCATTTGAGGAACCAGTTCATGTGTCTGATGGGGAAACCACCTGCATATTTCACTTACCATGTAGCAGCCATTCTTGTTTGCCACTGTACTCTGTTGCAGTTAAACTCATAGAAATGTCTATGATATTAGGACATGCACTAGTTTGAGTAAAGGCTGGGACCACCTATTAGTCAATTATCACAAGACCTCCATGTATAGCAATACACAAATTAAAGGCTGGTTTATCAGCTCTGCTATGTTGTCCTTGCTTCCCTACTATCTTTTGGGTCTCTCTCTCAGAGCTGGAAGTAATTAGGAAACTGTGCTGGCTCTAATTCATTCCTTCATGCTGGTGGATATCTCTGAGAGGATAAAATTAGATCAGCAGGAGAAACTCCTTGCATTCCTTGCTGAGCCTTAGAGAAAGCTGAGGGATGGAAGCCTCAACAAATGTGGATATTGGCTGCACTGTATTTGAAATTCATATTTAAAGCCATTGCACATTCTTTACTGTTCTTTTTATAAATCTTTTGGCAGGAAGCCTAAGCAAATGGCCCAGCTGGAGTTACTGATTGTAGCTCCCAGAAGCCGTATTTGCTGAGACCCAGCGCCTGCTGCTTGCCTTGCATTGCTCAGTTGGAACAACTCCTCCCCCCACCTTGCTCCTTGCTAAGTCCTTACTTGCGTTCTAGCAGCCGCCACCAGCAGTGCTCCTGTGGAACGTGAATCCTGGACAAGTCTGACACTCAAACATGAGTAAGCCCTACAGTGTGGTCTGTGATGGGATTCTCTGTGACACAACTGAGGGGACAACCTCTGAAAAGTGGAAGAACGGAGCCCATTTGATATTTGTGCAATTCGGTGCACTTCTGCAAAGACTTTGTTATAGATGATTTTCTTCTATGGTGAAGAAAATGCTATATGGTATGCTAAGACTCAAAAAAAACTTGGCTTGTGTAGATACACCTAGCTCTGTGCCAGTTAGAGCTTATTCTATATCTGTGCCCCATCTGGTTCACCTCCTGCCCTATTACAACACATCCTCAACACCCAAATGAAGATTGCAATTTCTCATTTGCATTAGGTGCACACGTTCATGCCTTGTTTTCCTTTGGGCTTTTCCCATGTCCTGAGCCAAATGGAGATCTCTGTGCTGGCTAAGTTTTTACATGCTTCAGTGTAGCACTAGACCATGTTCTTTCTGTCTCTTTCCAGAAATCCAGTTCCTAGCTCTGCTTACCCACAGATGCTAGCAGCACAACTGAAAGCTTTCTCATGTATGATCTACAGATAATTCATTTATTAGCATTTGGAAGCCTTTTACTTTTATGCTTTTCAAGAAAGTGGGCTTCTCCTAGGAGCAGCAGACTACAGAGTTGTTCTGGCTCTTAGCAAAAGTGAGGTGAGAGGCACAGGAAGATTTGGGGAGGAGGGGTCGTCTTCTATCACTAACACAAACCCAAGTCCATTGAGTACAAAGAAAAGACACACTTTAATGTCTTTAAACTGCAACAATACAAGGAAATACACACTTTTAATTCCAAATGATGGCCAGGGTCATAACTTTCAAAGAGGACATGTGTCTTATCTTCTTAAACTGGCCTTGCAAATTCCTTCTCTGTCTAATCTAAAGACTTCTTGAATGATTCTGCTTGTCACCTGTCTGTAACAGCTGCAAGTGCCTGTTTCAGATATTTCAGAGGTACAGAAGCTGTTCGTTCTTTCTGAGGACAGCTGTCTGACAGATCAAAACAGAAAGGAAATGACCAAAAGCGGAGACGCTGAAAATTGGGTCATTATAATGGAACATTCTTCCCTCTAATTTTTTTGGTTCTTGGGTTAACTCCTGGCTCTTGCTTTGTGTCCGATGTCCTGTTGGTTAGGCCGTAGCATCTCAGCTGCAGCAAGTGCAACTTCCCAAGTTTTTTGTGCTCAAACACAGAGCTCCTGGGTTATCTTYGCTTGTTTGTTGTCAGCAGAGCCTGTACGCATTTGTTGTTTGGAGAGAACATGTATCAAGATCAGCTGTCTTTCTATTGCATGTACCATAATTAGCTTTTAATTCTTTTGACAAAACAACGTATGTGGCCCCATGAATTAACTGGTGTAGTATACGAAGCTGCTTCTCCCTACTCAACATGCCTCCATTACTAATCTTTTCCAACCAGGAGCCTGCAGTCTCCAGTTAACGGGTGACTCTGGATTCCTGGTTGAAAGCAAACATTGTTGCTTTCCTGGAGGAGGATTCGTTCCCTTTTGTAGCAGCTTATTTCCTGCCTTCCTAGGTAAGTTCTGGTGTAACACGTATCTGATCTTCTCACCTTTGAATGGATTGAAAGACCCACCTCAAGACCAAATTTTATGGCTAGTGGAAAGTAATACTCTGTGTGGTGTTAAGTAAGGATTTCACTAACTTAACAAGCTAAATATATTTCCAACTTCAATTCTGGATGGAGTTCTTTTTCCACTAAAGTTCTGGTTTGGAAATGTCCGTAACAGCCATGATTAGACTTCCTCGAGTCTGGTTAGATTAAGAGTCTGTGTATTTTAAAAAGACCACTTTTTACTACTGTATTTGACTTCCTGCACAAAAGCTTCTCTTTGTTTCATTGGGGTTTGGGGTTTTTTTGCCCCTCTTCCCCCACCCCCCCAAAATGAGTAGGTGGAGATGGTATTGCTTGTCAGGGGGAAATTATATTCATTCTGCTGTAACCCTCCTCAGACCTTGATTTACCTGCTGCTGGATAGATGTTCAGAAGGTTCAGTACATTGTATTTGTTTGTAGAAGTGTCTAAAATGACCCAAATTCTCTGATTCTTAGTTTTCATCTCTCTCAAATTGGGTTGGCAACATCTACTGATATAAAGTTTGTGGTCTTCAGCAGTCCAGAGCTTCATCCCATCTTATCATTTCCCTACAATGTGATAGATATGTGATACAAATGATATAACACAGATATGACAGTGTCATTTTAGGGCCTTAAAACACTTTTATCTTCCAGACTCCAAACTGATGTTTATGTTTAGAAGTCTTGAAGTAAAATAGCTTTTTCTGAGAAGTCACAGGACAGTGGTTGCAAGATCTGATAGCCTTGAACGCTCTGTACTAGATCTGTGCATGATATTCAAGTGGGAATGGGTGGGACTGTAATTAGCCAAGAAGAGAGGGGAATTTTCACATCTGTTTCTAGACTCAGTGGCTAATTAAGTGCTGGTTAATAGTTAATGAAGACACTATTCTTAAAAGTGATGTTAAAATAGAGTTCTAGAAATCTAATGTATGGTACTTCATAAGGTACTCCTAAATAACATAGGAGCCAGAATTTGTTGCTGTCTCGTATCGTTACTGCTGTGTGGTTGTGAACCTCCAATTTTTATGTAGTGATGCAAAAGGGTGAAAGTTTGAGATGGAAGTTAGCGACTGTTTTTGAAAGGTATTTATTTGTTGTGCTTCTCAGATGTTTATTTTTAAAAAAAAAAAAAAGTTGCAGTACAGGAGGAAGATTGAGGGCAGAGAAATGTAAGATAGATGTATTTTTGTACAAGCTCGCCTTCCTTCTGTATGAAAACCTTTCATGCATTTAGTGGTGTTTTGTACTTGGTTTTTCAGATCGATTAGGTTTATTACAGCCTGTTCTCCTGAAATGTAAAGCACTGAGCTGCTTCTTTCAAGTGAAGATGTTCCATGTCAAAACTTACTTTGAATTCTAAATTTTTTTTTCCTAAGGCAAATTATCAGTATTTTTTTTTCCCTCCATCTATAGACATAGAGAAATAAAGCCAGCAACTATCTCCACAGAGGAAAATGGAAATGGAAGTGATTTAAAGAATTGCTAAGTACCATAATTTGGTTGCAGGCATTGAATTTTTTTATGACAGGGTTCTAGCTTTAGAGAACGGAGTAGGCTTTTCTTATTCTTTTATATTTGATGTCTGTAGCTTCAAAACTGTTCCTAAAATAGGAAGAATTCATTTATTTCTGAGACCAGAAATCAGAATCTGCTGGGAAGAAAAAGGCAAAAACTGAGAAATAAATTGGTTGTGCACCTTTAAGAGGAATCATTTAAGCAATTATTTCTGTTACTTAGCTTCAAAAGGGAAAAAAMGTAGTGGTGAAGTTAGGAGAATTAATTATATCTGTGTTCTGCAATGGGTTCTGCTGCTCAGTTTGTGTGAGATACTGCTTAATCCCTCTTTGTCTCTGACTTCTCTGAAAGATTAAGAATGCTTTCTGATCACTGCAAAAAGCTTTATCAGCCACAAAAGACTTAGGGTGATGCAAAAGAAAATTCCATTGAGACAAAAATGCAGGGGTGGACCTTAGTTCCCTTGAGACTGTACAAGAATTCCTCGAACTCAAGAGATACAAATGTATTTACATACAAACTCACCCCAGCAATGCAGGCTGGGTTGCAAAAGAGCTTAAGAACTGCTGGAAAATAAAGCTGCTCTTAGACTTCCTCCATTTGGGGAAGTTGAAAGGTTAGTAGGCGCGCTCTGGTAGAGATGAGACCCTACAAGGCAGCGATGGCCATAGTCCAAAGTGAGTGGGACTACTTAGGCTCAGCTGGAGCCGAGCTGCAACCCAAGCTCATGAAATCGCACTGGGTGAGGGATGCCATACAGACAATGGGAACATGTTAGCTGGGCTAGCCCTTTCCCTGCTGCAGAGGAAGACGTTGACGTCGCTTATCTGAGTACCTTGGGGTGGGACACATCCACATACTCTTGTGCAATGGACAACTAGGAATGAAGCAATAGGTGAGTCGTGTTAAGAAGGATGGGGTATTTACCAGGAAGCCAGTATCAGCAGGACAGGCAAAAGTTGGTTTTGTGTTAGATGTGGAGTGGATACCAGTGGGGGGCRATTCAGGGACTGGGAGGAATTTCCGAGCTGAGTGTGCGGTTTCTTTTTCCACCTGCCTCCAGGGCCTGGCACTCCCTGGGCCCAAAGCAGGCTGCAGCTGCTGCGAGGGGCAGACAGCTGGGCTGCTGACATGGCCAGAGCCCCTTGCRCAGCCCTGGGGGCAAGGAGGCTTTGCAAGCGGGAAGCTGGGCCCCTTGCAGCTGCTGGGACAGGCAGCATAGGCAAGGTGAAGCAGTCATTTTCCCTCCTTGTACCTCTTTTGTGCTGCTGATACAGTCGTGAGTCAGTCTTCACATACAGTTGAGTTTGTCATGTTGGTACCTTTGACTCAGTAGCTGGGTGGCTGAGTGTAGTTTTGTTGTCTCATGTTTCTGTTCACCTTTTCTCTGTACTGTACTCCCTCTGCAATGATCATCTGCAGGGGTTGGAACCATTGCTGCAAAGGGGGATTATCTTTCATTTAAGAAGATGGAAACTCATCACTTAAATCTCATTTATTGTTCGTCCTATCCTCAAAACTGCAGACATTCAGTTATTAAACACAGGGAGAGCATGAGCGTCCTTCTTAACATCTTCAATCAGGAAGGTATTTTGAAGACTGAAGTTTGGACTACCTCTAGCAAGGGGAAAGAGCTGTCACTCAGCACAGATCTGTTTATAAATACTGCTCTCCAGAAGACAACTGACAATTGTAATGGGGCTAATTCTTCTAGCAGCACTGGCATAACACCATCAGGGTTGTCTGGCGCTGCACAGGATATTTCTTCCATGAAAGAAAACTAATCCTAAGCAAGACGGTTTTAGTGTGAGTTATGTTCCTTAAAGTGCTATTACAACAAGTAAAACAAGTGGCATCATTTCTCAGTGTTTTAAAATAAGCTACCCTGAAATCAATATGGATTTATTCCTTGTCTCTTCCCACAGTATCCAGAAGGATCTTTCCATCCCTCTTTCAGACAAAACTGTATCTTCATTTAATGCATATTATGTATTGCATCTGCTGTAAAACACAATGTACATTTGATTGACTGTCTTGAACCAATCAATCCCTGCCCCCAAGCAATTCTTGCTGACTCAGTGGTGATGAATAGTGCCCCTTATGGATCTAGAGCTAACTGTGATGCTAGACTGAACAGATTCTACTTTTTACTAAATGATGGTTTAAATTCCTTTTTTGTATGAAAGTGTGATTTCTAGTAATTTTTTTTTCATTCATAATCTGAGTAATGCCTGACTTTTTTCTTTAATGTACATGAAGTCTTGTCATGTTTAGTTGTATAAGATGTCCAAAGGCTGCATATAGTGGCTTGGATTTTTCAGGACTTTATGGTTTGTAGTTTAAAAATCAGAAGTCAAATTTGGTTGTAGCCAGAGCTGTATGAGAAGATGATGATCTAACTAGTGTTTTTCCATACCAGAAGCAGATACTTTCCAAAGCACTTCAGCTGGGGGGGCAGAGTGTAAGTCCTGTTTATTTTCAGTGGCATCTCCGTGGTTCTGAACCTCTTATCCAGACTCTTCATGGGCTGTAACCAGCTAATTAAAAAGCAGGGTTTAGGTCAGCTACTTCTGGTTTCAGTGTGGGATAAATGCATGTTTTGGAGCAACATAAGGAGGAATGGCTTTTAGGACAGCGGTTTCTTTGAGCAGAGACTTCGGGGCAACTTTGGTCCAAAAATGGAAGCTTCACCAAGAAATGGCTCTGGAGCAAAACAAAATGTTTTGAGCATCAAAGTGTCACTGGATTCTGGGTTCTCCTGAAGACTGTAGCTACTATTTCAAAGAGCCTTATTCCYAAGAAACAGCTCAGCCAGCCAACAGCAGTGCATTTGGCCTTGTTAGAGGAAACTTGCTGTCTGAACAGCAGGCACTCAGCTGGCTCAYTTAAATAAGAACAAGTATAACAGAGCAGGGAGTCTTTTCCTACTGCTTATTACTGTTGCAATAATCTGATATGCAGTTACTTGCAAACAGAAATGTTAAAACTATTTCTGATTATCTGACTGACTTTTGCACTACTGACTGTAGGACTGTACCAAATAATTGCCCATTAGCCAATACCAGAGTGTATCAGAAGCAAGTCTGGATTCACTCAAGGTGACTATCAAATCCAAATCTCAGGCTCGTGGGAGAGATGCAGATACTATCACTAGGCCCACAAACACTTCATTAGTATTAAACCTTGCACTAAAGACAGTGGGATTGGCTGCGTTTTGCTAAAAACAGATGATTATTTTGAAAAAGGGGAGGGGAATTGAGGGCAGGCTTTACAGCTGGCACATAGCTGAATTTTATACTTTCACATTGTCATAGTATTTCACTGAATCTTTGTGTCTAAGTGTAGACAAGTAGGTGATGAACAACAGCTGCTGATAGCTGTGCACTTAAGGTTTGAGAAGTGTGACATCGGAATTCAGAACAACCTTTGCTATGTAACAGGCATTTAACTATCATTTTTAAGCTTCTAAAGTCTATACCTTTTATGTCCAGCTTTTTTTTTTGCTTTCAGACAGTAGCTAATCAAACCCATTTTTGTGCTGGATTTAGTGTCTTGGTGCCTATCTTCTACACTAAGTAAAACTGACAGTGTGGACAGCTTGTGTGTTTGTAGTAGGCTGAAGTGCACTTACCTGGCATGCAGGGTGGGGCAGGGATGTGCTCGCTTACTGTCTGTGTTCAGTATCCCTGTCTCAGATTGCTGAGAACTGCAAGGCATATTTAAAAATAGAAAGGTTCTACAGGCGGTTGTTTTTTGTCCAGCTCTCCCTGGTGCCTGAGCCTGGGTGAGCTTCTGTAACATAAGATCGCTAAACAGAGTCCTGATGTGCCTCCTTTCATTGAGGCTGGGCCCCTTCAAGCAGATCTGCTCCAGAAGGGAGAGAGAAAATGCTTTGAGCCTTCTACTCCCATCTGAAAATCAGTTTGGCAGGTATCATATAGCAAACTTCCTTCCCACTTACTTTATCTGCATTGTGACTGAGCAGTCCCTGGGGAAGTATTCAGTTATATCAGTATATGGCAGTGCTCCCTAGCACCACAGCAGATGTCTGCATGTGCATTAAAGATGAGAGAGGATGATCTCCAGCTCTGAAATATAAGGCCACACAGGGGACAGAAGCACAGCAAAAACAAATGGCCAGAGATCAAGACTTGTGGAAGAGGGAGCACAGTGGTGCCTGTAAACAGCTGTCATTGAAGAGGTGAGCAGATTCCTCCTGAATAAGTGACCTTTTTTTAATATATGGAACCTGAAACAAGTTTGGGGATTGTCTTCTCTGAGAAGTGTCTATTTTAGACAAAGTAAATGATTCTGTATTTTCTTCCTGTCTATTCAAAACACACTGGCCTGAACCACACAATACTTTGCAAATGAGAACACAAATTTTGACTAATGAAAGCATTTACAAGTAATTGTAGAATTAGCACTCACTCCTAATCTGGAAGCAGTTATCTGTCTTAAAGAATTCAAGTACAGCTTGAAGGTCTAAGGCAGCACCGCAGTCAAATCTTGCAGGGAGACCTGAGAGCTGCTGTGCCTTCCTCTACTGGCACCCAGGTGCAGAAGCACAGAAGGCAGAGGAAAGGTAGCAAGGGGTCTCATCTCTGCTTAGAAAACTGATCCAAGCTGTTTCACAACAACTCTGCCCTAATGATTTTCTGTCATGGCATATCAGGTGGCTTTGAGCACTAAGATTCAAATGTGCCCAGCAGGAGTGTTGACTTGCCTTCCATGAAATAAACTAGCTGGTATTCTTGAATCTAAAGCCCTGTGGGATAGATAGGGCTCTGCTGGAGTGACTGTTATTTAACAGCTTCCATTTCAATTAATATTGTGAAATAATACTAATCCATGCAAGTGTTATGGGTGGATTATATTTCCCTGTGCTTGTAGGGGTAGGGAAGTATATCAGAAGTGACTGGAGAACAAAACCATACTGAAATTAGTCATCTGGATATGGTTTAAGAGTGTTTGAAGCTCAACTGCACACACTAGGGACTGTTGCTGGCAAAAACATACAGCCCTTCAAATTCAATTTTCTTTGAGCAGTTTGCCTTCAATCTGACCTTTTTAACAGATGCAGTACAGAATTGATAGGTTCTGAATTGACACTTCTCTTTGCTGTCACCAAGCAAAATCTCAGTTACTAAAAAATTTAAAAGAAACACACAGGTATTATTCAAAATTTTAATGCAAGTTTCTTTTAATTTTGAATTAATCAAATTTTTGTTATTTAGTAAGAGGTATTTACAATACCCTGCAGAAGCAGCACAAAGCCACAGCATCTTGAGCCTATCCAGGGCTATGATTTTAGCTAAGAGTACGAATTCAGTGCTGAGGTAGCTTGGGCTATAATTACTCCTACCCAACCCCTCCTTCTGGTCCAAGCTACAGGCGCCTGTGTGTTTCAGCCACTCCTCACATGTTGCTATCCCAAGAGCCTGGCACAGGGGAGCTGAGCCTGCTCACAGCCAGGAAGCTGCTTAACAGCCCAGGCTGGAAGAGAAAGGCAGCCAGCAGTAGCCAGCTGGCTAGTTTAAAGGTACTGTAGATAATCGATGCCGATTAAGTTAGGTCTTGCTAGGCTGTTCCCCATTCTTTACGTGAGGAACCTCACACCTACACCAACTCAAGTTTTACTGCTGCCCTGAAAAAAAGCCTTTCATAACAATTAAACTGTTATTAGTTATGTTGTTAGTTGTAAGGTCTATTTTTCAATTTCAAAGCAAGAGTCAGGAATACTACAGAACAGCTTTTAGAAGTCTGTGCTTGGGGGAGAAGATAACCAAGTAATCTTCATGCTACTTTCTTAGCCTAGCTGAACAAAAGAAACCCAACCCAAAAGCAGTAGGTCCCCACAGCAGTATCTCACCAAGATATACTGCAGTTTTCTTGCTGTCCTCTCTCACATCTGGTCAAGAATAAGATCTAATTACATGGATTACAGTAGACTTAGTAAGGCCTGTACATGTGCTAAGCTATAAGCAATTACCCTGCTGTTTGTTAGGGGAGTTATTCTCCTTTCTTTCTCCAAAGTTGCTCTTTCTCTACTTTCCCAACAAATTGCAGAATATCTTCAGCAAGTAGTTCAGGTTCCTCCAAAGCTGCAAAGTGGCCACCTCGGGGCATGAAATGGAAGGAAACTATGTTGGTGTATTTCTTCTGGGCCCAAGCCTGGGGTGTGTGCATGACTTCATTAGGGAAGGAGGCAATGCCAGTAGGTACTTGTACTGTGAGCCTGAGAGAGGAGAGAGAATAATTTTAATCTTTCAAACACTTAACTCAGCAAGAAATGGAAAGTCCCAAGGAAATGTTGTTCTTAAACAGTTAGGCACATTGTTGTTAGGCAATTAAAATTCGACTTCCCAATCCTAAATTTGAAGGCTGGACAACACTCCCATTCCTGGAAAAAACCCATAAAATAAAATTTTTGCATATATTGATATTAAGGCAATTTTGCAAGGGATCCAGGGCATGAGAGTTAGAAGCATGGAAATTGAGAAGAGATCCCTAGGAGGTGGTGGGTATCAAGTTTCCTCATGCTGCATTCAGAGCTCGAGTCATGTATTGAGGGGAAAGCACACAATTTGACAAGGCTGGAGAGAGATTTACAGTGAAGATTACAACTAGAACATGTTAAGCCTGGCAGGACAACTGGAGGGTAGGCAGGGGAAGAATTATCTTGAAGTGGTGCAAAGGGGAAGGGGAGGAATAATAGTAAATCTAGACTAGTTCAGAGGAAACATTTCTGAACGTGAGACTTTACCCTGTAAAGCAGCTTTTGCTTTTAACTGGCAGAAATGCACTCTACAGAACGCTTTGCACATTAGCAAGTGTAGGGAAGCAACTGGATTTGAGGGGAAGACTACCTTACAAAGTGGAACGAACCACGCTTGTTACAAACAGAGCAACATTTTCTAGGTTTAGATATCCCATACACATAAGCTGCATTGTCAGAAGTGACAGACTTAAAAGTCAGATACAAAAATTGCTTGGCACATAACCACTGGAAGCCTGAAAACAGGGTGCCCAATTTTACATATGTCTTTGAGACTCCTTCCTCTAGGCACATAGAAGCTCATATAGCTCATCTCATATAGGCAGAACAGGAGCAGGATACTGCCCACAGTGTAGCCACAACAGCTTCAAGAACTGAGTCAGCTTCCTGGGAGCATCATTTCACAGCTAAATAAATACCATAGCAGTGAGCTGTGGTTGCAAATACCTCAGGGCAGGTTTAAGCCTTCACTAATACTCAAGCTGACACAAGTATATGCAACCAAGCTGCTGTCTTAAGCGTCWGCACAGCAGGAACATCAGTCTTAATGACTTTCAAATTAAGCAGTTTGTCAGTATGCTGAAGTTGCTTCCAAAGGTAGGACTTAAATCTTTTGCAGAAATTCTGTGTCCAGAAAAGTACCAGAACTACAAAACAAAAACTATAAACAAAGCTGACTGCATGACTCAGTCACAGGCTAATTTAATAACTACAGTAAAATCTGGAAGTACTTGCACATGCTTTTCCCTAGTTGGACACACCATGAATGGGAGGTCCTCAAGCAGTGCCTCCAGTCAGATCTCCTTACTAATGGTTCAGGATTCTTGCCTAATTACCGTGTTTTCCGAGCACAACACTACAACATCAACTAACAGATCTGTCCTGCGGAGGAACATTGTGATACAGCATTGCTTTTCCTCAACATTCAGAAACATGCAGCAGCTATAAGACATAAGCAACCTGTCTGCAACCATAAAATTAAGTTCAGGGCAAAATATTTAAAGAAAACCCCACACTCACCTTTCATGTTTCTGTGTGCCTATTCCCTTCTGCAAATTTTCTTTGTAGAAACGCATTGAGGAGACTATACAGCCTGACACCCAGTAGATCATGATATTGGTGAGCAGATCATCCAGGTTAAACTTCCTGAATAAGTAAGCCCAGAGATCGCTTAGTTAGAACTGAATACCATTTTGCATTACTTTAGCAGGGACTTGACTTTGGTTTGGTTGTAAGAAAAGGAATTACAGGAAAAAATAGTTAACTTGGTTAAGAAAAGAGTTGAGAGGTGAAGTGTGTTACTCCCCCTCTGTCTGTCAGTGACCAATTAAGCATGTTAAAGGCTTTCAGACACAAACTGGGAAGTGACATTTTAACTTCTGCATGGAAGACAGACTCCAACAAGCACCTTATGCTCCAGCACAGCTGTCTATACTGTCCATAGACTGGGAGGGTAGGAGCAGAAGAGCACATGGAACAGCTTGTGCCATTTATTATTCATAATTTGAAATGCTACCATAAGCCTTCAATAGAGGCATCACACCAACATGTGCTGTAAACAGTGCATGTTTCATATCAGATTATTAGCCGTATGCAGTGCAAACATTCTATTCAAATCCATTGTCACTGGACCTTTTCACAACATGCCCCTTTGCTCCACTCCTGCCAGGTATCTCAGCAATTTTCAAAGGGGACTTCATCTCAGATTTCTGCCGCACACTAAGAATGATCCTTTATTAGCAAATGGTAGGTAGATGAAGCAATACTGATCGATTTAAAACAAATTCATAGAGCGTTAAGTATTAGTATTAAAATGAATCACGAGTTCTGTTTCCCAGCATCTTAATGTAGGTTAAACTTTTGTTTTTCTGTCCTAATGAGATTCTTCCACCTAAGTCAGTTTTTAATCCCCAGAAGTTGCAGGGTATATCTCTTTTCTAGGAGATCAAAGTGGGAAGGGAATGCATCAGCCTTCATGGCCTATTTGCTTCTTTGTATGCTGTAGTACAGCACTGCACCATTTGTGGTCACTACAGGCTCCCTACAAGATACGAGGCGATCAGTTCAGACAAACCTCTTTAGCTATGACTCTGGGCTTAGTCACCTCATCCAAAATGGCATAAGAGGAAACACTTGCCTCTCTAGTCCTCCATCCTCTAAATTATGGAATTCCAGATCAGTCCATGTAGAAAACTTCTCCAAGATGTATGCAGCCAGTCCTACAGGAGAGTCATTCAAACCACAGCCTGAAAAGGAGGAGGAAAATGTAACTAAAATTGCGATAGCTGACTACTGAACTCAGACTGTTATAAAAGCAGCCCATTATAATACAGGGTAACTTTACAAAGCTGTTCCAGCAGCTGTGTTCTTAAATAAATAAATAAAATAGTAGAACAAGTTGGAGCCATTTATTGTTGAATCATAAACTGATAGTATCTGCAAACCAACAGGCTCCGCATTAGCTCACACTGTATGTTTTTTGAACTGATGTAACAGTGTTGGATTTCTGCTGGCTTTTTTTTTCTTGTAAGATAATAAGATTAAGGTCTATGTGCCACGTAGGGTTTGCTTTCATTAATCTGGAAGTTGTCATGTATTAAACAGCATTACAGGGCCAAACTACACATGCCTACACATGACCAGGAGAATTTGCACCATTATCTAACAGCAAAAACATTTAAAGGATTATTAGAAAGTCATTAAGTAAGAGCAAGGTTTTGCTAAAAAGGTCCATCTTCTGAATTAGCAATAGCCAACTGCCTTCATGTAGAACAAGGCTTAGTATGCTTTTTATAGTTTGTTTTGCTTGGACAGAAAAAACACGCCTGCACCTGGAACTTTGCTAATACATCCTAGTGCTGTGAAATACAGGGCCCATAAATTGTCCCAGCTGCTCAGAAAAACCTTAGAAAAACCTTTTCTTGAGGAACAGCAATATACTTGAAGTTCCACCCATGCAACCCAACCTTCCTGAAAGATGCCTAACACTACCGCTAGCACAGTTTCATCAGTAATTGCTATTTAAACATGATAGTTGAGTTTCAGTTACCAAACAACTAACATTGATAATAAACACTTGGTATTTCAGTTATATTGAGCATGCTTTCCAGCTCTGCAGAACTAGACAAGCAATAGCCTGTTCTCATACACTTACTGTGAACAAAGAGGACATTGGTTTACATATAGGAAAAATTGACATCAATCCTAACAGTACTTTGAATACAGGCACTGCCTATTTCAGTCAGTTGAAAATGAACCCACACTCCGTGCAGGTTTCCCAAAGAATAAGTGTAAAATCAAATCCATGGAAGCCACTTCGATCAAAAGCCAGCTCTGAAGCAATCAAGAATATAGTATTAGCAAGCACAGTATATACCAAGAGCCAGAGACAACTTCCTTGCTTAGGACAGCTTGCAAGGTAGCCCTGTACCACCAGAAGTCTCAGGAAGACTGTGGTAGCCTCCATGGCTGTGCTGCTTCCAGCTACCTTACGCTCCCTTCTTCAGAGTGTCTTTCTTCCTACGGGAACCTGCCACCTGCCATGCTCCTCTCTTCTTTGTCCTCAAAATTGCAGAAATGCTCCTGCTCCAGCTCCCAAAACATGAACTTGCTGCTGTTTCCCAGTCTGCACAGTCCACTCTGACACCACACATTACTGGTAAGGACAAGAATCAGCCAGAAAACCACAGCAGAAGGAGCATGACTAGGCACCTTTCAGCTACCAGCTTCCCCATCTTAAAGCACAAAAGGAATTACAGACTAGTAATTTTTAGAAACCAAAACTCAAAGGAAGCAAAATTATTTAAAATCCATAAAATTATCATTTTGCCTACACATTTTAAGAATATACCTGCTTCTGTAGGTAAGCTTATGGAAAACCATTATGAAATAGTTTCCTTAGCTATGTTTTTAATAAAATCCACAAATTGCTGCTGTGCTAAACTAAAATATATTCAGTATTCTTGACTCAGTTGTCCAATTCAGTTGCAAAAGATGTTTTTAAAATAGAAACACTTAATACTCAGATACTTAAAGCAGTTAAGCAATCTGAGTGACTAGCTCATCTAGAAAGAACATTCATAGGTACACTTTTTTTTTTTCCTTGAAAGTCTGCAAGTGATTCAGAACAATGAGTGAGAACTAAATTTGATTTTACTTTTCAGGTATTACTTATCCCTATAAATAAGCTACATTGTGTGCTAAGACAGCTAAAAGCTTCTTGTAGTTCACATCATTTGAATGTGATCCATTCTCTGTGAAGAAACTATCTTTTGCTCTCAGCATAGCTGCATTGAAATCGAATTACAGTCCCCAGGGATAGCAGAAGTGGAAAAGTATTAAATAAACTATTTTATTTATGAAAACTGAAAATGAGGTTAGTGACACTTAGAGCATGCGCAATTTTGATGTGCGGATTTACCACTTCTGCATGCAAAAGTGAGTATAGTACTACATACCCATATGTAACCTTTTCTGACTTGGATATAGAAAAGGAGCCCACCTTTTAAAACGTCTAACCTTCCTACTTCAATTTCCCTGAAAAAAAACTGATTTTCTGCATATTTTAAGCAGTACATTTTGTTTCTATGAAAGTACAACTAAACCAAACAGACTAAGTATTCTGAGCTTGAAAGGTTGGTTTGTTTGTTTTACCAACAGTATCAGGCTTTGTAGCCTGTATGTGAGCGTAGCCAGACTCCAACAAGATCCTGTAGAGCCCTTTTTTCAAGAAGGGAAACATCCGCCTAACATCTTCATCCTGGAAACCGAAGAGCCCTGGAAGATAGCGGCCCAGCAGAATGGAGAGCAGGTGAGTGAATCCCATGTTTGTAACTGAGGCTAGATTTAAATGGAGACCTTTCATATGGCTAAAAATAAAAACAGAAAAAGCCCCCACAAATTAACAAAAATAAAATGTGATTCAAAGTTGTTATATTTAAAATGTTATTAACAAAAATTGATGTACTTAAATTCTGACCTGCTAATTACATCATGACCTTAGCTGTACTTTGTAGTGTGGCTTTTCACACAAAAATGACAAGTCAAAGGGGCAACTGTCAGTAATCAGCACGCACTCCTGGACACTAAGCCACAAATCCTCCTTTTGTTACAAGTACTTAGCCCACTCCAGACCCCAGTGGGGCCATTACAAAACTAGTGCACAACTGTTTGAAATAACAGGTATATAGTATAAACTAAGGTATGTAATTCTGGATCACTGCTTAACACTGAGCACTGCAGAGAGAAACTACACAGTGCTCATATGAGGACTTGGACAGGAACTCTCAAGTGCGCAAGAAATAACTATTTAAAGAATAAAACAGCTTTGCATGCCAATCATGCAGCACTGTACCAAAGGGGTACTCACTTGGGAGCTATCTGGGCCAGATTGGTGCAGATGAGCCAGCCCCAGTCACCACCTTGCGCGTAGAATTCGTTGAATCCCAGTCTGAGCATCAATTCATAGAAAACAGAAGCGGCACTTACAGAATTAAAGTCTGCATTAAAAAAAAAAAAAACCACCACCATTGCATTAATTCCAGCTACACTTCTGACTGTGCAGCATTTATTCTCCCCATAAAGGTAACGTTCAAGTTCCTAAAAAGCAACAAGTCAGTTTTTCCTTGCCTATCTGACAGATTATACGGAAACCCTTGTCACATCAGCCAGGGAAGGTCTAGGGAGCAAGCAGAAACCATGAGGAGAAAATCCAGCCTTCATTGCAGACTAGTTGTCCCCTAACCCCACCAGTTGCCCACACACTTGCCCAGCTGAGGGGTTGCCARACTCTCTTTAAACTGTAGTCATACTCCAGCTGAGCCCTATCAGAGGCACTGAGCATTGCCCAGGCAGTGTTTCCATTTTGTTTACTGTGAGCACAATCTCATCTTAATGATAGTTAGAAATTTTAAGTTTCCACTAGTAATGCACTTCTCCGCTTCACTAAATGCTGACCACATCAATCACAAACAGGAAAGCAGAGAAAAGCAAAACCAACCTTCTCCACATCATTCACCTGCACACATAATTAAATACTAAACTCAGTATCACTTTAAATACTACCTCGCTCCAGTTTGTTGCAGCTTGTGTTTGTATAATTCAGAGCACAAGCTGAACAAGCAGGTATTTGGCTGCAATCTACCATGTCGATACATKAATTGATTTGTTTCAACTGCTGCTTCTCACCTACCTGTATAATGCTGTTGAATATGGATTCAAAACACCCAAAAGGAACAGTAACAAATTAAGTTTACTCTTCCTGCTCACTCACACATAATTCATTGACTCAATTACAATTCATGAGTTGCCACTTCATAACTTTTTATAGTCCTTTGTAAATTATCTATACATTGCTCCTGAAACTAATCAATGGTGTCACCTGAAGTCACACTTTTATCTCCCTCTTCCCACATGACACACAGGATCTTTGTTTCTACACTGGGAAAACAAGAAGAGCCAGGAGTTACTGTTCTGCTAATGGGGGCTATCTCACTATGAGACTAGGCTTGTGTTAGTTCAGTTTCTTCTCGTACATCGTACCTTTTTTGTGGGGTGCTTCTGAGAAACCATAACCAGGGATAGATGGGCAAATGACTTCAAAAATGTGTTCACCACTGAGGCCATGGCTGGCAGGATCCGTCAGGAGAGGGATGATTTTGTAAAACTCGTAAAATGAGCCAGGCCAACCATGAACCATTAATAATGGCTTTGCAGACTGGCCTTCAGGCAAACGAGGAGGCTTTACGTGAACAAAATGGATATCAATGCCTGTAAAAATAAAATAATTAATTAACATGCCCAAATTTACCATGACACTGAAACTAATCACAGAACAGATTATGAATAAATCTTTCCTGAAGTCTTTTTTTGGTGAGCATGCAAACACATTGCACTTCTCTGGATCCATTTACCCAAGGACCTTAAAGTACTTTATAGTGTGCAATTAAGCAGCACAGCAGCCAAATGAGGTCGGCATATTTCTGTTTTAAAATAAATTGGCAAATTAAGACATAGAAGTGAAGCAATCTACTAACGGTAACACAGTGACTCACACAGATTAAAGGCAGAAGAGACGATTACATCATTTAGTCCAAGTGCCCTTTTTACCCAAATGTCCCTATATGGCACTAGATAGGCTTCAGCCAACCACAGATTTTTCTTCCTGAAAGGCATACAATTGCAACTTGAAGGCATCAAGAGATAGGGAATCCATCATAACTAGCAGCTGTTTGTTTGGGGGCGTTAATCACTTTCCTTGTTTTGTGCATGCCTTACTTTCCATTTGAACATGTCTGGCTTCTGTCTCCAGCCATTGATCCTAATGTTACAGCAAAAGGAATTTAAAAAGCCTTCAGTAAGTCTTCTCTGTCTGTGGAGGCCTCCTGTAATCAAGTCACACATCTTAACTGCTGATAAACCAATCATGCTGAATCAAGGATTTGAAAACATGCCTTGCTAAAAGAGAGTTAGTGTTCAATTTTGTAGTTCTTTTCTACCTTTTGTCCAAAGCTTTCAGTATCTCTTTGCGTAAACCAAACAAGAAACTATGTTCTAGTACCARTCTCCTCATTGTTAAGTAAAAAGGTAAAAATTGCAGTCCTACTTCCTTTGTGATCCTTACAATATGTAAGCAGTAGGCTTCACACAGCATTGCACTTAGTTGCTCCAGGTGAACTGCTCTTCCTCAAACCCATTCAGGGCTTTGCTTTCCAGGAAGCAATAATTTGCTCTTAGTAGAGCCTGAATGCCTCACTTCTTGATGTATTTAAGCACATTTTGCTCACATCAACTCCAGCTCACCAGCAATCCCACCCTGTTTCACTGACTGAGATTTCCCCATCCTTGACAATTCTATGGATTTCTGTATTCTCTGAAAAACTTTCAAGTGATGACAGAAGCTAGGAATCTGATATACAGCATGTTTGATCTTGTCTTTTCATAGCTCATCTCTGTAATCATTCCTAATGTTGAAATTTCTCTTCGTATTGCTTTACATAGTGCATTGTTCTTAGGTTCTTCTCCCTTTCTTATTTCAGATGACACATCTTTTTTTCTTTTTCTTTTTTTAAGGGAAGACTTTTTCCTTTTATCTTTTTCAGCACTAACCATGTTTTATACACTTAAATAAAATCTTTATGTTCTAACCACTATGTAACAACCGTTTATTGTCCCAAATCCATTTTAAATATTATGGTGAACTGCCCCATTTGAAATAATGTACAATTATGGGTGCAAATAAAAACGTAATAGCACAATTTCAAGCTTGAATTTTGCCATCATGTGAGACAATTGCCCGCTGTGCTCTAAATCTACAACTGTACCCCCAAATGACCCAAGCACAACCCTAATTCAAGCATTTAAAACGTCCAGTTTGACCAAGCTCCAGCACCAGCAGACCTCAGCTGAATGGCCTCTTTCAAAAGGTGTCTGTGCTTTGAATGAAAAGACAAACCATTCGCTCACACCTGGCAGCACATCAACCCCAAGGGAAAGGCATTCTGCATTTCTAGACCTATGAATGCTTGAAATGGTGCAGCAGAGCGCATCTGCCCTGCCAAGCAGGGACAACCTGAGCAGCCAGCATGGCCAGCTGAGGAGGGCTGCCAGACTGATGGCATCACCATGACTGCAGCAGCTGGGGAACTACATGGAGCAAGAGGAGGCATCTGTGGGTATTTCTGTGTGATTGCATGCAAGTCAGGGAACACGYGTACATCTTAAGATCCAGTTCTGTTTCCAAATGCCTGTGCTTGGCTCCTGTTAACACCAGCTGACAACCCATGCATGTACAAGGGAATTCCATTTGTCATTCCTTGTCCTAAAGGCTTCAGTTACAATTAATGAGTTTCTCGCTGCTTCAGCAGCGATGCCAATGATCCACGCCATGGCAGCCAGGGAGGGAAGGCCCATGCAACACAACCATAGCATTCTTACCACCGAAATCCCTTGTAGGCAAGATTATATATTACTGTTTGTTTAAGGGAAAAAGCCACGCACCTTGAATCTTAGTTTTGAATTGTGGGTACTTGTTGAGGACTTCAACTTGTTTCTTCCAATTGAACTGGTTTTTCCAGTAGGAGACAACCTTCTTGAGATACACTGAGTTAGTCCCATAATGGAAGCAACTGTTCTCCAGTGGCTCAGTGAATCGAGCCTGGTCAAGTCTCCTAAATAAGTCCTACAGGGAAAAAGAAAGAAGAGACATTACAAGCACTTGTGTCTGTCATCTTGGGCTCTACTGTGCATGGTTTCTAGTTATCCCAAGTGAAATGATAACAATGAAAATAACATCTCTAAWGACACCTGTGCATTTTGCTGGTGCTCCATCAGCTGTTCCAATTCTTTTTCTCCTCCAGATGCCTCCTTCCTCTTCCATTTACACTCTCTCTGTCTTTGTTTTGCAGGGCTGGCTAACCTGTTTGCCAGGCTGATAACCACAGAGGACAATACACTCTTCTGACAGCACTGTGGCTTCACAGTGTAAGTCTTGTTGCCTTTCCATGGTACTTTGCTCCCCAGGTTACCTACGAGCCCAACCTCACAATCAATGCATGGATCTGGCCCAAACCTTTTGCTCTCCTTCCCAAACCAAGGGGCTGGGTGTCTTCACTGGGAAGCACTGAGGGATTTCTCATGGCCACAAAGTTGGTGAAACTAGACTGGAGTGAAAGTTTCCCAATCTAGAATAACTATTCAAGTGACCTTCCTACTGCACTTCAAGGTTACAGGGGATGCTGACAATACTGCAAAATCAGTCCAAAATCACTCAGCAGGGAAGGACAGCCAAGAGCCCCTTCCTACTGCGAACAGAACCACAGAATAGTTGAGGGTGGAAGGCAGGTCTAGAAATCTAATCCTGCTCAAACCTCTGTGGGGTTTAAATCTGAACAGCATTTTCTAATACAGTGATAGAGGTAGCTCTCATTCTGACTAAGATGATTAGGTGTATGCACTGGCTCATGCCTTACACCGAGCAGGCAGTCTCAGTCTAGGCAAGATGTTAGTATGTAAGCTCACTGTTTTTGGCATTTAACATGTGTACAGAAAGCATGGATTTTTAAATGAAGTTTTTAACATGTCTTTACATACATGCTTTTTGTCCATGCTTGATACCTTTTAAAAAATGTTTTAGTAATGTACGCTAGCATAACTTTAACTCCTAGTTTATGTAAGAATATATTTAGAAACAAAGTTTTCTACCAATGGATTATGTTGCAATAGCTGTCATAATACAGAATTGCTTGTTTCAAAGACATCCATGAATTAGAAAGTATCTAGCTTTGCATCTGCAGCATAAGAGGAAAACATATTGGAGATCAATGTCCATCGATATTACTAAGGAGGGCAAACAAAGTGTTAAAAAAACCCAAGCCTTACTGAGAAAATAGGACTCCATTATAAATGAGTAATATGAGCAATCCCATGAGTACTGTTTGAACCACTACTAGACACAGATCTATGAAATTGTGTAATCCCCGACTTAAACACACACAATCAAAATCTTGCTATCTAACAAATTCTGCAACGTATGTGTTTACTGTAATTACCACTGTGGTATAAGTGTTGACCAAAGTAGAGCATTAATTACAGAAGAATCAGCATCCAACACAGCTGCAAACAAAGCAGTCAAGAAAATGAGATAGTCGTAATTGCTTTTGAAAGGAGGAAAGAAAAAAAAAAAAAAAAAAAGACATTGTTCTCATTCTGGTCTACACAATCAAACTGAAGAAGGTGCACAAACAGGAACACAGAGTTGTAATATGATTTTTACGTTTATTAGGCTTCACAGAGGAGGTTTATTTACTAGCAATCTTGCAACAGCCAGCTGAGAACAAAATTGTATAGCAGGATGTGAAATCTGCCTATCCCTACCTATCTTCTGAAGTACTGAAAAATCCCCCCAAGCCCTGGATATCATTGCTCATTTTCATAAATGTAACTATTGGTTCAATTTAAAGATTACTTCCAAACAAGTTCTGCATTCATTTGGCCATTTCTTCTCTCTCCCCAGCATAGAGATTTGCTTACRCTCAGCTCTTCTTCTGTAGTTTCCACCTTAAATGGCCAAACAGTTGTATCTTCTTCAGTGTCAGGCTTTTGTCCCTTGCCCCACCATCCCTCTTTGAAGGGTAATGTCTCTTCTTTCTTCTTGGAAAGTAAGAAGTAGATGATGACTGCCCCCACAACCAGGAATACTTCAAGCAGCATAATGCCTGCAAGAGAAGAACAGAACTCTGGTAAGCCCAATCAGATAGTTCAGAGACCTGCGATGTACTTTGTAAAGACTATAGAGGTTTACTCGCTTTTGAAGATAGGATTCGATCTACGTGATGTTCTGTCACTCACAGGACATCAACACTTCTGTAGAATTTCAGAAATAGGATGTTTTAACCTATGCAACTTAAATGGGGAGGAATTAAGTGGTTTACATAAAAGACATTTAGTGAAAACAGAACTCAAAGCAAGTCAAGAGATCACATGGCTTGGTAATTAAATAGTCCTTTGATTAAACACACCACATTGGCTTCCTCAGTGGCCGCTGATTGCTGCTAAACTTCAACAGTAAAGGAGGTGACTGTGGATATAATTCAAGTTTAATGCTTTCTCTTCCTCTGAAGCTCTAGATTTCCCACAAATTCCAAAGCAGAGCATCTCTTCAGTAAGGCTCACGTATCTATTGTTATAGATTCGGAAAGAAAAAAACCCAAGACATATATAGAGAATAAAAAGTGAAGAACATGAGGGCAGCCACCTTGTACCTCTCAATCAGCCTGGGGGAGTGGGGCAGGGATATATTTACATAACCCTTGAACAGCAGTGCAAAGGGTAGAAGGACCTTCTCTTTCTTTCTCCCTCTGAACTGTTTTAAAGAGAAAACAAAAGACCACATGCATGCTCTCCTGGTTCTAAAACACCCTTCCCCAAGTGATAAAATCCTGTCAAAGCGMAGAACAACCTGATTTCACAGCATATCTGCACAACCCGACTGCAGGGCTGTTGTGCTTTAGTCAAACTGAACACCTTAACAAAAAAACAAAATCCATTTTGAATATATTTGAACTGTTTCATGCTGCAAGTAGAAAAAAAAGTTACTCAGACTCTTTAATAATGAATGTTTTCAAGCATCCCTTTAAGTATGAGAAATGTTTGTAAGGTGGTTTGGGGAACAGTACTGTCATCATTTTAATGCATAATTTTAAAGAATGTCATGTTTCAAACACTCATTTGCTGGGGAATTGATAAGACATGAAGTATTTCAAAACTTCTGTAGGGCAAGCATTGTTTATGAGACAGAACAGTCTTCATTCTCTCCAGAGCTGGAAGGTTTTGTTGGTTTTGCTGCTGCAGAGTAATTTGATGCTCTGAAATTGCTCAGAGAGTCAACAGAATGGACCAAATTTATTCCTGGATCAAAACAGGAATTGTAACACAAGTTAATGAGAGTTCTCATGATTATAACAGGAGTAAAACTGACCTGTCTTGTAAGTGCCTTTATGTGACAGGACACATTTTAGTCAACCTCAAGTTTAATTTTCTAATGGCTGACAATAAATAAAACTGTCAAAATAAGCATCCACTGAAACATTTGTAGAGAAGTCAGGCACTATGCAGATAGGACAGCAAGCTACAAAAATATATTGCTTACATATGCAAGTGCTACAGCCTTGAAAAGTGACCTGAAATTCCTTAATCCTCAGAGGCTGAAGAAATGGAAATGATAGGCACTGAAAGAACTTGATCTGTTTGTTTGTTTCACTTGTCCTTCCATAACTTCTGTTGTTTGAGGAGGTGCTAGTTTTTCTTCACCATGTTCTCTGGAACACAAGACAACAATCTTTTCCCACCTCCAGCATACTCAGGCCATAACTTACCCCAAAATTAAAAAGTTTGTCCAATTTCAGCTTGTCTCAACACATAAACCAATGCAGTCYAGGAGCCTCCAGAGCACAATTAAATTTTACTGCAAAGCAAAACTGGAGGGGCTTTTAGAAACCTCAAAGCACTTTACATAGAAATAATACCTACCACAGTATTTAATAGCATTTCTATTACTAAGTCTTCACAGAGAAGAACAGCAACTTCCCTGAAATCACAGCACAACTCAGGCCACGTCTAGACTACAAAGGTTCACCAGCACAACTATGTAAACACCACATACGAAAAATTCAAACTCTTGGCCAACTTCAGTATGTTTACAAAGCCCCACGACAAACGGCCGTGCCAAGAGAAAAGACAGCTGCTGTCAGTGCCAGCCCCGTTGTTCAGGCAGGATGGCTGGGGTACCTAGAAAAACAGAGGACTCTTTCTCCTGGCTTCTGCTGTATCAGCACCATGGCCTCTGCCAACACAGTGACAGAGGCACAGCACCTAACACAGAACTGCTTTACCCAGGAACAGAATCCCCACCCATTCTCTAGCAAGAAACTTGTATGTCCTAAGTCACTGGAGTACCCAGAGCTACAAAAATATTTCTGCTTCCCCCATCTGCTCTCAAGGAGACTTGAGAAGTCAGAATTTTTGCAGCAGAAGACATGGGAGGGATTGTGGGCAAACGTGTATTTTGCATTCGCCCTGGAGTGTGTATACAAAGAACTCGCTATGTGAAAAGATATCCATTTTTGCAATTAATTCCAAACAGACTTTAAGATGAGCTTGTTTGCAATCCAGCAATAAGTGCCAAAATCAATTTCAGGTTTCACAAAAGTTCTATCTTCTATTGCAGAGAATTGGGGCCAGTGACAAATTGATTTGCATGAGATGTCATTTTGACATTAACAGAGACAGATCCCAGGTTGCTCTCTATATTCAATCTCTCTCAGTTCCCTTGAAAGTGCCTGTAAAATTCCTAATTACAACGAACACTGGGGCCTAGAGCTCCAACTATGCTACATTTTTTTCTGAGTGCACAGGAAGAAGAGAAAGGGCAGAGTGTGTCAGCAGTATTTTAACTTGCACCAGTTCATAGCACACTCAAAGGGATTGTTTTGCTAGTGATGAGTTACTGGAACGCAGCATGCTCCTACCAACCTCTCCAGCCTGTGCTGAGAGGAGCCCACTTAGAGCAAACACACTCAAAGATTTCCCAAGTTTGCTATTCAAGCTAGTTCTCTAAAACTCCTGTGTGTTATTTGAACAGCGTAACGCAGCCTCAGTCGTGACGCATCTGCACCAGAATTTCCTCCGCTAATCACTACTGAGCTGCTGTGAGATGGAAGTTATTAGCCCCTTACACTTCTTCCATAATACAGCACCACGAATGCGGAAGGAGAAACAGGTACGATAAAACTTTTCTATACTTGCAGTTTTCAGAGATGTAAACAACAAAGTGCTGGTGTTTTTATTCTCTGAAGTCTCTTGATGCAACCATACTGGCATGTTGCCTTTAAAAATGACTACTTCAAAGGGAGTTCATGTTTTGATTTGGCTTTTTCCTCTTTTTATGCAACCAAAGGCAAGACCTTGGAAGGAAATATTTCCATTTATTCCATGGTCAAGTACTTAGGCTCCAAGACTTTGCTGTACCCCAGGGTGGATATTGTTTGTAGACAGCACTTAAATACCTTAGACAGTACTTTTATCCTAAAGAGTCCAGGGAAGAATGTTTTTGTTTTGCTACTTTAAAAACATGTTTTGAAAGAAAAATGTTGAAGTGTGATGGACCCAGTAAATAGCCCAAAAACTAGCTCCTCTTGAAGGYGGCCAAGTGCATCTCAAGAAATATGTTGTTTACAAGAAAACCCCAAAACTTTTCTTACTGCTGCTTGTTGAAATCACTCTTGTTTTTCAGCATTGTTTCTATTTTGATTTGCACTGTCCTCTCTTCATGCATTAACAGCAGAGCTAATAGCTCCACAGGAACAGAGCAGTTRTTATTTACATCAAAGCTATGTCCTGTCTCATGCCCTGTCTTCATCAGTATCCAGTGACAGATGCCCTGGAGAACAGTGCTATTTATTTTTTAGAGAGGTCATCTATGAAATAGCTTGCTTAATGGTAAAATCCCCATCTTGTTCTACTAGTAATAATTCACCTTTGCCTTGCAGCATTAGAATCCATCTGAACACATTATTGGAGAAATAAGCAACTGGAAAGACTTTCAACCTAACGTCTGAAAACCCATTTTGGCCCAAACGCTACGCAAGCCAGCTACTATGGCTTGAATGATGCACAATACCCACAACTCCAAGCAGTGCTATTAAACCCTATCAGTGCAAAACAGCTAGCACATGGGTGAAGCAAAAGCTCTAAGAGACCATGCTGCTTTCAGACACATGCCAGAGGTGATCGTGGTTTAGAGTTAATAACATTTTCTCTCCAAGGTTGGTTTACTAGCAGACTGCAAGGTAGCTCAGAGCGCTCAGCACACTCTGACGCTGTCAGATACAAGGTTTGTTGATTAATAATTACTCTGCAGGAGAAAGAACAGCTCAATTTAGAAGTGATGTTTCCATTTATTTTTGTTCTGTTACATAAATTCCCCCATTAGGTTCTACTGAAAAGGCACCCCTCTGCCGCAGCATCTCTGTTTACAGCTCGGTTTGCCCGAAGAGCAGCAATTGCAGGTTACTCTTCCCAACAGATCTGAAGGAAAAACAACCCACTGAAGGACTTCAAAAACTCATGGCACCTGTAACAGGGTCCCCTAGCACTGACAGCCTAAAAGGGACTAAGACATGGCTCAGTCCCAGAAGCTTCACCCTCAGTTTATGTCCTACCATCTCCGGGCATCACATCGTTGTCATTATGTAACACCAGAAACAGACAGAAAACCATGAAGTGAAGACATTTGTATAAGAAAAGCTTCCTGTTTATGTAGTTTATGGAGCATTATGACAAGCTTCAAAATAGCTTAGCAACACAGGAATTGCTTTGCATACTACTGATAACATCTCCCAGGTGAGCATAAAATGATACATTAACATTGTAGGAAAGGAGGAGTGGTAGGCATTGGATGAAAAGTGTCCTACGCAGGGAAGCAAATCAAAGACAGGAAATACAAATCCAACAGAGTTTCTGGCTTGTCTCGATAAGAAATTTAGCATTTACATTTTTATTGCCATAGGGAGGTGGCACACAATGCTATCTCCAAAACAGCAGGAAGAGATGACATCATTCTGTTCCACACTCTTTTTCTAGACTGTTCGCAATCAGGAATTAGCCAGTACCAGCAGGAACCTAATTAGAAGACTACAACCAAGGAAAGAGGTCACCTCCCCAAAGAAGGAGAAGCCACGCTCTCTCTCCCAGGGGGATGGCTAGGCCTCTCCCAGGACAGGGTCGGGGATACACCTCCATCACCGCTGAGGAAGGCCCCAGGCATGTGGCAGCGAGGCACTGCTCCCAGGCAGCTTTCATCTGCTTTGCCCCTCAGACAGCAGTAACAATCAACAGAGAGCCTTAAGGCTCTGGGGGTACCCGTATGCATCACCCAGAACTTTTACTTACAGCAGTTAGTCCCTGATGCACTTCATTCCAGGGGAGTAGTTGAGCACCTTATACAACATATTCCCACCTAATTTTTCTTACGATACTATGACAGTCAAGTGGTATCATCTCTTCAGTACTACACTGAAATCCGACAGGCACCGAGACCCAAGCCTAGCTAAGCATAAAAGAAAAGTAGTATGGGACTAAGTTCACTGTTATCCACTTTGCCTCACCCAGAGGTGGCATATTTATACAACCACTGGCCGGTCAAAGCTCATCTCACAATCATCATTTAAAATACCACATGCCACATTTTTAAGAGGAAGGTACTCAATTTACAAGAACACATATTTGAGCAACATTACTTGCTCTTTCAAATCAGTGCCCAGCACATTCTTATGTGCTGCTTAAAAACATTTCTTGTTTATCTCAATTTTCCTTATTTGGCGTCTATTATGCTTGAACAAACCCACTTCCTTCAGAGAGTCTAAAAAACCTGCGGGCTGCAAAAATACAAACTGGCAGAATTCAACCTAGATCTGTGTGATGTCCGTTGTTGTGACCTAATGACTGTGTGCACGATTCAGGGGAAAGGAGATCTACTCTCCATCTGCAATAATTTCTGTTTAGGACTCTACAGACAGAAAAGCTGCTGAAGAATTCTTAAATCAACACTGTTCAATCACAATAATTAAGGGTGAATGAACTATTTAAACTTTCATAATATAATGCATTTGATAGCTACAACATTAAGGTTAGGATAAAATCTTTACATGATCTATTTATCCTATCCAGCCTTTACCCTATTTAATGACCCTCAAATTCCAACAACAACAGAGTTTTTTTGCACACATGCAGAGAAGCAACAGATGCCTGGCATACAACTTGGGGGTGAACACAGCTGAAAGCTGCGTCTCCTAGAGAGAGCTCTCTCAAATCAGATGTTACAGTTAAAAAAAGGGAAGGATATCATGCCAGTAAGAAGTTTTACAAACAGTTCTTAGCCACTGTCCAGCCGACTAAATGACATAGTCCAATAGAATAGACTCCAAAGAACATCTCGAGCTTTACTTCAACATCTAATTTCTAATGTCTGAAAAGAAATTACGAATAGCACATTGTTCCATTTTGCCTTCCACCAGAGTTTCTAGCAATAATGAGGTTAACCTCCTCATCCTATGCCAGTATCTGCATTTTAYGGAGCGGGTGGAAAAAAGTGCAGATAAACCAGAAGAGTTAGATACTACAGATAAGGAAATGAGAGCGAGGTAATTGTTCCTCAGGCCTTAAGGGAAATTCAGGCTCTATTTTTAGCTTCACCAAATCCTCCAGTACTAAAGAGTAAAAGGTTGCCTTTCTCCCCTGCTATGGTATTATTGCCAATGTTTTGCCTGGTCTGATCTCTAGATAAGACTCAGATTCATCCCGTACTGCTTGGTGGTACAGCACAGCATGTGTCCTTCTGTTTACTGTGGGGTTTTCCATTAATCTAATTCTCTTAAGATTCTTCCACGCAATCAGAGGGAAAGATCTTCTTTAACTAGCAGCTTTACAAGCTTTTTTTATTAGCACTGTTTGAAAACTGTGTTACTAAAACCTTTAATTATTAACATCTACAGAATTGACGTGTACGTGGTGCCTTAGAGGGGAAAAAAAGAGTGCAAACAGTTTGAAATCTTGCACTCCAAAGTATGTAAGAACAAAGTACGTGACAATCTTCCAGTTAAAAGAAGGTGTGGAGATGAAAATGATGAATATAAAGACTGCCGGAGGGAATTTCCAGCAATCTGCAAGACAGTAAGATGAGATGCATGCTGTAAATTTAAATTAGGATCATGACTCCAAGTAGTAAGGGCAGCATGAACGAAAACATGTATGAGAGTGTAAAAAGAAAAAAAAATTTTTTTATAAATTGTGACTATGGAAACAGGAAGAGATAGAAATTTGTTATCTCTTTATGAAGACTTCATTCTCAAAGAGAAAAGGAACTTTGAATGGTGAGAGAGGAGGGGAACAGATGGTAGTCATCATTTTCTGTCAAATAACTGCAACACCAAAAGGATGTGCCAGAGTAAACATGTAACCAGAACCATTCTTGCTACTTCATCTCTCTCTTAATAACAACTAAATATTTAAGTTCTCTTTGGATTTAAGGGCTTCATCTAGAAAAGTGCACTACCTGCACCCACCAGATTAGAGCAATTAACACTCATGATGAAGCAGCCCAGAGGACTAGGTCCTTCAACAGAGCTTTATTTTTGATTCATAATACATAGCCATTTAACCTGACAGAAGGACTCGTCTTCTATTAGACAGCAAAGCAGACCCAGGGTACAGATGCGGTGGGCAGCCAGGGCATACAGAACAAACTGGTAGACCAATAGCTAACATGTCTTCATTGCAGAGCTCTAAAGAAGAAAAAAATATAGTCTACTCCTGGGTGCAATAAATATGAGAAGACTTGCTTGAGGTAGAGAAAGAACAAAAAAAAAAGTTTGCTGAGCCTTTATTTTTCTTGTGGATTACACCTAATCATCTTCTACAGAGATGTTTCAAAAACAAAAAAAAAAGTTGGAGGAATGTCAGAGAACAGCTCACTTTTCAGAGAAGAAACCTGGAAAACAGCTCCTGTTCTTTACCCCAGTAGGATCCCTCCATAAACATGATCACAGATAATTTCTTCATTCTGGCAAATGCATTAGAAGTCAGCATCATACACTATTGAAAAAAGCAGCTAACAAAGCATGGCTACCATGATTCCCACAGAAATATTCCCAGCCCTGCCAATCAGAAAGCATTTAATCAATAACATTATGCTTAAATATATATCAAAGCTGATAATGCTGCTTTAAAAAAAACAAAAACATAAAACCCAGGGTATATTCAAATCATTGTGTTAGCCATCCTGCTATGTCTAGCATGACCAAGATATTAAGGCAAATGCCATTTTAGAAGCAGATTTTTGTGCTTTACTATTTATGTAAATACCCATTTACACACACAATGATGCTTTTAATTAAAAATAATGTGTTCAGAGGAAGAATCCAGGACTTTTTCAGTAGTAGTATTCAGAAGGGAAAAAAGTATTTTCAGCAGTAATTACAAGCAGACCAAAGCTCTTCAGAAAGAAGCAAGACGCTCTACTTTCCAAGTGACTTTTCTTTAGGGACTTACACAGTAATTAGAGATCTATTTGCCACATTTGGAACTTGCACATTAAAGACGACTGCCCTGGTTCTGGGACTGTGCATTGCATGAAGAAAATACTCTTGCAGGCTCAACGAAGCAGTGCACACTCTACCACAAAGTGTAAGGCTTTACCTCCACTCGTCTGGCCACAAAATTTGAATACTCCAACTATAACACCAGAAATGTGCATAGGAATACCTAAGGTAATCAATTCATTTTGCCTAGAGCTATAAGCTGTACTTCACCTACCACCCCCATCCCTGCTTTGCTGCTTCTCCACCGACAAATTACTTGACAAACTATTACTGAAGAAACAAGAATTTCTGGGGCTATTACCATTCAGGAACTATTACCCCAAACCTTTTTGTTTACCCACTGTAATTACTTAGAACAAATTGGCCATGTATATTCTACTAAGAAGCCTGAACTTGTTTCACAGAGCTTGCTATACTAAAACATTGCAGTTCTATGTCTAAATATACTAGGTATATCTGAAAGCTTTGCTGAAACCCCAGATAAACAAACAGGCTGAAAACATGGTATTACCCTATGGAATGACCAAATACAAGAAGTATAGTAGATCAAGAGGGGGGGGAAAAAAGGCCTTTTGAAACACCTAATAATCCAAAACCTATTTGGGGCAATTCATACAGACAAATTGCATATGGACTCAGGCTGCACTGGTTATTATCGGCTGGGCTCTATTTCGAATTGTTTACTTCAACATCATGATTGCCCCTATGAAAAAAATAACAGAATTCAGAAGAAATAACAAACAAACGGAGTTTAAGCAAATCACACACAAGTTTTTATATATGAATTCAGACTGGAAAAGACGTAGAATAGAGAGCCACGAACTTGACACTGTGCCAGGACCTTCCCCACAAAGACTTCAGCTCTGACAAAGATCTAATCCTTGTCCTTGGACAACTTCAACTGTGGATTGATTTTCAAAGCTGCCTAATCGCTTTTGGTGCCTATCTCCCATCGATTTTCAGTAAGCATTAGCAATTTGTGCACTCAAGTCTCAGTTTTAGCTTATTTTAGACAGGAGTAATATCCGTTTCAGAGGAGATGCACGGCATCTCGAAAGAATAGTGCCAATCAAAACATTAACCCCGCATCTGTGGCTGTGTAAGTAAATTTGAGACAGTGGCTTCTGAGACTGATCCTATCTCATAGGTTCACCTACAATAACTAGGCAAGTTTTCTTATTTTAGATAAAGCTATGCTATGAAAATAAGGGAAGAGAAAGCAGCCTAATTCAATAGAATTGGAAAATTAAGCAACATACTTCATTATGATATGTTTTAACTGCAGGGCAAAGTCAAAATCCCAACTGAATTCTGACAAACTGAGCCAAACTTGAGGAGCGAGTGCGTCATTTGCTTAGTCTTTGCAGATTGCTCAGTTATGCAACAAAATACGGTCATTAAACTTAAAAGGTTTTCTTCTCATCCCTAAAATGCTTTTTCAGCAAAGGGAACTATGTATACAGTACTCATTCAAATAATGTTCAGGTTTGGCAGATGACCCATAAACCAAAAAAAAAAAAAAAAAAAAAGTTCAATTTCATATCCCCATTTAGAGATGAGTAAAAAAACCAAACTAAAACCAGACTAAACCATTTATATGCCAATAGTTAAAGCCACTTATTCTAACTAAAGCAGAAAACCTGGCCAGATTCCCAACGAACACTAAATAAAAATTGTTGTTTCCAGTTGTTGTTTCCATACGTATTGTCAGCAGTAAGGCCAGCTTATCAGGAACCTTAAGTTGGACAAACAACCCTGGCTCAAGCAAAGTGTCGGGGGAATGTCACACCTACTCTCCCCCCAGAAAAGCCGATTAGGGCCTTCCTGTTCCTGAAATCAACCCAAAAATCCCCACCCGGCCCACTGCTATTATTCAGACTCTAATAATACCCATTGTTAATAATATTTTGATACCGCCAGCTGGCAGAGGGGCGCACACTCTTTAAAACAACGGTGTTCAAGGCACGTAGGCGCAGAGCCCGCTTTAAACAGTCCCCGTTCCCTCTCTCTCGGTGTTCAATGTCTGCAGGCTTCGGCAGGAGACGCCGCACACTGAATAACCTGTAAAAGTCATTTCGTTTACTGGATGGAAAGTTTAGGCCAGCGCCCTCGCTTCGCTCCCTCTTCCCTCAGCTGTGTACCGCCGTGGCTACGAGGGCAGAGGCACCATTTCACCCCCCAGGCAGSGAACTTCACAAACGCTCCTCGGTCCCCGCCCGCAGCGCGGGATTGCCCTCAGCTTCGGCCGCCGCTGGGGGGCGCCCCCGCGGCCGCCGGGTAACGGCCGCCGGGTAACGGCCGCGGCGGGCGGCAGGAGACAGCACCTCGAAAGCTGGCGAAAGCTGAAACGCGCGTTAAGCACTGCGGTTGTCTTGCCGGGCGGCTGCGGAGCGACTCGCAGCGGCGCACCGCCTGCRGTAAGGCACAACCCTACCGCTGAGGGGTTTAGCGCCTCTCCCCTGAGGCGAAGGAGCAAGCCCGCGGGCTTTCCCTCGCACCCCGCCCGGCAACCGCCCGCCCGGCGCTGTTACCTGCCGCGGCTGGAGCGGGGACCGGGACCGTGCACGCCTCGCCGCGCTCGCTGCCGGGGCCGCCCACCGGCGCGCCGGGAGAGGGGCACGGTGCCGGCCGGACCCCTCCGTCCGCAGGCCGCTGGGAGATGTAGTTCCTGCCGCGGGGGCGGGGAGCGCCGGCCGCGACCCGGGCAGCAGCTGAGGCCCGACCCGTCTCGCCGCAAGCTGGGCGGGGCAGCCGGCTGCCTCCGCGGCCACCACAGCTGAAGAGGAAGAAGCACACGGCCGCGAAGGCTTCCCCCCCTTGACGCCGGCCCCAGACAAGGGGCGTTAGCACCTGCTGCCCCCAGCCGCCGGCAGTGCTGGTCTCTCCTCGCCCGCGGTGCTCTGGGACGCTGGTGTTCAGCACCGACCAAAAAGGGGGGAGCGACGGGGCTCACCTGGGCTCCGAAGCACAAGTGGTCACYGAGTGTTACAGGCTTCAGCCCAGCAAACACTAATTCACTGTTGTAATGCCAAAATTGGGGCACAGCCAGGCAGCAACTAACTACTGAGTGGCACCACGTGTGAGCTTCTTAATTGGCTTCTCAGCCAATCTCACCAGCACTCCCTGCACTATAGTAGGGCTGACTTAAGAGAAACGCAAACTGCTCCACCTCCCCAGCTACTGTCCTGTGCAGCGCAACTATGTGCCTAACGGAACACACTGAGAATGCATGTAGTAGGGGTACTTTTTCCCTGAACCTGTGTTCTCCAGGGCCTGTCTTCCAAACTTGGTCAGAGAGATCAGAGCAAACCTCAGGTCAAGCTGTAGCAACTAATCCCATCAGTAAGAACATACCAAGCAACTTCAGTTCTTTATCAACTCTTTGAGGTTTTTCCATTCAATCTCAGTTTTCATCTATCACTTCACTCCCATGTTCCAATCTTACTTTTTTCATCACCTCCACACCATCTCAATTCTCTTGTTTGGATTGTTGAAGAGAAGTCTTAACAGACGGACTTGTGACCACAGATAAGGATTCCTTTCACATCTTTCAACCTCTTCTACCCAGTCATCCCAGTCTGCTCAAGCAGTCCTTTGCCCAAAGAATATTTGGTGCAGTTCTCATGCTCTTTTGCTATGAGCAGCAACAGCAGTTAAATTTAAAAAGTAATCTGTTTTAAAGCAACAGGTGCCTAAACTGTTCTGTAAGTAAGGCGTGTCTTTTTTTGTTGTTTTCTTCCTCCAAACCAAATATGCTGGCTGAGAGTTCTGCCCCTTCTGGGACATCTATCCTCACCAACAGCTGCATACTATTCTTGAGATGCCAAAAGCATGAGTAGCAACCCATCTTTCTTCTGTAGGACTACAGGGATTTCACAAACATACAAATAAGACTGTGTTGAATTTCTAGTATATCATAACAACTTTTATAGGATGATAGATAAAAATGCAACTGTATTATGTCCCATCGTCATAACACTTTATTACAGCTACCAATAGATACTGTATTTGACTATTTTAGTTAATGAAAAATTGCATTTCTTCTATCCCCTCTTTGTTATAAAAATGCCAACCCTAACCTCTAGATAGCCAGTAATTCCAGTCTCTGTAACTTGTTAAAGAAATAGTTTCATACTTTATCCAGGCTGTCCCATATTCTTAAAACAGGTGTCTTCAGTCACCCAGGAAGGCACCCTGTTACCTCCTTAGTGCCTTCCAGTTCATCCTTTCATGAAGCTGACAGGGTAGTTCAAAGTTCCTACCATGGAGATACCACTCTTGCATATATGTCTTCCTGCAGGTGTTAACTGTCTTAAATTGCCAATTCATTAAATATTATTTTTTCTCTGTGCTTTAACAGTACTAAACATACGATGCTTCTGGTTCATCAGTGGGACTTTTAGGCCCTATGGCAGTAGCAAACAGCAATGAGCAAAGACATTACCTCAAACATACAGAGAACAGAGGAAGATTACATCAGAATCATAGAAGATCRATCTCGAGTTGGAAGGGACCCATACAGATCATCAAGTCCAACTCCCTGCTCCTCGCAGGACTACCTAACACTAAACCAAACATCAGCACACTCCCTGCCGTCCTCAGGCTCAGGTGCTTTGGGCTACAGATGTCAGTTTGTACTGGGATGGGGCCAAGGTGATCCAGTTTGTACTGGGATGGGGCCCAGTCTGTATTGGGAAGAAGCCAGGGGATCCAGTTTGTGCTGGGATGGGGCCAGGAGATCCAGTTTGTGCTGGGAYRGGGCCCAGTCTGTACCGAGAGGGGGCCAGGGGATCCAGTTTGTACTGGGACAGGGCCCAGTCTGTATCGAGAGGGGGCCAGGGGATACAGTTTTTGCTGGGGCAGAGCCCAGTCTGTGCTGGGAGGGGGGCAGGAGATCCAGWTTGTACTGGGAAGGAGCCCAGTGGGACATGCCAAGGGGATACAGTTTTTACTGGGGCAAAGCCCAGTCTGTACTGGGAGGGGAACAGGGAGTCCACTTTGTACTGGGACAAGGCCCAGTCTGTRCTGGGAGGGGTCGAAAATGGACCTCTGCAAGCGCAGCGCCCCAGTATTTAGTTCTTTACATGTATTCCTCCTAACTGGAACTGTTTTGGCTGTTTATTGTGAAAATTGTACAACTCCCACAGCCTGTCAAAGGAAAACAGAGATGCAGATACCACTAAAGCGAACAAACAAGAGAAACTAAAAACATGAGCAACTCCATAGTCCGGCATTCCTTAAAGTTATTTTTGCTTTAGAGTCTTAAGATGAGGTCGAGGAGCATTACACAGCATTTTATCCACCTTTGAAGCAGCTGGTGTTTGTTACAGCAATAAGCAATTAGGGGGAGGATGTGGCCATGATAGGAACTGACGGGACTACTAGTGTGAAGGAAACTGCAGAGAGTTCTGACAAAGATTCATATAAGCACAGAGAAACTGACAACAGATGTGGTTGGAGGACAGTTTTTATCTTACAATACAAGCCATCATTTTAAAAAAAGTCAGATATTGATGACAAATTATTATAGAGAATTGCTGATATCTAATCATTATGAGTTGTAAACTGGTAGGCAGTCATCAGCCAAATAAAATAATGTCAAGTAGTATGCAATTTGCATTACAGGAAAGTAAATTAATCRCAGCAGTCTAGGCAGATACTCCAACACAGAGTTTAAGCCGAAGGAACTTCTCATTCACTAAAGCCTAAGTGCTCTTTTCGATATCCAGAAAAAATATTTTCTTATACTATTATTGGATAAGGAAATTGGTCATGCAGTTTATTATTAATGCTTCTGTGACACCTACACACGTACTCTTCACAAGTGTGACAATGCAGAATCTCCCTCTACTGAAGCTCAGATTTGAGAACGAAATCCTCTATTACATCTGCAAGCAGAAGAAAGTAAAGATGCAACTGTATAACAATCCTGTTCCCCTAAGCCAACCAAAAAGTCACCATGATCAACTACATAGAGGAAAATAAGAGGAACACATCTTAAAGATCTGAAGAGAAGGAGTAGGTTTAAAACAAATGAAAAAGAAGAAAGGAATGAAGAGTCAGAAAAGAAGGAAGCTTAATACAGAAGTCAAAAGAATGAGGAAGAAAACCACTCTTCTCTGATTGTGAAATCAAAATCGTCCATTCTCGCCACCAGTGAAATCATATCCAGCAGGTCTTTCAGTATTTGTAGGTGTTTCAAGGGTTGGCYACCTGGATGTATTCTGTAAGCGCCTTAAGAATTTATTGGTTTGGAGCTACTGCACACTGAACAGTTACTACTGCAGTCACACACGCCTTTCAACATGCTGACCTCTTCTTAAACCCCTGACCCAACAGGAGCACTTTAAGAATGTTAAGAATTACAACACAGTTTTGTAAATCTTCACCTTGTATCGTGTGTTCAGTTCTGGTTACTCCATTTGAGAGGCCACGAGAGTGTTACAGGCCTTTAGGGAGAATATCGTCTACAATCTTTGGTTCCACACTTTCTGTACCATCCGTATGAACTGGAACAACACAGAAACAAATTCAGACATATCTAGTTTTTAGGTAAATATTGTATGGCATGTACATTACAGAGCATTTAATGGGACAGACAGGAGGTTTTTACAAGCAAGTCAGGGAAATGACAAAGTGCAAGTTATTTAGGTTGTGGTTCCATGGCAGCCTAAGCCAATCTAACTGCTGGCTCTTTCATGCCCATCATTCTCCTCACCCCTCTTGGGAGCTCTCAACCCCTCCATTTCACCACCTCTAGCACTCATTTGACCTTTTGTGAAGCCATCTCAGGACACTAACCAGGCAGAACACCAAACCAGCAGCTCTCCAGAACATTAAGGAGTTTTCTGATGCACTGGTAAATTCAAATGGTTCAGCTGAGGCTCTGAGGCACACTAGAATCGGTGCAACAGAGGCAACAGGGATAAGCAGGCAGCTGTTACATTGACCAAGGCTGGTGTGGAATCCCAGTCTTTGCACATTTATTAGATGATCAGCAGGGAATAACTGCTGCAGTGGTTAAGAAGCTATTTGCAAAGCAGCTGTTTGCTCTGTTAAAAACATGGTTGGTTATTTGCATGTTTAAATACATAGTCACGTGTTATGTGGGTCTGCTGTGTGACCAACACAGACGAGGTTTGCCCTTGGGCACAAACGAACAATCCCCTGGTGAATCTTGTTTATTTCTTTGGTTACTGCCCTCAGCCATAGGGTAGCACTGCCACAGCAAATGTGTTTTAAAAAAAAAAAACAAAAACCAACCCTCAACCATCAATCACTCACTGAAAAGGTCAGCTTCCCTCCTGCCCCCAAATTTAAAAGGTATCTTCTCATGGCAATTTGAAGACGTTGACTTTCACAGGGACGTGTCTGAGGCATTAGTTCATCCTCCTGCCTGCTGACTCCTTAAAGGAGCAGATGCGTCTGGGAGGTAACATCTTTAAGCCACACACACAGTTTGCCAGAGCTCATTTGTCAGTGCCCTGAGGCAAGCCTTTCATCTTTTAGCCACATAGTGATAGCAGAACTGTATTATAGATGGCTGTATTTACATGCATGAGCAATCCAGTTAAAATACACATTTTAGCTAGCCAACGCGAACAGCAAATTCTCATTTGCTCACTATTGGCCAGCAAAGCCATTCAGTAGGTGTCCAGAAAACTCAACGCTCGCTCCAAGAAACCAGTCCTTGAAATCTTGCTGTAAACACATGCCTATACTCAGGAAGATTCTACTCAGTAGAAGCTGAACAATGCAGATTAGTCCTTTTATGAACAGATACCACTTCTAGACAAAAAATGAACCCAACATGCAAACACAACTTCAAAGGAAATAAAAAAAACAATCTCTCCCAGACCTCTTGGTAGGACTGATGTTTTAAGTTCTAACAAAATGACTTAAGAATCACCACAAAAAAGGGGACGGAAGAATGCGAGCACAAAATCAAAACTTCTACAAAAACAAAGCAAAATATCCTCAGAGCTGGTCTTGATTTAAATAGAAAACACTTTCATAAATACCAACATTACAGTTTAAGAGAAACACTGCACTTAGTTTTATAACAACACCTAGGAACTGTCTGTATGAGGAGTACTAATGGGTTGAGCATACTGGTTCTTACTAGAAGACTGGGCATTTTCACGTAAGAGCACTTGGAGATGGCACTAATGACTTAAAATGTTTTTACAAATACATTAATGACAA
>JAYKAV010000622.1:666192-678680 GCA_035582835.1 Phoebastria nigripes
TTAGGAAAAATTTCTTTACTGAAAGAGTGGTTAAGCATTGGAACAGGCTGCCCAGGTAAGTGGTGGAGTCACCATCCCTGGAAGTATTTAAAAGACGTGTAGATGAGGCGCTTAGGGACATGGTTTAGTGGGCATGGTGGTGTTGGGTTGATGGTTGGACTTGATGATCTTAGAGGTCTTTTCCAACCTTAATGATTCTAAGATGTTAGAATGGCAGAAAGTAATTGCATTCCCATTACAGGATTCCGAGAACACACACCTGTAACTAACTTTGCCACAATATAGGAAAACAAGCACATACCTTCACCAGAAAGAAAGACTACATTCAAAAATAGGGCCTGAACTTGCACAAAGGCAATTAACTCTGCTATCACACTGTGACCATGTTTTTATGGGCTCAGTTCCCACAGACTTCAGTTTAACATGGTCCAGTTTACACTCACATTCCCCTGAGAGCATTTAGGCTGTTAGAACAGTTACAGGACCTACACAAACTTGCATAATAAGCAGGGGTTAGCAAACTGCCATGGTTTGTATTCTGCTGAGTAATTAATCGGCTTCTAAAATACTGTGGCATCATTCTCACCTCAAAAACAACATTTCCACAGACTAAACAGCCCACATCTGCCTTCAGTGCATAGTAATTCAAATGAGATAATTCAGCCCAGCATAAAGGTGGGGAGGTTTATCTGGAAGTCAGTCTAAAGAGTCTACTTACTGTAAAAGTAATGAGAGATGAAAGGCATGTTTTTATGTCATCCCCAGCAACAAAGACAATTCAACTCTTGCCTGTATTTAAATACCAGTCCTTGAACTCTCAAAGCCTTTGTAAAAGATAAATTTTTTATAAACAAACAGTTGTGTTATCTTCAGTCATGCAGCATCTACCTTTAAAGTGGTATCAGCTTTTCAGAATAGACACTCCCATGTCTTGAAAAGCAAATCACTATTAACTTAAGCAAAAACGGGATGTAGTTCTTCATAGACTAGTTTCCTTTAAAAAAAAAAGAAAAAGTTAGCAGATACCTTTCTTAAAGGATCTTCACAAGAAGACTCCTTAGATATGCTTGACCAAAACAGCTTTGTTTCAGTCAATTAGATTTAGAAGTTACCTCCRCACAGAGCATCGTACAAAGAACAGTATTGTTTTCAGCTAAGCTCCTACTCCCTAAGGTCACCCACTAATGCTCACAGACTCTTGAAGGAAATTGGACTTGTGCAGAATCTGCAGTCTAGGTAAGTTATACAGAAAAAACCCACCTATTTGCTATATATTCATTTTTCCATTTCAGATCTCAAACTTAATTTAAAATGTGGTTACAGTATCATTTCTGTGTTGTAATTTTATCTTCCCCTAAGCCAGGAACAGAARTGAAAAAAGCACAGGTGCATTGGGAGACAACAGTGTGTTACCATCCTTACTTAAGATGAATGAAGTGAGAGGATTTGTTCTGCCTATAGCAAGATGTCTAACACACCTTCCAGACAATGTAATCCTTTAAGATCAACCTATGGCAATCAGCGATCATCTAAGTCTTACTGAGCGCATCTGGCAAAAACCAGGGTTTCTTCACACTTATTACAGCATAATGTTGAATATTACCCATTTTTATACTGCAGGAAGGAACCTACTGAGATGAAATATAGTTATTTTGACAAGTTAAAACATTTTTAAAAGCACCTGCTTGGCTTCAATTCCATTTCGCATTTTGACAGACTCAGGCACCAAAGCATCCACTTTTCCAGAATAAATCTGTCACTCTTGAAAGTGCTAGGTCAGGACTTCAGTGGAAACAAGGCCTCTTTCATAAGGATCTCTAAAACAAAGACCTGTGACCAAAATTCTCACTTCTACAGATAATTTAAGGGTCTTCCTGTAATCCAGAATACACTTACAGAATGGACTACATACAGAGAAGCTCAGGGTTAAAACCCCTAAAGGAAAACAGAAGCAATGTAGTTGCACTTGAGAGAGCTCAGACACAAAGTCAGCTTAAGTACTGTGCACAAAGGAAGAATTGAAATTGGAATCAAGACACTCAGAGAATCCAGGAAGTGAGAACACCAGAAAACCAGAATAAATTCCATGGGTAAACTAATCCAATTTCTTTGTACAATAACAAGACCCACATTCTTTATTAAACTGTTCTCACAGAACAGAACAGTTACTGAAGATAACTAACATGCAGCAACAAAATCAGCTGTAGCAAGGGAAAATGTCCTTTTTTTTTTTTTTTTTTTAATCATTCCACTTCTACTGCAAAGAAGGTTACCTGTCTATAACTGCAGAGGTTGTCTATCTGCTCCCGAGCCGCCTGTTTGCRGCCTGTAATTGGCACAAACTCCTAGCTGCTGATCAGAAGCATTTGCTGACATGCTGGGCTGCCAAATTCAGTGCTTCRCATGCAATGCATTCCATCACCCCTTTGGTGCAGCAGCCATATTAAGCTGATTTTTTCATCATGTACCAGTGGACACAATTCAAGTAGCTGGCAATATGATGGACTAACTCATTGAAAGTTTATTAGGAAAGTGATCAGTGTACATATGCACACACACACACTCTCAACAAGAGTATAAGCAAGAATATGCAGAGCTTTGAGTTCACAGCTTTTCTACCACCCCATGAACACAGTATTGAAGTTGCTGAAAATTCCAGGACAAAGTCAAGAAGCACCTGTCTTTTTCTGAAGAAGTTTCCAAAAGTGTTTTGTGGGTGGGGTTTTTTTGGTTTTTTTTTGTTTGTTTGTTGTTTTTTGGTTTTTTTTTAGCAGTAGCTTTACCAGTATTCTTGTGTATTATGGCTGCACAGAACCACCATAGTTTTTCTGTAAGTATATGGAGAACAAGCTTAACAACACATGCTCTCACAAAAATAGCATTAATATTTCCTTATGGTTTTACAGAAATAATTTCTGAATTTAGAAAACTAGAAATCCATTTCCCTGCCTCTTTTCCTTGACAACTGCTACTCTAATACATAGTACGGCAATTGCCCCCCTCTAAAACCTGCTCAAGTATATAGCTTAAGCCTTTCAGCCACTTGGTACACCAAGTCTGTCTACAGTCTCCTCTCTCTCTCTCTCCTTTTATCCTCCATGCATGAGCAAATACCACTCAAGCCTTTCTGTACCTCAGCTCACAGAAGACATCTATATGCCAAACCAATTTATGAGATGTCCAAAAATTACACTAAAATAGCTGCAGCCTTTTCACCTGCCAATTTAACAGCTTAAATCTTTGCTTGTATGACTTTGTGTAGCAACCATTCATACTGCAGAACAGTGTTTCAGACAAAAATGATTTAACTACTTAACATACTACATTGCAAATATTAAGATAATAATTTGGAGCATCAAGGAAAATTTTCAGCRTTACAGTATCTTAAAGTTTAACTATGAACAAAGTTTAGCCTCCTCTCTGGACTTATCTGTATTTCAAAAAGCTAATACAAAAAGAAAAATGTTACATATGTACCAGTCACTCCTGTAGAATAGAATTTGAGTAGCCACTAGGAATTTAGCACCGCAGTATTTTCCAACAATATGCAACATTATATGTTCAGCTGAAAGGGTACTCTAATGCAATATACAAGCCTGGGTTTTCTTCCGAGCCCTCAGCAAACATGGGAACTCTACTGCTTCCAAGTAGCTCAATTATTTTTATGTAAGCAACAGCACGTAGCTATTTAAGCAGATTGTTTTGTTATATATAAATGCCACTACAGACAAGTCTTTGTATGGCTCTGCTTTACTTTCATGGCTTGGTTTAACCCAAAACATTAGTCCTGGAAAAGCCTAGTTATACCAATAGCATAGTTACATTAAAAAAATCCATCTGGTTTTAAGTATGCAAGATGTAGTCAAAGTGAGTATCAATTTCAGCTACTGAGTTTTCAAGCAAAAAGCCTTTGCAAAAGACAGTTAAGGCTTCCATCACCCTACCAGAGGTAACAATGAGAAACAAGTCTAAGCCACAGGAGCACTGGTCTATTTTTGACAGTGGTATTTAATTATTTATTAAGCTGGTTTTCATCCATTTATTCAGGTGGCTGACATCCATCTGCCACATGTAACATTTGAAAATGCACAATTAGCAAACTGCTAAAATAAGGAATCTGAATAGTGTTTGGTTGCATTTTTCTATTAACAAAATAGGCAAGAGCTTCTAGAATTTGTCTTGCTGATATATTTCAACTTTGCCTGAAGCAAGGATGGGAAAAGGTCCCCCCTGCCAGTATAAAATAGTTCAAGTACTGGAAAAAAGCCACATACATTTTTTTAATATTTGCAAAAGCAGAAAAGAAACTCTTAGTTTCTYATAGTCTCTAGCAATATTCAAGCAAAGTTTTACTTTAAGTTTTAAAATACAGATGTTTAATTATTTAGCCAATATAACAGTTCTACAAACTGCATCACAGATAATGTTGCACAGCTTATGACCAAGATCAATACTAAAAGCTAAAATCTTCCTAGTGACAGTGCTAATACAAATTGGCAATTTTAACATTTCAGTTCAGAAAACATCCATTCTTCTAAACCCCACTGATGCATATCATTTATGTAAATATTTATTAGATCCAGTCATCATGCTACAGTATTAGTCAGGTTACTAAACCTTCTCACTGTGAGAATACACCAGCATAAGGTATGAACACAATGAAATCTATATGAAATCTAACTTCCCAGAAATATGCTTGTGGCCCATCAAATTCAGACCAAAGTACTATAGTTTTAAAATATTTACTTGTCTTCTTAGCATACCCAATGTGTAAGAATAGTTTCTTGTTCTATTCCCAAAAATAAATATAAGCTTTCAATTGAAAGCATTTATTTTCCTAGTTTTCCAAAGTGGAGTCTCGGGGGTGGGGGGAAATGCTTCAGACTTGTCATCAGTCCACTTCAGTACATAAAAGCATCTCCTGTCCCAGTATTTGTTCAAATCCAAGAGATATTTTCTTCCAGTGAAATATGACCGGAGCACTCATTTTATTTTCAGCAATTCAGTCTGTTTCCATGGCAGCACTGCGGGACTCCTTAGCCACCATGAGTCGCATTAGCTGACTGTGGAATTTCTCGATCTTCTTTACGTCTTGTGCCTGGTCTGTTCTATACAGCAAACACTGTAAGAGAAAGTTGCTTAATATCAGATTTCACTGAACTGTTTTTATCCTGTTTACAGTCTCAACAAATTTGTGCTCAGAACACACAAAACAAGGTAAGTACTTAAGTGTTCATTTGTGGCATGTTGTTACTATGAGGCAGCACCAACACATACCTACCCTGTTTTAAAATACACACACACACACCTGTGTTTACATTTAAGTTTCTCTGAAAGGCTCATGCCTTCCATTTTGAAAATGGGGAAGCTCATGATTTATCCTAGTTTCTTCTCTCTCAAAAAAGGTGCTAAAACCTGGGTTTTAAATCTTTAAAGACACCCTTGTTTGCGTTGTCTAAAAATAGAAGCAGATTTTAAACCTGAAATTACTTTCCTTTTCTCTATATTCTGAAAGCAAGCTTATTTTGCCTTTCACAGTCCTTAATATTACACTGCCAGTGACATAAAATCAGTTCAGTATTTCCCACTGAAGAGGATCCCCTCCTCCAAGCAAAATCTGTTTCTAAGACAGTCCTAAATAAAGAACGTAACATTTGATTAAGATCAAAAGGAACTCCTTCATGTGACAAGCCTGTAAATGCAAAAGGAATGAGAGTAATTAATATGCTGGTGATTTATCATAGAAAGACTGCTTAGGTTTTTTTGCAGACTAAGTAATTCCTTACACCTGTACAGCGTGAGTATGACTGCCCAGGCTGATCTAACAATGAAAAAACCCAGAATGCTCCATTCTTCAGTGCTGTCAACACAGCAACTTTTGCCAGCATTAAATTCCTATTTTAATTCAGAGACAAACAGTCGAAAAAACAGTTTATTTTTTCCTTCAGCTATATTAGTTCTACAGAGTTAGCAGCAAGGAAAACTTCCAACCTTTAGAAAAAAAAACAAAACCACAAAACCAAACCAACCTCCTGCCCCCCTCCCCAGTGTAACAGCTTCCCATGACTGGCAGCAGGTAAGAAGGCCTGTAACTGAGAACAGTCCAAGCTCGTGAATCACCTGACTCCAACCTTCCCCTATGGAAGATTTCAGTTTAATTGCTTTTCACTTCCCCCTGTTATCAGTGCCTCGTACTCAACATCTCACCACACTAAGCCCTATTATCCTATCAAAAGTGTCATTACTGGAGTTTCGCCTCTCTCCCAGGTACTGGAAATACCAATGCCAGGCTACTTTTTCTGGAAAGAAGAAATGTGATTTTTCCAAATCTAAAGATAAGAGAAGGGCAGACTACTGTTTCTTACTCTGGACTGCAGAACAACAACTTGGCTATAACATCACAAGCACCAAGAACCTGTCGCTGGCGGGCACGTCAGCACGCATACACTGATGCATGCTGACGCATTTCTACCTGCTGCCCACCATCTCGCATCCTAGGCCCACGCACGCTTCTAAGCGTCCTCCCAGACTATTCAGAACAAGGGCAGCCAGTAAGCACAGCTGCTCCACCTCCTTGTACAGCAACCCTTGGAGGGACACTGCAGAACTCCATGTTGTGTGTATGTACCACACAGTTTTTACTGAATGCCTAACTGACGCCATAACAGTATTTCAGAAGACGGGATCTCTGAACTGCAAGTGAATCCTGTCATTTGGTCTGATAGCACTCCACTGTCTCACAATCACAAATAAGGAGCTTAACCTACGGTGGGAAGCTGTCATCACTCTGGATGAATTAAAAGGACCACACTCACTTTAGTAAACACATCTGTCTGAAGATGCTCCTGAAATACTTCAGCAGAAGCTACCAGTGTAGTTTCATGAAGCATTTTCAGATAGACAGAGGGTCCAAGATTTTTGTAGTGCTCGTTTTCCTTGTTTTCATAGAATCCCAAAATAATTATGTTGGCACCCATAAAGAACACGGAAGTGTTAGAACTTTTCATGGACTGTGCAGAGTTGAACCATAGGTTAATGTCAGTCACAGACACAGCAACTAGGGAAGGCTGGGCACAACAAATTTTTAGAAAATCATCAGGCACTCCCAAGGCAATGGCTAAGAGCTTACAAGCTGACTGACAGTAAAATGCAAGTCTGTGGGAGGTATAGTAAGCCCTGAAAGGGGAATATATTCTGTACTTACAGCTACATCGTCCGTTACTTTGATACAGAGGTTCCCATCACAATGTCGATATTTGAGAACAACCCGCACCTGAAATGACAAACATTTTATGAATTAGCACCTACAGCTAGCAATTCTCAGAACATATCTGAAGGAAATCTGCCCAAATTCAGACTGCCTTTTATTAGAGTATGTACTGCTTCACATTTTCACCACCTCTGTGGTGGTCCTTAGCTCTGCTGGCCACTAATCCTACCACCAGGATGGTTTGCAAGTTGAACCATCACATTTCCCTGCCTAACATACTAAACTGCTACTGTAATAGCATCAGGAAGCTTAACATTAGGCATGTTCAAACCCACTACAAACACAGCAATGACAGCTTCAGGGACCTCAGTGACAGGTAAGATAAACTATGAGTCACGTCAATACAAGACACCCCCCCTCGCCATATATCACATTTCAGAAAAACTAAACAGAACTTGTGTTTATAGACTTGAAACACTTAAAGTTCTACATGAAGAATTGAGAGCTATTAACTGAGTGGGGTAAGCTCAACATTACTGCTTTTTCTTCTATGGTACCTAAACGATTATCTTAAAAAGTTGTATTTCCAGTCACTACAGTTAATTCAATAGCTGCACTGAAGCCTACAGACAGATTTGAAGTGTTCTGATGTTTTGCAACTGGAAAGGGATGGTACAAGAATAACACTTTTAGAGTAACTAAAATCAGAAGATTGAAGAGAGTTCTCGCAAATTAAATTGCTTTCAAGACTCAATAAGGCTAAATTTGAAGTCTGAAAGCAAGCATTCAAGTTCTCACTAAACCAGTTACTACTGTAGTCACCTGCCCTGAGTTTTAACCTGTCTGCAGTCCTTCTGGACTCTCAAATCACCAAAGTTCTCAGAACCACAGTGATAAAAATCAACATCCTCAGCAACTGACTGAGCACTAAATGCCTCGCCCTGAATGCGGAACTGGCCACAGAGACTTCATATCTATTGTTTCTAGTCTCAGCTAGCAGCAGTAACTAGAAACAAAGCAAGGTGTCCTTTTGAGAACATTCTGAACTCACACTATAAACAGGTTTTTGTTATACAGAATGACCTGTGCTAATGGTCAACCTCCTTGACTACAAAATGTATTTTGAAATTCCTGCTCGAGGTGGATCTCATCAGATTTACCCTTCTTGTTTAACAAACTGTCATCTTCCCACATCTCTCGACTGAGCAGGCCCAAAAGCACAAGAGAGGCTGCCACAAGTAGCAGGCATGGACTGGATAGATAACTCGCTCCCGCAAAAGGCAAGATCACTCACTACCCAGCCTCTCCAGACCACGAAGAACGTACACATCTCCCACAATTCTTGTTATTCCTTCAGTTTCCTGACAAGCCCAATTACATACAAAAGCTTCTCAGGCTAGTTCTCTGGCAAATTAAAAGGAGGGTACTCRTGTTGTGACCCTGGGGCCTATGTAAACTCCTTCGTAAATAGACAAGTTTATTGCCATGGATGGGAAGAGACTGCCTTTGGACATCCCTTAAGAAAAGGGGAACAGCAACTCCTGGCTGCAGTGACGTCCCTCCCAAATGCTTTCATTTAATTGGATATTACAGAGCGTAAGAAGGTAAAACAGAACGATTTATTTTATTATCAGTAGATAGGAGACAATTGCATATGAAGTGTCAACCATGCTAGTTAAAGACAGATGTTAAACACTACTTCTGAAGGTTTCTCTGTGTCCTCTATTTTTGGTGAAGAAAACTAGGCCTTTCTTACAGAAGTTTTCTCAGGCATACGAGTGCCACATTATCTTTTGTGCTACTTCTTAGCTAAAATGCAATGCTAATTCTGAAGACTGAAGTTGCTTTTAATGTTTGCACAAACTATACTCCTGGAAAAGTTACCAGAAATAAAAAGCAGTCACATACCAAGAAAATAATTCCTAGAACAAATATTCTTTAGGAAGCTAACACCTTCCAGTCGGAAGTGACACTGCAAGCAACAATGCAATGTAAGAGCTAACGAATGCTTTAATATTTTAGGAAGACAAATTCAAATGATATGGTCTTATATGTTGTAAACTCATAAAATAAACCAACTCTCAACGCACTCTTCATTCAACAGAAATCTTTTAATCCCGATTTCTAACGCACAGGTACACTGCAAATAAGCACAACGTCTCTGACGTTGGGTTCTCGAGGTTCATACATGGCGCTGGTAACAACACCTGAACACCGTCCCCTGTGTACGTTTTCGGCCCGTTAAATGAGAACTTCCTCCCGTTTCGTGGAAAAGGCAGGCCAGGCGCGACACCATCGAGAAGCCCCCTTCCTTGCTGCTGCTTCTTGTCGCCCCCCGTGCAGGCCACTCGGACTACACCTCCAGAAATCCCTCCAACCGGTTAGCGCCGGGCGCCCCGCCGAGCACAGCCAGCTGGGCACAGCCAGGGCCGCCTTCGGGAGCCCTGCTCCCGGCGGGTGCGGCACAGCTGCAGTCCCTGCGAGACGCCGCAGCGGGCTCCACGGCCCAGCTGGGACACGCATCCTCCCCGGGAGGCCGCACCGCCCGACTCCGCAGCGGGCTCCGCGGCCCGGCGAGGGCGGCCCGCCGGGGCTCAGGGGACCGCCTACCTCCTCGGGCGGCCAGAGGACACCAAGCGAGAGCGCCGGAGCCACTAAGCCGCCGGCGCCCACCGCCTCACCCCAGAGCCGCATCTCCCCGGGGCCTACCGTGGGCGGCGGAAGCCCGCCCGCCCGCGAGGCCTCTCGGCCCGGCCCCCACCCACCTTCATGGGGTCGGCGAGGTAGAGCTTCTCGGCGGCGCGCGTGAACTCCTCCCAAGCCTGGTAGTGCGGCATGGCGGGGCCGGCCCGGCACCCTGCTCCGCTCCCCCCGCCAGCGGCAAGATGGCGCCGAAGGCGGGCGCTGCGTCACCGCAAGCCGACACCTCCAATTGGTCGGCGGGAAATTGTCGCCCAATCGCGAAGCGCATGACTCAGAGATTCTGGCCCCGCCRGCGGAGCGCGGGTGGCGAAGGCAGGGCGCGCGGCGGCGGCGCAGAGAGGGGAGCCCGGAGGGCGGCGCRGTTGCCACAGCGACCCCGCCAGGCGCGGCGGGGTGCCGGCGGGCACCTCCCCGCCCACAGCGCAGGTGAAGGCTCCCATTGGTGGCTGCGCCGCCGCGTCGGAGCGGCGCGGACTGGCAGCCCGCCGGCCGGGTGTCGCGGGTTCGAGCCCCGCGGCCGGTGGAGGGGGCAGCCCGCCAGCCTGGTGCTGGGCGCTCCGGGGGGCGGCACCTGCGGGGCTCTGCCAGGCCAGGTGCGGGCCCTCTCCGTGTCAGTCTCCCGGTCTGTGGCCCACGGGGGGGTTTGGGGACACGGGTGGGCCAGCGTGGGGGCGAGGGGCCCGGCCCGGCCCGGCCTGGCGGGGAGGGCCCGGCSGGACGTCAGGCCAGGGCCGAAGGCCAGCCGCGGCCGGGCGGGAGAGCGGGACACGAGTGGGATGTTAACTCGGCTCGCTTTTACAACTGAGTCTAGTCCAGGTTTTCCCAGGCTGGAAGGTCCTTTGTTAAGCTGGGGGGGTGGCTCCATGTTGAACAAAAAGGATGTTTAGGAGCAGGTCGCTGGCTTCTCTGGGCCGGCGGGGCAGCCGCAGCCAGTTCAGAGGGGTGCTGAGGCGCTGGAAGTAAAGCTGCTGGTTTCAGACACTGAAAGTTAGGAAATTATAAAGATCTTGGGGAACCCTGATTTTCAAATATGGTGTGTGTGTGTGTGTGTGGTGTAAAGCATTTACATAAAACTGACTAGAACTCATTTCAAAAGAGAAATGAGGGAGGAAAAAAAATCCACAGTTTCTCCTGTTACATTTTAAAATCGCATTTCCTTTAGTGAGCTGTGATTTTTGTTCCTTAATTGCACAAAGATTGTAGCCAGCCACAGTGCTAAGCTCTGACTATGTTGCACAGTTTGTGTAACTGCTGCGATTACAATAAACACGTAAAAATTGCAGTCCTCTAGTCTCTATATCATGGGGACGCACTGAAAACCCAGAAGCTCCTGATAATGACTCACAACTTTAAGTTCGTTTTACTGAACTGAGCAAACCTCAACATTGTGGCCAAACAAACTGGAAAGCTTAGGGCAGATCTGCATGTAAGGGGACAAATTATGCAGGCCACTCCAGTCTCCACTAGCAACATGGGGAAATACTAGCTGTAGGTTTTTTGACCACAAAAGGCACAATAGGCGCAAGGGAGAATGAAGAAACATGGCATAGAAATAAAAGGGTGGATGGGAGGTAAGGGGAGAAAAACTAGAATGAATTTCCCTGAGTCAGTAAAGCAGAAAATAATTGTTACTGTGGGGATCAGCTCTAAAGTCTGCAGTGATTAGACTGCCAAACTTTAATAAATTGCGACTTGTGGGTGTTATGTGGTCTAAACAATACTGTTAAAGGGCTTTGCACCAATGAGTGGAGGCTATGAATAGTGGAAAGACTTAAGACTTTTTTTTTTTCTTTCCAGAACTGCTTACAGAGTTTAGATGCTGCTCTGTCTGAGAACCCAGCTTCAGAAATGTAAGAGTTGTCTTTCAGAGAGGCTGATAATCAACAGCTCTGATTAAAGGTGACAAATGTACTGACAGAGCCTAAAGCACTTATCCCAAACACAGAACCTAACCTGGAGGGAGTGCTTCTCCACTATCTTAGGTTTTGGGTAGCCATTTATAACAGCAGAGTAGGAATTGCTTTTGGTAGCGTTTTACAGACATGTAGGGGATGTAAATACATGAAAATGGAAGGTGTGGGGAGTGCAAACCCTGTAACACGCATAACATTTCACAGAACCATTGCTCACCAAATTTGGATCCAGGTTTCCAAGTGGGATACAGACATTTTCTTTCTGAAGAAGAAGTCCCAGTTTTGGGCTGTCCATTCAGAAGCACCTTAGGGTTGCTTTTCAGAGGATTTTCATTTTGACTCAAATGTTCGGGATCCTTTATGTGTTCTTTGACACAAGAGTTGTCTTAAGAGCTTGCCAATGGCCAGTCAGTAGTGCTGTAATACACAATTTCTTCAGTTAAGCTAATGCAACAGAGGAAGATTAGAAAACAAACCCATTTTGGTATTTATTTTTCCTTAACCAGCTACAGGCTGGGGGAAGAGTGGCTGGAAAGCTGCCTGTCGGAAAAGGACCTGGGGGTGCTGGTTGACAGCCGGCTGAATATGAGCCGGCAGTGTGCCCAGGTGGCCAACGGCATCCTGGCCTGTATCAGAAATAGTGTGGCCAGCAGGAGTAGGGA
>JAYKAV010000622.1:679005-711327 GCA_035582835.1 Phoebastria nigripes
CATTGGAACAGGCTGCCCAGGGAAGTGGTGGAGTCAAGTAGTATTGACTCCACCTGGAAGTGGAGTATTCCACTGGAAGTATTCAAAAGACGTGTAGATGAGGTGCTTAGGGACATGGTTTAGTGGGCATGGTGGTGTTGGGTTGATGGTTGGACTTGATGATCTTAGAGGTCTTTTCCAACCTTAATGATTCTATGATTCAACTAAATATTCTATGATTCTATGATTTCTGTGATCCAGTTTAGTATATAGCTTCTAAATCTATTATATATGCACAACTTTGAAGGTAAAAAACTGCAGTAGCCAGGGCAAGGAACAGAGAGAGGGATTTCATAATTGTCCTTACCTCTGAAGAAAATGTGATGTGTCACTATGACAGTTACATACAGCTTGATACACAATGCCACATAGCCTGCTCCTGGCTGCAGATCTTCAGGATTTCCTCTTCCCTGCCGCCACCACCACCTATGGCCCCACGGTTGTGCTGCCACAGCTGTTTGTAACTCTGCGCTGAGGTTCAAACCAATGCTTGGCTTAAAAGCAGCGCTGTTTTTAGTAACACATTTTTTTAACCGAGATCAGTTAATTTTTCCAGTTTACTGTGTGGCCTTACATACTGTTGTGCTGACACAGCTGTTGAAAATGTACCTTTTTTGGTGGCAAGACAGGATACGGGAATTCCTACTGTTTTTGCTGGCTTGCCACCAAAAATGGGGGGGTGTATGTGAAACCATCCTGCCCTGCAGCTCCCCTGAAAGCAAGGCCAGTTGCTGAAATCTCGGCAATTAAAAAGAGAGGCTATTTCTGAGCCTCAGGGAATGTCTGATACCTATAGTTAGTGTGCCGCTTCGCTCTGTTGTTCTCCTCTTGCTTGGAGAACTGAACATTTTCTTGACATGTTTGAAAAGTAACTTAGACCACTGCAGTTATTCAGCTGTAAGTTGTATTTGATGTATGTCCAAAACTGTGTTTTTCAAGTGAGTTCCAGTGAATGCAGTAATAGTAGAAATCTTTCAATGGGCTTTTTGTTTAGTGAAATAAAATGAACAGTTGTTTATCACTGTGTGGAGTGTTTGGTATGCAGCCAATAATAATTTAGTAGTTAGTAAGAATTCTGCTAAAACATACATACTTATCTTGCTTTCTTTTCTTGAGTTCTTGCTTTCTTCCATGCAAGAAATCATTCCAGCAGTCTTAACGGCCATTCCATCACTTGTAAGTGAAATCTGGAATGCTATAAAACCTCATTTACCCTTTCCTCAGTCTCTCCTTGTATGTCCTTGCTGTATTCCCTAGACCACCTTAGATAATGTCTTTTTTAGCTTGGATTTAAGGCCATAAAAAGCTATGAAGAAATAATGTAAGTACTTGTGTGATGAAGATTTTTCATGCGGTTTTTCCTCAGGCCTTTCCCCCTCATCCAACCTGTATGTACATGATTAATGATCTCTCTTTGATCAAGCTTCTACATGCATTGCCACTGCAAGTTCTGCTTCGTATAGTTATGTTCAGGCATCTGGATTCCACATGGTAATTTCTTCAGTTTTTTATCTAGTGTCTTCCTTTGCATAAATGACAAACTGAAAGAAAACAGCAGAAAAAGACCTTGCATTGTATCTTAAAATATCATCCACGGACATCTTGAGTTCTTGCAACTCCTACAAAGTTCATGGAAGTTGCAGCTGCTCAGCATCACTCAAGGTTAGATATTTGGTTTCCTGTTCTTCACATTAATGCTTTTATTCAATCTAAAGCAGGTGCTATATTCTTATTTGCAAATGTATTTTTCTTTCCTGGATAAGGAATTCAGATAAGAATATTAAATTCATTAAAATAGTTATCTGTCACCATGACATACTACCGGTGGGTAAAACAAGCTGGTCTTTCCAGCTAAAAGAAGCTTTGTATAGAACACTGTGCATTATCATGCTAAATTATGGATTTGATGGGAAACAATAGGACAAACTCTGATCTCAGTTATGCTGCAGTAAATCCAGAGTCTTCCATTTATTTCAGTGGATTTTTTTTGGTATCTGTAACAGTTTAATTAAGAGCAGACTTTGGTGCTGAGATGATAATCCTGTTCTTGGACCAGGAGCAACATAAAGTCAGCGCAGTTATACAGGTCTAAAAGAGTGCTAATGAGGAGTTAGTTACAAAGCAGTTATTGCTGCCAGGAATGCTTAATGCTTAAAGAAGGAGATACAGTCGCTTCTTTCAAAATAGCTTCAACCCAGCCCTCAGTGAAGTTAAGGAGAAGGCATGGGCACGGTGATTATACATTCCATTCTTGTGTGTGTATGGTCTAAAACAGCTTGGGATTTGTACTGATGCAAACTTTAATTACACGGCGTTATTTTTTTTTTGAAAGGGCATTTATGTGCATAAGGATGCAGATAGGTCTTGAGTACAGTAAGATCTGAGGTCTTTGACATCTCACTGGCATCTGAATCTCAGTACCCATGAGAACCGAGTCTGCAGTCACAAGCAGTTCGTGCTCCTGGATGGGTTATAACATGCCAAACCGAGCCACAGGTTTTCACTCCACAGCTCCTGAAAGAGCACAAAACATACTGCTCCTTTCTATGGGTTTTGCCAGGCTGAGCCATATATAGTTAATTACATCAATGTTAATTTTCTATTTCTTTTGCATACAAGCATCTTATCAAGTGATTCAGACTCWTACTGTCCTAACAGGGTAATTAAATATTGGTGTGACTTGACTGTTAAAATACAGTTCGTGACAATTAAGGCTGTATGTGGACAGGAGGATCCGGGGCCCTGTCCAGGTGCCTGTCCTAGCCAAGTCACAACTTCAAGTCAGGATGAGACCTGGGTGCCTGTTACTCTCCTCCCTCCTTTTCCCCAGTGCCCTTGCTCCTGTGAAAGCAAACACATTCCAAACATGTCCCTGATCGGGGCCACTGGGGAGCCTGCAGCTGTGGGCACAGCGTGATCTACCCTTGCCATACATTTTAGCCATAACCTTCCCCAAGGCAGCATTGTTTCCTAGTTTGCGTAAACCATTAGAAAAAAACCCTGTCATTTAATATGGTCTAATCTAATCTTACTGTATGTTAGGGAGTTTATATATGTGCATGTCAATAGCCATTACACTAGCAAGAGAGCTGTTCCTACGTATGGCCGTGTTGCCAGCCTGGCCTTAATAGAAATTGCCCTTTCAATTTTGGATGCTGTTCTGACAGTGTTCTTGTTCAGCTGTTTGCTTCTGATAGCCAGAAAGATGCATCCCTTCCTGTTAAGTGGTCAGTTTAGTCCCTTCAGCATAATAACATATTCAAATTAATGTGCTGTCATGCAAGAGACATATGTTAGAGAGCAGACTCTACGCTGTCACAACATTGACTGTTGAGATTTGAGAATGAAATAGCAGTCCTCGTGATGGCCTTCGGGGAAAAGAAGAGCACATCTGGTAGCCAGCTCATGAACCGGCATTTGAAGCACTCTGACGGCAGACAGACACTCTTAGCATTAACTGCTCATAGATTTTGTATCACCATYACGTGAAGTTTCTGAGCATGCTTAAGATGGGGTTAGATCATCTGCTGGCACACACTGGAAGCACATTGATTTCTTACATTAATCTTTAAATAGAAAAGCTTTTTATTTGATAGGCATGACTTCAGGCTGGTTTACCTGTGCTGTTCATGCTGCCATGGCTGACGTAATTGCAGCATACAAACCACCAGAAGGGGCAAGTGAGATCAGATGCTCATAGCGATACCTTCCCAAGTCCTCTGGAGCAGTGTAACTGCCTCTGAGATGGAAGGGTTTTCTGTACTTTTAACTAAGTTGACTTCTAATTCTAAACTACATGCCTCAGCCCAGATCAGATGGAAATTACCTCCTTCTCAGTTCAGCCTGCAGAAGGGAAGACATGAGCAGTTCCTAGTCGGCTGTAATGCTAAAGCTTGAACCTTCCTGGCAGGTGAACCCTGCCAACTTCTTGCTGAAGTGAGAGTGTAACACACTTCCCCTTCCCCCTCTGCTGTTGTGAGAGCGGCAACATGCAGCTGGTGGGAAACAGTAACTTTTGCTGTTTGCAAAGTAAATTCATGCCTGTCCCTCAAGTTGCACAGCCTCATTCAAGTGGACTCTTGAATTAGCTGTGTCAGTAAAAGAGGCTGGTAGTCCCAGCCACTTGTCCTGCCTTTTCCCAGGAATTAATGCCCTCTCATGATGTGTTTGCAGAGATGCTTGTGTGAGTGCCCCTTAACCCACTTCAATCAAACTGGGTTAGCAAAAACCTCCTACTTAATCCATTTAAGCTAAGTCTGGCTCAGGTTGACCAAAGTAGGTTAGGSGGTGTCCACACGAGCCGCTCTGCAGGCAGATCTGAAGAGGTGGTAATTTCCACAGAAGAAGTAGGACGGGCTGAGCAGGGGGAGTGGATCTGAATCAGCAACTTCTCCCATCCCCTCAGCTGCAGGCAGAAGAGGACGCCAGCCTCTGCCCTGCACTGCGCACACACACAAGCGTGTTGGGCAGCTCAGCTGGCAGGCAGAACTTGGGAAGCCACAGCGGTGCAGCTGTTTTCCCATATACCCCGTCCCATAGAAAAACTTTGTGCAGAGCAGCTGTTGCCGAGAATGCACAGCAAACTAAAGCCTCTGCAGGCTCCTCAAGCTCTCCTGTTTGAGTGTTTGTCCTTGGTCAAGAGTTGGTGCAAGTAGAGGTCCAAATTATGGTCAAATTAGTGTCAAAGTGGATTCTCGGCATTTGCATTGCCAATTCCTGAAACAACTGCAAGCACACACGTTCCTTTGACGTCTACAGTACGGCAGCTTTCTATAAAAGATGTCCGACACAGAGCTTGTGTAGCTATCGGGCTYGCAGGCCCACATAAAGCATACATAAGAGCTGGGCTCTGTGCTGGGAAGGGCTTCCTTACTTCCAACATGGAGCACCTGTTGCTGTTATGATCCTTGTCATGGAGGTTGCAAGTATTTACCTGGCCCTTTGATTGGCTTGAGTCTGCAGAGAAATTTTAACCTCAAATCTGTAAGTTTAGCATTTTCGTGAGATTTGGAGTACATTAAAAATATGAAAGGAGATCTAGGTAGTGTGTAGGAGTCGGGGCAGGGAGAATATCTGTATAAATTACATGCCAGGGCTGTGACTTTATGTTGAAGGGATAACTACTAACAAGTTTTGAAATGTATCCTAACAGTTGCATTCTTGCTGAGGTGTTTTTCTCTCTCCATTAGCAACTTTTACTGATCTCATTATTTTTTTTTCATGCATATGAGGTAAGTCAAAGGTTGACGTGATCTTGCTACTTCAGGAATAAATGACAAAGTTCCCCCTTCTTTCAGATGAGGCAGAAGTTTAGAGGTCACACAGATACCAGAAACACATATGCAAGGGATGTGAACCAAGGAGGAAATATTCACTGCTCTCATCGTTTTAGGGCCTGGATAAAGATGAGGGTCCTTCAGGCAATTCCCAGCCTGATGCTGACCCTCCTTCCTTGTCTCCCTGCCTCTTACCCATTCCTGGCTGGGAGGGAGAGGAACTGGGAACGGTAGCTGCATGTTTTCTGAGGAATCTCTGCACCAGATCTCTATTTATAAGAGTTCAGCCAATCTGTGTCCCCCTTATGCAGCACAAAGAGATGAAGCAGGGCAGTGCGTCTGCTCATACATATTTCAAATCCTTTTATTTCCTCCTTAGGGTTGTTTTCACTTTTATTTTAAAACAGTTAGGGTAAATCTGGCTGCCCTAAAGCTAGCTCCTCTTCTATATAGTTTATGCTTGTTGATTTAAAAACAAGAATCATGAGAAAGATTTGCCAGTGTAGCATTTGCTATGCAAAATTTACATGCAGCTGCTTTGAACTAAATTCCCAGCAGAAGTGAAAGGGTTTTGAGGCTTCCAGATCTTAGCAGACTACTGTTTTTTGCAGACAGAAATCTGTATGATATGTACTTCTCCAGAGATCCCTCCCAGCCAGCTAGGACTGTACTATCCTTCTCCTACCCCACTGAGACATATTATCAGCTTTTGGGAGGGGTTCCTTCTGGACCTAGAAAGTTAATTAGCTTTGCTTGCGAATGTCTGCCACTGAAGTGACTGATTATTTTTTGGAGGGAAGGAAAACTCTTGTCTCTAGAGTTGAAAACAGCAAAACCGTGCAAATTTGTGTAAATCTTGATGCTTATTTCTCTTCTGTGGGGCAACACTCTTCTCCACATGTGGAAAAATTTTCCAGCAGTTCTATTTCAGTTTCTGGAGTTGTAGGTTGAATCATAAATCTAGTCTTATAGATCGAGAATATGATCAGAAGTGTTTGAAGGCTGTTTGCAAATCAAATGATGGTAATTTCRAGTAAGATAGTCTTGCCCTGCCTGACTCCAGCCTGACCAGTTTCACAGAAGCTGAGAATCCGTTGACACTGATAGTTTTTTTGGGTAATGAAACCATGATCTAATCCAGGGCCAGAGCGGTAAACAAGTGGTTTGCTGTTTAGACATGTAAGGTAACTAACGCAATTAAGGTAATGCAGGCCACTTACAGGTGAGGTGAAGATGTCTCCTGTGTTGACACAGGAACCTCCTCACTCCTCGGTGGCAATGCTAACTTCAGCGTGTGGACACTTTCCTCCTTAGGAGCACGATCAGTTTGATGCCCCATAAATCTTATTAGGTATTCTGTTCATTCCTCAGAGAAGTATCATGAGGGTTAATTATTTCTCTGCTCTGACTCAGACAGTGATTTTGTGCCAGAGGATTCTGGCAGTAAGTATAATCCTAGTGATACCCTCAGTGAGGAAACCATTGTTAATGATGTTGATGAGGAAGTGCTAATGGAAGCTGAACCAGAGCCTGATACAGAAATTGAGAGACCTAAGGCAAACAAAGGAAAGAGGTTGGAAACCTGTCTGTTTTCAGCCTTCCGCAGCAGATCTTATGAAAAATAACTCTTTGTCTTCTTCCCCCTTCCCCCCCCCATCCAAATGCAGGCTGCGGAATGGCTCTCCTGAGGCTGAGCTGTGCTAGAGGGAGGTAGGAGATGCGCTGCTGAAGTGCTGGTGCTGATCGTCRTTCCCCCGGGAAGACGTGCATCAAGGAGCAGGTTTCAAATAGAGTGTCTCTTCAGCAAAACTGGGTTGCCAGATGGGGGCTGAGGCCCTCGCTCTGCCCAGGCTCCAGCAAGGCAGCGCTCCAGAGCCAGTCGGCACTGTGAATTATAAATACATTGGCCRTGTTACTCTATTTAGGAATGGTGCTCTGGAGTTAGATGTTGCATGAATAAAACAGATTTTCCATACTGTTTTTCTCTATCAGTATTTTATAAACTTATGATGAGAGACCAGTGATATCTACCTGCTGTGTAACTGTGCTGTGAGGGGCAAAAGGGCTCCCTRCGCCAGCACACAGAGCTAAGCACAACTTAGCACTTAAAAAGTTTCCCTTGTCCCAAAGAGATTGTTTTCCTCTCCTAGTCTCGTATGGTTTCCAAGGCCCAGTTTAAACACATACAATGACATAGGATAGATAGCTATTTTCCATACATGGCATTGGTTGTTCAGCAGGAAGCATTCATTGCTTTAAGACAGTACTGAAAGGGATTCTGTTCTGCACTCCAAAAGAGAAGCAGGCAGGATTATCTCGGGTCACATCTTTCTTCTATTAGTCAAATGGTGAAACCAGACATCTGAGTTGTTTCAGTCTGTGACCTTACCCTGTGCTTCCTGACAGATCTCACAGCTTTTCAGTTGTCCGTAGTTTATATGCAGGATTCTTCAGTCCCCCTGGCAATCTGCATTCTTTCTCGAGCTTTTTCCTGGTATCTTGGGCCCTTGGGAGATCACAGCCTCGCCTTAGTTTCTATGTGGCTGCATAGCTAACCACTCCAGTAATTCACTGCCTTAGTCTGGGTCCCTCCGCTGAACAGGCTTGAAGGTATTCATGGCCTTCTCCAATGTTTCTTGATGCTATTCAACCTATACAGTGTTCTTTCAACTTGCATTCTTCCTGGGTGCCTCCAGAAGCAGAACAGCAGGCACCAACATTTCCTGACACTGTGGCCTTTTATAGCAACCAGCCGTTTACACATTTGTCATTCAACTCACAATCTGCTTCACTGTTTCTGGCATCTTACGGTTGTTCTCTCATTCCCTAACATGCTATAGCCTTCTTCAGGCTCAGCAGCTGCTCCAAGAAGGTTCCTAAGGCTGGGGAGCTCTTTGCTGAAAACATTTTTCAGATTCTCCCTCATGCTCTCTAGCAATGAATTTCTTTTCTGTTTCGTGATATAATATGGTTTTCCTTGGCATATTTCTAATTGCTTCTTCATTTACCTTTATTGGTCCCTGAGCTCCAGCAGCATGTGTTATTCCACATAAAATCTGGACACTGTGATTTTATTATTTCAAACATCCTTGTAGCTATACCCAGCAGTTGTAGCTCTTCTTGATGTGATTGCGTTCAGTAACATTCCCTTGTGTTAGCTGACTGTCTTTTGCATCCCCAGCAATTCTCAGCCTTCTCTGGTTTTCATCGTCATCCTGAGGCTTGCATCTCATAGCATTGTGAGGCTTTCTCAGACAGCTCTGTCATGATGATGTCTCCTCTGGTTTTCTGTATCACCTTGGGACCTCTCTTCACGTACATATCTTATTCAACTTCCCTTATGTCCCACAGCACTACACAGGCATCCTACATCCTCAGCAACTTTCATGGTACTCTGATGTCCCCTGGCTGTTATCTGTCTCTCTTTGATCTTTCCCAGCTGAATCGCAGCACTCTCTTAATATCCCTCTCTATATCCTCTATGATCTTCACAGGCACCTCTGGCTCGCTAATGGTTATTTCCACATTCTTTTCTAAGTTTGACTCAAAACATTTTTGCTCATCTACAAATGTTCACAATCATGCAGCCAAAAAGGACTTTCTGGTAAAGTAGCAGTTCAAGCATTCACTTTGTTTGTCTCACAACATTTTTTAAAAGTAAATACATAGCTGTCTTAATGAATTTCGAGAACACGAGATTGTTACAGCATTTGCAGAAAGGTATATGAGCAGTCTGAAGCTCTTTTAGTGAGTGACTAAAGTAAGGTAAGGATTCTACCATGGTGAGCTTGCCCCGTGTGTAAAGACCCTGCAGAGAATAAGACTGGCAATGCTCTTGAAAATTTGATCTGTTATAGCAGTGCCTTTGCTTCTCTTTGATAAGATGCATATCACTGTTCAATGCAAATTCACCTAGTAATATTTGTAAAGTACTTGAAATATTTGGGTGATGAGTACTGTGGAAGTTTAGACTGTTGCTGTTCTTACATTAGACATCTTTACCCATAATGATTAATAAGAAAATCCTGAGTTGGGTATGATAAAGCAATTTTTACTTGCCTGCTAGCTGGCCTCAAAACCTGTTTGAGGTTCGAAGTTTTCAAACAGAAAAAAGAAACAGATGCTGAAGTTTACAAAGCTGTAGAATTGGCTTCATTCTAATATCACCTCTTTTGAAAACACACAAGCATGAAATAATGAAAGTTACATTTCTTATTAGCTATTCATGTCGTAGAGTCATCTTCATAAGACTCATCTCAGCTGGTATAATGTAAGCCAACTGCATCCATTCTGCATGGATATCATTACAGAGTGAATATTTCTTCTCCATAAAAATTCCAACACTCAAGCATGTTTGTATATTTTGACTCTCTCCTTGTCCCCAGTGCTTTGATTGCAGTAAGAATCCTAGAATAAGTTTGTTCCTGTCATTTGTCTTGTGCAGACATGCGCACCCGTTCCTGGTTTCCACTTACAAAGATTACAAAAAAATCCACGTGATATAAATCATACAGTAGTGCATTACAGTTTTATTTAGTTCCTTAGTCAACCATGCTTTTAGTTATACCCAGCAGCAGACACCATGTTTAACTGTGCAAGGGCTACATGCTTATGTGCTTACTTTATTTCCTTTACTGCTGAAGTTCTAAAGCAGTCAACAGTACTTTAAATATGGATTTATTACTGCTTACCTACCACTGAATGGCAGGGGAGAGAGGATAAAAATTTTACCAAGTACAGTGGGGTCAATTTCTTTTTGCATGAAAGGACTGTTTAGCGGAAGAGGAAGAAGCCAAACCTGGTGCCAGCTATTTTTGCACTAGCCAGGTCCTGTCATCAAAACTGCACAGGGGCTGTGCTAACTTAACTTTGCAGTAGTGTAAGGTTAACTTAAACTTCCAGATGTACACTTCCACAGACCCCTGGTCCTTCCCTTCCCCTCTCTTCACTTCGCTCCCCACAGCCCCTTGTGGGACAAGTGCAGAAGCCATCTCAGCCAGGTGGACATCATCAGGTGAAGTCTGTGACGGTTGTGATCGCTCTGGAGAACCTAATTCAGCAAGTGATCCAAGTTCAGTCATGGCCTATCTGGGTATAATTTTTTTTTTTAACATGAAAGCTGAGCTGGACCTGGCAGCTTTTAAAACCTGGAAGATTTGAGAGAAAAGGAAAAACAAAAAATATTGAATATAGTCTGTATTACTTTTGCATCAGATAGATGTTTCTTTTATTGTTTTTCCTTAGTAGGAATTTCCCCGGCGTGAAGGATTCCCCTATGGGTGCAGAGCGGGCACGACCGCCTTCTTTCCAGATATAGGCTATCATCATGGAGGCTGGAGAATAACCATAGAATAATTTAGGCTCGAATGGACCTCCAGAGGTAATTTGGTCCCGCCTCCATTCCAAGCAGGGCCAAGTAGATGAGGCTGCTCTCTGATAATCCTTCTCTGATAGACGGCCCATGGCGAAAATAAAGCCTTTAAGTTTAGATTAGAAAAGCATTTCTTAAACTTCTTGTGACCGTAGCCCTCTCCTGAATCATTCGTCTTCTCAAGATTTTCCTGAGTGCAGCACTTCTGCCCAGACTAGGGAACAGCTAACTACCGCTAACTGATAGCAACAGCTCAAATTCCTCCAAGGTAAGGGAGTGAGAATTGATTATAATTTACTCACTTGAAGTGTGAAGATCCATTTCTTTGCCTTGGAAGAACTGCACTGCAGTGAGCAGTTAGATGAGTTTGCATAAGTACTTGCAGCCGGTTCTCATGCACATATCCTGCAGGAAATGAGCAGCATCTATTAAGTAGATTAATTGCTGTTCTTGATCTTGTTTTTTAATATATATTTTTTTCTTTCTGTAATTCACCTAAATTTATGGTTCATACTTCTTAGTTAAGAAGGAAAATATTTTTTCTCTCTCTTAAATGTTTCAGACTCCTTGTGATTCTGTTTGAATCCTTTTTCATTGGAAAGGATGCTCTGAGCTGTCTTTGGTCTAGAACTGGATAAGTACCAGAATTGGAGAACTGCTGGTTAACAAGCAGATTGAACACAGGCGTTGCAAAATTAAGTTTTTTATTGCTTTTGCTTTGTAGTTTGCCTCATGGTTGATGTAGCGGAATTACCTCTAGCAATGCTCATTCTCTCTTTAGCCTCTGTATTGATATTTCTCCTAATAAGTGAGAAATCTATTTTTGTGAGCATCTTGTGACAACCGGCTCAAGTGACATAAGCCACCGAACAGCTATTGAACGAATCTAGGCTAGATTCAGAATAGTAAATTAGAGGGAGAAGTCTCCACATTCAAATAGCAACAACAGATTAATCTGGACCAAATTTTTGTCCTTCAGCTTCTCCTTTGTGTGACAACTGTCCACTTAAAATAGCATTGAAATGAAAAAGAAAGGAAGCTGTGACAGTACTTTCAGTCCCCCTGCGGAAGGTGTTGGTTCACCCCTAATGCATAATGCACAGCCTCTCCAAAATACACATCCCATCAGTTCTCAGCATCTGCAGTGTTATAAAGCAGTTTGGAAAAGAAAGGGAAGAATAACTTCTCCAAATGCAGCTAGAGAGAGAAGTTTGAGAGCGCCCTGGATATAATTACCTGAGCTGGAGTCCAGCCAGGAGAATGCTGAGCTAAGGAACAGTAAAGTCCTGACTCTGCACAAGGGATCCAGACAAATTTAAAAGAAACTGCAATAACAGAAGTGGGATTTGAGCATCTGGGAAGACGTTTGAGAGAGTGAATGAATACAAACCAAGGCCTCTAGGGAGTCTGATAGGAAACAAAAGGAGCAAAATCGAGAACAGAGGAGTATAATGGTAATATATGTGGCACTGACTGTCTTATACTCAGTCAGTGCTACCTGGTAAAACGGTATGTTGCACATGATCTAAGAGAACTCTGAGTTCATTTAACCCTCTACCCAACCCAAACTACATGAACAAGGAAGAAAATAAGACAAGTTATCTCTGTTGCGTTCTTAAATAGCGATGAATAAGAACTGAGTCAGACCTGATAAATACGGTAAATCTTTAACGTAACACCAGGTTAATTAGCCACCATTAAAGGAAAGCTTGTGCAGGAAGAAGGATTTCTCTCTGTTCCCCAGCTAAGGAGACCTGGCCTCAGCCTGGAAGGATTTTACCTTTAAACCCAAATTCCTTAAAGGGTAGTTATTCTAACACTTGGCCACTGTTTCTTGCCAGCACCGGTATCAAACAAGCATTTCAATTTTCCTTCACTCATATTCTTTCACAAAGTCTTCACAACTCCAGAATAAGCAAACCAATATACCCAACGGAAGGATGATAAGGGGTCTGCTATCGACTACCTTTCATTTTAAGGTCCTATTCTGTTTTCCTTTGTATTTGCTGGGAGCTAAAAGCATACTCAGGCAGCTACCATTGATCAGACCATGCACAAAGCTTTTTGGTGCATCTGAACTGTTCTCATTCAGGCACTCTAAATGGTTTATAAGGTTTGTCAAAGAAAAGTGGTTTAAAAAGGAATGCAGATGAAAAAGGGGAGAGCTGATGGATGAGAGCAGGGAAGGTGGTCCGGAAGGCAATGTTAAAAAAAGAAAAAAAAGGGGAAAAAAAAAAGGAGGRGCTGGAGTGAAGGTGGAACATGAGGAAATCCAAGTGGGGTAGTGTCCGAGATTTGAAACTCTGCATTCTTCCCACTGGCAGGTTTTTTCTTACTTTCCCTTAGCTCTTTCTTTTTTCACATTCCTTTTCCCCCAGCTCATTTGTTTTATGCCAAGAGGCTTATTTGTATTTCCTGGCTTATTTGTAGTGCATCTGGATTTAGGCATCCTGATAAATCAGTTCCTCTGAAGACTGTGATCTAAAAATGAATGTTGGGGTGGATTTTGAGCTAATTTAAACTGATATACATCCGATGAAGTGAAGTTTAGCCATGTAAAATTCCACTGCTTGAGCAAATGCATAAACAATGAACATTATTCCCCTTCAGTGTGTCAGAAAAAGAAATCGTCTGCTCCTTCCAAAGAGATTATTTTAAATTTACCTATAAATGTCTGTATTTTGGAGTTTTGAAAATCTAAGCATGGAAATGTATTATGTTAACACATACCACACTTCAAGAGATTGTCTTCAACTGAGCACATTATTTTTGAGAAGTGGTAAACCTTTTATTAGTTTTATCTGCCTGGATGTATTGGTTTAATTGTGTTTTATTTGTTTCTATAATATCATGTGTGCTTCCTGTGCTTGAGCAGACAAATGTAATAAGGGGTCAGAGTGCAAGCTCAGACAACAGTCTGCAATTTTCAGCACCCTGCAGGATTCAGCATTTCATTAGTATTTTTTGGTTTTATTTTATTATTAAACACAGAATGAGAACACCATAGAACTGATTCATCTTGGTCACTGTTCTTACATGACTGACTGGAATCTAAAAAATATATTTTAGAGACAGCTTTGCTTCTGATCTTAGGGAAAGCACTGATGGGAATTAGTTAGGCACTGCTACTTAAAAAAAAAGGCAGATAATTAGAATCCAAATTTTAATCATGCTGCCTTTGAAAGCCAAACAAAATCAGTAATAATCTGAAATCATGTCCCTTGCCACTTTTCACTTTAGTCAGAGGATGCCCAATTCCCACTAATGCCAAGAGCGTTACTCCATGTTGAGAGATGAGCTGTGGTGAATTTTGCTGCAGCAGCTACAGAAGTCGCAGCCCCAGGCTTCCCACCCTGCTGCTTTGCTGGAGGTTATCGCCACCCGAGCAACGCTGGCAGAAAAAAGTACGTCACATCTCAGTTTCTTCATGGAAAGCYTGACTGTCTACTTACATTCACCTCGACTGGATTTTAAACTGGATTTGCACCAATTCCCCCCCGGAGGTGGAAGCACAGGCTTCCGGCTGTGCACTCGGCCATCAGGTGGAAACCTCCGTTAGAAGGATGGGGCAGCTGAGGGTGGTGGCTCTTGATGCTACCACAGCAATACTCATCTGTCAGTGCTGGGGGAGCGTCCGCTCACCAGTGTATGACAACTGCGTGGCAACAGTAAATTAGGCAAGAAAGAGATGAAGGACTTGAACAGCAAAATAAACAAAATCACACACATATAGAAATAAGAGAAGGGCAAAATGCTTTAAGATCCAAACATGAATTCACATGGTGAGTAAAATGATGATTTATTGGAGAGCTACAACTCGACGTCTTCCTTTTCTAACAAATACTTTTCTTGCACTTCAAGCTACAGTCTGTGTTGTGCTGATTTGTTTCATTAAAAAGGAAAAAAACCCGCAGAGATAGCCACTGGATGAGCTGGGGGCTTGGCAGTAGGAAATGGAGACTTTCAGCTGTGTGTCAGTAGTTGCAGTGCTGTCTGGATGGGTCTTGATTGTGTTACCAGTTAATGCTGCTTAGTATCTTCCGCGAAATGGCTCACTGATGTCAGACCAGGTCCGAGTGGCAGCTAATACTGCTTTGCCACCAACTGGGCAGTCCAAGCAGATAGGACAGAAGATGAGCAACCAATGGACACCGAGTTATAAAATTGCTTTCAAAATGGCAAAAGATAAGTCAAGTGGGATGAATAATGGGGATAAGCAGAAAAAGATTTGTGCTTTTATTGTCATATGCACGAGGCCCAAGTGCCACCACACCAGTGGTGCTTAGGCCTTTTGTTATCTCYGAAGATATGAGAATTACACTCGGAATAAAAGTGGAGGAACACTGTGGCCTCCACTGGATCTACCACCTGCCATTAGAATAAAAAGCTATCATCAACTTCGAACGTTTGGAGTTCAAAGATAGAGGCATGCCAGCCTTAACTAACGGATATTAGTTCTCGTCCTTTAGTCTAACCGGAGACCCAGTGTTTAAACATCTAATTTCTTAATTCATTATTCACCTTAACCCTGACTACAAGCAAAATATATTTGTCCAGCAAACTGTGTGCGATCRCTCTGGGAACTGCTGAGCTCCTGCCTTTTTGGTGTGCTGTTGAAAATCAAATTATATAGCTTTAGCAACAGAACTATAATTAGGGTCAATGGAAAACTGTGGGTAGGATAATATTGTTGATTCTGCAATTTTTGTCATGTTGCTCCATAATATGCCAGAACCCAGTAGTTTTATTGCTCCGCAGTGCATTAACACTGTCAGTGAAACATCCCCTACTTCCTGAYGTGGAACTGGCCCTTCCGTGAGCATGTTGCCAAGGCTGGCCTCAATTTACAGTAATCCGCAAACGGGGCCCAACCGTGCTCCTCCTGAAGGCRATGGCAAAGCTCCTGTAACTTCTGTAGGAGCTGGGCAGGCCTAGGCAGAGAAAATAGGGATGGATAAGGAAGATGATAGAGCAGAGCTGAGGAGAAAAGAAGACAGGCTGTCTTGTTTCATTATAATCTCTCCAGTTATCACTGGATTTCATACGGATATCACCAGGAGGTTTGTTCATAGATTAGAATTATGTTGTAACTAAAATTTAATCAGTACTTATTTTCCTGTTTTCCATCACACTAAGAAAATCTCTCATCTAGGGTACTGCTGCTTCTGCCTCTGGGCTCTTAAGTTCCTCCTTTTCCTCCTCAGATTTTCTTCTGCTTATCCCTTGCCGCCCCTGCACATCCTTCTTCCAGCCATTTCCAGATCTTGCCTCTTGGGGGGCTTCATTCTCTCCCCTTGCACCATTCCAACCCCCAAAATAATCAGCTGTGGGCAGGCTAATGACTGACTGTGATGTGCCGTTGCTGGCCCTTTCAGCCAAGAGAATACACCTCTTGAGAGCATTCTTTCAGGATGTCAGCAAACTCAGGCAAATGTTACAAGACTGATATCATAGTTGGAAGGCTGCCCAGGATCAGTTTTTATCAAAAAAATATAAAAAAATATAATCAAGTTTTAACTCTCGTGACTATAGAGGTGGTCTGAAGATGTAATACAGGTTCAAGTAATTACAAAGATAATGCAAGATCCAAGCTCAAGCTTCATTCCTTGTGACACAAGAGGGAAATAAAAATGAGGAAGAAAAAAAAAGTGAGCTAACTGTGGGAAAGAAGCACAGAAACAGAGGAGGTGGAAAGGAAAACAGGGATGGAGAAATATAGAATGCTCTCATTTTTATTGAAAAAGTGTGAAACAAACAAACAAAAAAGAAATAAAAGCCTAAGGAGTGAAGAAAAAATAAAAGGAGGAAGAGAAGGAAGACTAGTGAGATAAGCTGGGGGTTCGTTGAATTCAATTTGAGCACTGCAGCGAAAAGTTCCAGCTATTGAATTACAGTCCAGATTCTTTAGATTGCAAAGTTGTCCATGAAGAGACTGGTTCTCCTCTGTACTTACACAACACCCACCGACTTAGGGACTACCACCACATAAATACTTACTAATGCTAATAATAAAAGGCTGAAGTAATTCTTGTACACCAGATGACTTGGAGGAACCTCTGCATGAGGTGGCAGAAATAAAGACTGTATRAAAATGGAAGTGGTCAAAGCAGATGAGCAATGGTTGCAAGGTCAACATCAATTCTTTATTTCCTATTTTCTGAATGCATCGACATTACGAGTTCCTTTCAAACGAGTTTATGTGTACATATATATGCACACAGTCACACACGCACACATATATATATAAAATAATTTCTTAGCTTTTTAAGGAAGGAAAGTTGATGTCCTTTCGCATGTTACCACATTTAGTTCCCTTTGTTTCATTGGAAGGGCTGGAATTCCAGATCCACAGGTTGAAGCAGAGGTCCATGGACATCTCTTACTATGTAGAAGTGTATCATCCTCTGTGCGGGCTGCAAGGAGACAAGGCATTCACTTTTTTCAGTGGATCTCAGTAGGAAAAACAGAAAAATACTGCAAGTCAGAAATTCTGGGTTCTATTCCAGATTCTGGGAGGAACACAGCTAGGCACAGAGTCAGCTCTTAACACAACTTTGAAGCGTTCATCTCCTAGTCCCTCTAGATTGTCCTTCTTACAGTCCCAATTTCTCCCCTTCTTACCCTTACATCTCCTTGTCTCCATCCCTGTTTCTCAGTCTCCTTTCAGCTTCACGTTTTAGTCCTCACCATTGCCGCGTTCCAGCTGCCGGGAGCCCCTTCTCCTAGTCCTTGTCCTAGGCTCCCCTGCTTCCAGGCTCCACGGGTCAGTCCCTGGTACTCCAGGTACCCCCTGGTACCTCGCCACAGGGCTGCTCCCCCTGCTCTCCCACCCAGCTCTCTGTCACGCCACACAAGTTTAATCCGAGCCTGTCCATTCTTAACTGAATGAGTGCAAAGCAATTTTCCGAGGTTTGGCCAAATTCGGAGGCTCGTGGTATGAACAGCAAAAGGTGCCTCCTTGATATCAGCATTCGTGATCCCTTCCTCCTTCAGAGTAAGGATAGGCTAGGATTTCTACAGAAAAGGATGTGAATGTTTTTAAGCCAAAACGATATCCTTCTTTCTTGCTTGGGTTACTTTGGCTAGTATTATCCAAAAGTATTCAGGTGAGGCGGATAACCAGCACGGGAACTTTCAGCCATCATAGTTAGTACTTCCTAATATTGTAATACTGTAATTAAGCTAGAAAACAGTAACTTAAACGGAGAGTGTAAAAACCTCACCTACGGGAAGCCTTATCTTTATTATCCATAATTTCACAACCTACTTTATAAAATAGCTACGTCTACTTTGAAAATTGCAACCAAAGACCTCAGTTCACCTTAAAAACATTTACAGTCTCTCAGCCTTCCTAGGAGGGGGAAATTATTACCACACAGGCAGAAATGGAGGCACAGAGGCATCGGAGGGAGGTTTTGGAGTACCACAGGGGGAACGTGAGGGAGGAACAGATCCCATGTACCCTGAATTCCCGTCGTATGCTAAATATCATCATTCTCTCCCCACGGTGTCAACTGATTTAATGAATTAACAGTAACTGAAGCATAGTGTGTGCATTACAGGTGTGCCAGGAAAGGCAGTCATCAGCGAGGTCGTCTTGTGCTATACACTGGACAGACACAAACAGTTCTTTYCCCAAAGACGTTTATGATCTAGGATGCTGTTTGCTGTTGTATCAGTTATGCCAACAGTTAATTCATGCGTAACAGAGCCCAACCTACTCAATGATCCTTATGACTTGCAGGATCATGACTTAAGAAATGAAGTTAAAAATTCACTCATGACAGTTTTTGCTGACTTCACCTCACCAGCTTATTTATCATTTAGCCCATGACCACGACTGTCACTGATTTACATATGAAACATAAGAGAGGTTTTTTTCTCAGATCCTGACATCCCAAGGCTATGCGTGTGTACATAAAACCTATGTAAAAGAGAGGAGCTCTGTTTTCCAAGTGTGAAAAGGAAATTGTTCTAAYGTGAGACATACGTCACTGGCATCCCTTTCCCTTTGTTCCCAAACATGGTAAAGAGCAATAAAGCTGTTTGTGGACTATAATGTGACATCATGTAAGAATGCACAGTTCTCATTTTTTTATGCATGTATGTATATAACAATCTCAGTGTGGGCATCCAAAGAATTAATGGTTATGAAATACTGAGCAACAGCAATGTATAAAAGGTAAATGACACATAGCAAAGGAATCTCCCTTCAAATCGCATAGCACATGAAACCATTCTGGTCTCTGACAACTACACCACTACATTTTTTCCATGCTTATCCAAAGTAGCTTAGTAAGCATATCATGCATGCCATTCACTAAGACTGTGTACCAAAATACAGAGTATGATGACCCTAAGCAATGTCTGCAGTGCTTGTAAGCTTGTCAGGAAGGGGGACTGGTTGCTGCTGCTGCTGCTGTAAAGTATTTATTTCAATTAATTTTTGTGAGAGAGGCGACAGAAATAGCTCCCATTCTATTACAGCTATTCAACTGTTATTTCGGTGGAATTATACCTGTGTAACTTTCTTATAAAAAGAGGTAGGAGTTGTGCACATGTTCTGTGAGCCAATGAAACTTCAGAAAAGGTTGTCAAGAATGGCACAAGGCATATCTATTATTTTCAATTCAGAACCAACCCATTTATCTTTTCTGTTTGCTAAAAAGGGCAATTTCAGGGTTTTTCTGGTGACTGGAAAAAATGTAATTCTAGATGGAGGCTTCCTTCTGTCCCATATGTCTTAAGTGTACAAAGCTTTTTTTAGAGAATAGCTTTCTTTCAGGGCAAACCAGTTCTTACTAAAAATAATTCTTATGAGATCAGATAAAATGAGAGGAATGTTGCTGGCAGATCCTGGTGCCTTATTTACAAAAAAATAAGGCTAAATCAGCCTAATCCAGGCCTATAATACAAGGAGAGAGCTGAAGAACCTCCCTGTGCCCCAGGGCTGTGGTTGACGGCCCAAGACCTATTTTGGTGGTTGTGGTCAGAGGAGGCAAAGGGCCGGTACAGAGGCGTCCCCCGGCCTGCCCTAGCCCCTGGGACTGGCCCACAGGGACGGGCACGGCCACATGCTGGGGTTTTTGAAAAGGCACAGGGACAATCTGCACGCCCATCTGGGGATCTGCAACCACAAAGCACAAGAGCATCTCTTAGATTAGTAGGGCCTACCTAGATATGCATCTGTTTAATTTTAAAAATTCAGGTCTAGTTACAACAGAGCTAGAAATACAGAGAGGACTGGCTACGTGCACGGAGGTCATTCTCCCTCCAGCAGGTCTGGAGGTTGCATCCAGTATGAAAGTAAAACTTAGATGCCTTTTTAGTGTTAATGTCCTCTTGACTTTGAACTTCACTGTTCTGTCTCCTCTTCCTTCATACCAATGTCTTCTCTCAAGCATTTAGTACTGAACAGTGCCAGACGCCCCCAATTTCTGGTGTTGTGTATTATTTTCAATCTTTTTAGCCCTTTACTGAGGTAGACTGCAAGCCCCTGAGGCAGGGGCTTGCGTCATCTTTAAAAAAAAAAGCTCAGTAATTATTTGTGATTYGTTTGTGGGACGGGATTGCAGCATTTGCGAACATTATTTAATAACAGATAGGGACCGCAACTGTTAAGCAGACAGAAAGACCCATATTGTCAGGAAGACTGAAGGTGATTTTGCAGATTGCGCTTGTTGTCAAATACCTATGTCAGTAGACAAATTTACTGCACATGTACATTCAAATCAAGCCAAAGCATACTAGTTGCCTTTTAGTTGCTTAAATATTTGTTCACGCAAAGCATTGTGAATTGCTTATCCACACAGTTACTTGAACGGCATCAAACTAGCTTACGTGTAATTGTGTGGTCTGGTTTTACATCTAGCTTTCTTTACTCTTCATTTAAGAGCAAAACTGAAAGGTCTGAGAGGGGCTGGGGTCTTTTTCTCCAAATAATGCATTTCCTTATAAAGAATTCATTGACTTACTGCGTTAAAAAACTGTCCCTCGATCAGGTTAATTTTATTTTCCAACTAGAAGAAGAATCCCAGGATCCAGTTCTTCATTTATAATTCAGCACTAAGCTAAAGAAACAAGAGCAGAAAATGCATAGTTGTAAATCACGCTAGCAGCGACAGAACAACATAATGCCGAGCAGCCATTTTAGGTCTTCGGTTGCTTTATACCCTTTCCACATAATGAAGCCTGTTAAATGAATCCTTATGGGAATCATTCATGAGGTTTGTGTTTTGTACATGAAATTCCAAGTACAAGAGATTAATTTCGCAAAGTAAATGGCCTGTATTCTGTAACAATTAGTTCAAGGTACTTTTTTTTGGGAAGGCTCCTTGCTTTCTAGGTGTAACAATAGTATTATCCTTTTAATAAAATGTAAACCCATTCTCTCTGGAAAAAAAAAAGAAATACATTTCAGTGGGATCATTTCAGTCAGAAGGAATAAAGGTGGCAAACGCAATTCCTGGTGTATTTTATTCAGAAGGATTCCCAGAATGTCTATAGATGGACCGGATCTTACCTTCTCCTCTATTACAGAAATCTCTGAAAGAAACAAACCATTGGCGTTTCATTTCAGTCTTCAAAGTGAAGCCCTAACAGTGGATGGAGTAGAGGCTCTACCTAGTAAACGTGTGTAATTCTAGCCCACTTTTTTTCTAATGCTTTGTTGACGAAATTACCACTCTCTCTCTTCCCAAAATTTGCTTGTGGATAGATGTATTATTTTTTTCAGTGAGAAATAATCCAGGTGTCCAATCAACCCAAAGGTTGTGCATTCATTATTTCTATTTAAGTCAATTAGAACGGTGCAGATGCCTCTTCTATTTGATGATTTGCTTCCAGAGAAAGATTAGATAATCAATTAAGATATACAATCTAATTGAACCAAAATCATAAGATTTTGTTTCTAGGAAACAACTTATGAGTAAAGATGAATCTAAAGTTGTGCATTTACATCTAAGTATAGAACATATCATTGCAAGCCGCTCCACCAAAGTTTGAGTCTGAGGTTAGTTTTCAGACTGCAAGTCTAATTTAGTTTCAGAATGGAGAGTACAGCTTAAGATTYCCAACACCCAGAGACCTGGGTGGGGGCGTAGGGGGGGAAACATGTGATTTTGGTTTCAGTTAATTTTAGTTTTATTTCTGTTTATGAGATCAGTTGTCTATTTCTAAAAGTGTTTTCATTTTGGCAGACTCCTCAAATGAAAGGCTTATTTCGAGACATTTCCTGTTGAGTAACCGATGTTGCTGCTGCTGAGGTAAAGGAAGACATCTACAATGCTGAAGGGAACGTATGGTAGTGTCATGGTAATGACAGGCATGAAACCAAAGACTGCCAAGATCTTTCCTTCCATCACAGAGGAGCTTAACAGGCAGCACAGAGGGAGAACACAGTATACAGCATTATCGGATCTATCCCTCCAACCTTTTGGGTGAGCTCTATTAGCCATGTATTCTGAACACGGATTATAATTTGTATTTCATGTGATCATWGCTTCTAACCCTTCCCTCTTCTTGTACAAAGATTCCCAGTCAGCTTTGCAAATGATGTATTTTTGGTGAGCACAGGGATTCTTCATCATTTATTTCCATCATGCTAAAGACACCAGAAATCAGCAAAGCAGAATTCTGCATGATACTCCAGTTTGGACTAAGTCATGGTAAAGGAAATAGCAGCAAAAATTCCCTCTTTTGAGGTGAATATTCAGAAATCTTGGCATTTTGATGAATTATGGAAGACCACTGCTCCCAACTATGCATTCCTTTCTGTCTTCCCCTACTAATGACCACCGCTGTGCAATTACTCTGTAGTTTCTGTACCCATCTAAAACTCTTCTCCAATTTCACAGCTGTAATAATAAATKTAATATTAAACAAAGAGTTTCTTTACGTAATAACGGAAGAATAGACAATGAAGATGCAATACCGAACAGTTAAGAGGAATCTTTTTTTAATTGCCTTGTGGATGTTCTGCTCTTACATTTTAAGTCCTTTGAATACACTTACACAAGCCTTTCCCTGGTTCTTACAGTCAGTCAGAACTCCTTCATATAGCTGCTGTAAGAATGCAGTAGCTGGATAGAAATCATTAAACAAGTGAGGTCAGCATCTCAGGAGAGTACGTCTGCAGAACTTGATAGATAAAAATTAGGTTATGGAAAGTTCTTAGCTTTTGAGGAAAACCTGTTGTAAAGGATTTAGCAAACGTACATAGTAGGATATAGAAACAGAAACACATTTGTGGCTGCTTGAGAGCCCTCACTGAAAGCAGTAAGATGTGCAAAAGCTGTAAGTCAGAGAATTTGAGGGAGAAATGCTTATGAAGGTGAGCAATTTTGTGAATTGCAGCTAACGTCACAAAATTCGTAGAGGAGGAACAAAAACTGCAAGGCAGTCTCTTGTGTGCTTATTTAATGTAATTAATGAATGCATTTCGAACCACTTTTTCAGTGCAAAGGGATCTTAATTATAGCATGAAATTTAGATGTAATTGATGTAAGATCTTCATGTAAATGAAAACAGGAGCTGCTATGTTTGAAACCGAAGGGAAGAGGAAATGCCCTGTTGTAAGGTCACAGCTTATGTGGGTCAGAGTCTCATCTGATTTGCATGTGCTAAAGGTCCAACTCACACAGAAAGCAACATGCTCAGATACTTGTGTAGCATATAAACCAGCATTAGGTTGTCATGGGTGAGACCGAAATGTGAGATAATGAGGATAATGTGCTTATTTCTGAGTTAAAAGATCCATTCCAAAATTTACCTGAAAATACTACAAATGAAGAGCTTTGTAGAGTAAGTTCATTGATTGAGCTGTGCTCAAGCAGAGCTCCTGTGTCTGAGACCTTCCTGCAGTCTATACCAGGCTGATCTTCCTGAAAAAATCAACTGCTTTGGACTTTCCTCAGTGATCCATATGTAAGCAGAAGCAAGAACACCTCTTTCTTAGTTAACATATGAGTGCAACCAGTATTTGTTTACTAGGGTGAAATTTCCTACATCTCTGTACAAGTCACAGGCAAGGATTCAAAAGCCATGCTTTTAGTCTCATTTTGTTCAGTTTTGAAGGCATCACTTCTAGTGATGTGCTTTGACCTAATATGATCTGATTCATGTATAAAATCCCCCTAGGATTCCTTGGGCTAGTTCATCTTCTGTGCTTTAGCTAGCTCCTCTCCCTTCCCAAGCATAGCCTGCAGCAGCTTCCAGCCTGCTCCAAGTTACCACGAGCATAGTCAACCCGAAAGGATCATTATGAAGCAGGAATCCCTGCGCTTTGGTGGGATGGGGGGCATATCTCCCCTTTCAGCTGTCCTCCAATCACACCATCTATTCCAGGTTGTGGAGAAGCATGTGAAGTGAACGATTTTTGTCAAATGAAGCTTGTAATGTGTCTTTTTTAAAACTTCTTTTGAGCTTCCATGATGAAGTTAAGAGATGGAAGGGTGATGCATAGCAGCTTTATCAGAATAAATAGCTGGCCTTCTTTGGTTTTAAAACCAAAATTAAAATGATAAATGCAAAGCCCATCTCTACAAAGGCAGAGTGACCTTGGTATTATATTTTCTCTGGGATCAGGCTTAGAATAATGGTCTATGAAACACTATTATATGGTATTTCTTTAAAAAAAAATACATTCCCTGCCTTTGTAGATCCATATATTGTTCTTTTCTCAGGAAAAATGCTGATTAATTCCTACAGGGTTTTATCAGTTTTTTAGCATTATAACCTCGCCACCTTTTTGCTAAAATAACATTTCTTTTCCTGCTCTTGTTCTCAGCCATTGCTTCAAAGGAGCATGCAAGGATTTCCCTTGCTGCTGGGTTTTAGGAACAGGCTTGCAAATCTTCTCATTCAGTTCTGCATTTTTCACCCTATCGGTCACCTCTTGTGGAAAGGGACAGGCTTCCCATCTTTCTAGCATTTTTTGTCTGAGCATGTTCTCTTACCATCACGTYAGCTTGTATTACTGTTGATTTTATGAATACACCAACCCTATCAGATGCTAATGGTTACGGTTGCTACCAGCTTAGGGTGGTTCTAAACCATGAACAGGTAAGAGATGGAAAGCTTTTTATTTCTTTGCAGATATGCCAATATCCTAGTTGTACGGTTGTTTTAATAATAATAATTTCAAACATTACAAAGCTGGCACTTCCCCTCCACCCACTGGTGTAGTCACAGCAGAATGAATGGTTCATTGTTGTAAGAGTCATTTCGSTGCACAAGGCAACCCCTATTCACAATTAGAAGGTTAGAAATGTYCAGCCAGTCATGACAATTAAATAAAATGATTGTCTGAGCATCCCTTAGGGTTATAAATCAGGCTGTCTTCACACAGTTGGTGCTACCTGTTTTTTATTATAAATCCACAGAATCTTTTAAAGTGACAACAACCCTAGTGGAAATAGTGAAATGTGATTCTGTTTCTGTGTTCAGAAGCAAAGAGCAGTTGGCTGCACCTTGAATAAAGACGTTAGTTTTGTGCACCCAGGACTAGAAACATTGGAGGGAGTTTAGAACAAAGCCACAAAATGATAGTGGAGGCTTTTGAGAAACTGAGCTATGGGAACATTGAAAACTCTTGTTTAGTGACATAGAGCAGTTGATGTTTTAGGGATAGCTGATGTCTGAAGAAGCCCATGATAAAATTTACAGCTATTTCGAAGAGAAAAATACAGGGAAGGTAGAATTTACCTAAGCATAGTAAGCCTAAGAGAAACAAGGGAAGTTTTACAAAGAACTTCCTGACAGTGAAATGTATTCCAGAGAGTATAAGGTTGTTTTTTAAACAAAACTCTGGAAACAGTCTAGTGAGGAACGTTTCTTTATTGGTCTTTTTCTACCTCTATTTATTTACGTTCTCCAGAARAGCAATGCTTTCTTACTAGCCAGTTAGAAACCCCAGCATTCAGCAAGCATTTGAAAAAGGCCATATTCCTATGAAAACCTTTATTTTTTGAATGTAGACTCTCCAGCAGTACTTTTTAATGAGTGATATGCTTGGAAAGCAGTCAGTTGACCGTAATACCTAAATTCCTGGCTGCACCATGCCAGTCAGCGGCAAACAATCAGTATGAGTTGTTTAGAAAAAAATCTGTGAAATAGGAAATAGGGTACGAGACGGTTCTGTTCGGTCTGAGGCTGGAAGGAGCAGGAGAAAATCCATCACTGTTTATGTGGTTGCATTTGTGAAACATGGGAGCTGAAGTAACAGAGGAAGTGGAGAATAAATACTCAGCAGAGAGAGTGATTATTGTTGAGATACAGATCCCCAGTCCTGGAAGTGTGACTTAGGGCCAATTGCAAGGAATTCCTTCTCATGGATTTTATAGAGTATATCTTAATTTTGAAATTGTTGCTAACTAGTTATAGTAATAATAATGGCATGTGTTAGTGTTGTAATCTCTTAAGAGCTCATTTCTTCACGTCTTTTTATAGAAACATTAATTCATTTGGCAAACATTTTTGTGATGTTCTTTCTAAAATACTGAAGAAGAATATTTTTGCAACTGCTGCTTTGTGTATTTTGGGTCTCATGCATGATTTATCACTTACTAAATTTGAAATCCAAATTATGGAGTTGGCTATAGCTATTGCCAGAAAGCAAAATCTGCAGTGCTGGAAAGGACTAAAGAGGTTATCATCCTCTTCCTAAGCTTCTACCTTTATTGGAACAATATTTGTAAGTTACTTCCAGCTTTGCAGTCCACAGGTGCCCACTCACAACAGCGAAAGTGTTGTCATTTATCTATAATCGGGACATTATTTTTATTGCAAGTTATTCCAACTTTGCAGTCAGTGGAAACTAACCAGCTATAGTAAAAGTGTTGTCATTCATCTATAACTGGGACAGTACTTTCATCGTAAGTTATTCCAACTTTGCAGTGAATGGAAACCAACCAGCAATAGTAAGCGTGTTGTCAGTCATCTAAAATAGAAGGGAGGAGAAAGGAGAAAGATGGTCAAAAGACAGAACATATTTGCAATGGAGTCAGAGTAGAATATTCCCAGGGTTTCACAACACGTTTTGCAATTGTTTGGGTTTGGGTTTTTTTTTGTCCATTAAAGATAAATTGCAAAGTGCAAGGTAGCTGTAAATTAGTGAAATTTGGTACAGGCTTCCAACTGAATGGCTACACCACCTCCTTTGGCATCTGTCTCCCTAAACTCGGACAGAATGAAGGGGTATGGTGCAGTGAACATGCTCTGGTAAAGTCAAATCTCTGCCAGTGTTGGGGCCTAGAAGCGAGATGAGCAGCTGCTTGCAGAGCTCAATGCAGTTTCAGCTAGAATGTACCTGATAACTAATACCAGCTAACTGAGCTAAGTATTTTAAAGCTAGCTCAGATACGGGAGACTGCAGTGTAGACATCCCCTTAGAGTAATAGCTCTTTTAGGCAAGAAGCCTGCCCTTTTTTATGCTACAAGTGCACTGTAGRCACTTAACAATTATTAATAATAACTAATTAATAATGGCCCAAATCCTTGGCTGTGGTTGAGGAACTTAAAACATAACTCATCTGGAGTTGTAAGAAAAGATGGCTCAAAACAATCTTAACCAAATCCTGGGCCAGCTTTGTGCCTGGACTTTCCTTCAGCATAAGATAAAACAGCAGAGTACAATTTGTTYTAAGACATTAGCAAGGGAGAGCAAAGAACATAATGAATAAATTTTATTGGTAATGCATAAGAAGAAAGCAGACTGGTGGCAAATAAGACCATTAGRGGATAAGAGTATAAAATTAGATGGAAAGCAAGAGATGAGATTGGTCTATCGCAGTGGTCCTAAATCAACATGTCATCTCAGAAACCACAAAAGTCAGCAACTGAGTGGAGGTGAATGAAAGACAAGGGTCAAAACAACAATCATAATTTATCTGAGTGTCAGAAAAGCATTTTTACACTTAGTACACAATGCATCGATTTACACTTGATAGAGAGTACTTACACAAAAAGAGACTTCAGCCCTCACTGAATAGCCTGCAGCACAATACAAATTCTTTTCATGATAAATGTAGGGGGAAAAAACAATCCCTTTTTATTCAAGGAATTTTCACTTAAATGTTTGAGTCTACTGGGAACAGACTGAAAGACACATACCATATTCCAGACGCACGTCTACAGAGGCTTGTGGTTAGATTTGCTGATGCTATTTGACAGTACGAGGGGCAGTATTAGGAACCCTGGTGGAAAGACGCACAGTGGAAAGCTTCAGCTGTTGTTTTCATTCCTCTTCGGAGGTGCTTGATGGAAGATCTAGGAATTGTTTACTTCTATAACAAGGAGCAGAGTATGCTGGTAGGAAGACTGAGCTTCACATTCAGGAGTCAAAGGACTGTGTTTGATAGGGAAAGATTTGCTTCCTTTTCTGGTGATGTTGTTTTGCCTTTTTTACAACAAAACAAAAATATTATTCCATTAAGAAAAGACCTTGCTGGCTATTGTTGTCATTATCTGCTGAGTCATGCCAATAATTGTTTATTTTAGCATTCTTAAAGAATTGTAGAGACAGTTTACTCCCCCTCCCCCAGAAGACGGTTGAGAAATACTGCATCATTTCATAAATAAAATAAAGCTAAAGAGTTTTTGGTTGAAAGCATTTCCTTTAATGGTCTGCTATGCAACACTTCAGCAGTCGGCTGACTCATGGCAACCTGAAATTGAAAATGACTTGGGGGTGAGGGAAAGAAAGAAGAGGACAGGAAGAATTATACTAGCCAGTATATTTTAACTATCTATATAGTAGTCTGATCCTCATCTTGTTCAACTAACCATGACCTCACGGAATTGGTTCAGGCTTCAGCTCTCTGTCTGGTCCAGAGCAAAAGATGTATTTATAAATTAGATTAACATAATCAGTGATGAGAATAATATATTAAATTACTTAATTCACTTCTGTTTTGATAATCTTAGATGCTAACAGGAGCACACTGTCAGAGCCATTTTCTTTTACTCCACCATTTTTGGAAAGCCCTTCACTATGACCAGAGAGAAAGCGCACGCTTTGTTGTTGCAATTCTCTCACTTCTATTATATAGTAAATTGCATTTTCTTTCTATACTAGTTCTATGGAAAATAATCCAAACAAGTGAAATAAAAAATCTTTTCCTACATATTTGAAAACCAAACTCTAGACACATTAAGTAAAAAGAACAATAACCTTCAAAAAACCCAAACCACCAGAAAAACCCACTTCCCCCCACTCCAGAAACCTCTCTGGCTGTGTATCCTGCATTATGCTATTTACAGATCATCAAAGAAGTGATGTTGCGTAAGCGCTGCTGTCCTAGGACACTGACTGTAGTTAAGACATATGAAGATCTCAGCTACTTTTTCCTCTTAAATACAAACAGATTTTCCAAAGAAACAAAGACTGCAAGGCGGGAGATTGTTTCAGAGAAGATGGGAGAAACCTCACTGTGAGAGGAAGGATTGCTCTGCTTTTTGAAGCTTTTGGATTCCCCTAATGTCTCCAGAACATTAGTCATGCATCCTCCTCATGACCCTGTATTAAGGGTGATCCGTGCTGATGAGATGCGACAGACTCGGCTGGGTTTGCTCAGGAGTAGCCTGCCAAGCCTCTTGCATCTGGCTGATAATAAACAGAAACACATTCTCTTCTGGTTTATGCCTGGGTGAGCCATTTCTCTAGCATTGTTGTTTGGAGAGGAGGCACACCATACCGCTCAACCTGAGCTGGCTTAGCCTTTGGAAACATCTGAATTCCAGTCCTCAGTTGCAGTTGAGCAGCAGAAAATGCAAGAGGGAGGGATGCGAAGTGGGTTTGGGGCATCCTGAGCAGCTTGGATCCGGAGGAAGGAGGGCACGAACATGGTTCGCAGGCACAGATCAGAAGAGCCATTACATGGCTCTGCCTCATAAGTTGTCAGCAGCCCCAGGTTATTAGTGTGACACCACCAGCTACGAAGGCTTTCTGCCACATTGTTTTTGTCATTGCCAGAAGAAGGGAGAGTGGTGGGAAGTGATGTGGAGGCCATGAACACCCATGCTGTGCTGCTGGAGAATCCCGTCAGCGAGAAAGATAATGACAGAATCGCACAAAGTGACTTGGACACATCGAGTGATTACAGTTTGAGAACACACGGGCCCGCTACAAGAGATTACAGATTTCTCAATGCATAATTCAGTATCATAAATATGTACACAACACTAACTCATTCTTCTGCTAGACTACTTTAATTTCTTGACAATAACATCGCTAAATTGACCTGGAAAGAAAAAGGCACTCAACATTTATAATTGATTCCTGCCCTATATCATTTTGGCTCCCCTCCTTCTCATGTAACTGCTAATGTGAGTTACTGCAGATTTAGTATTTTGTTACAGATTAATTCAATGGGATTTTTGACTAAGCTAGCGTCCAGAATGACTTTGCACTTGGTGACATCTGCAATGCCAGCATGCAAAATGATTCTTCTGGCATTTTTACAAATTCTGTTGTACCACAGAGTATGTCTTGAGAAATCCAGCTATGACCATATCTGATTTGGCTAAGAACACCAAGTAATATAACACAAATAACGATAATAGTTATTTTGCGGGAGTAACAGCTTCTGGCTATTTTCATTCCCTCTCAGGCAGACTTGTAGCCCCGGCATACTTTCAGTGGTTTTTATATACCTGTCACAGCCAAACTTCTTTTACATTTGACTAATATGACCAAACAGTCGTATCAGAACAGCCACATTATGATCCTGATTTTTTCTGGTATAGAACAACTGGGATCTTAGAACAAAATCCTTCTTCTTCTGACTGTCTCTGCCATTCCTTCTACTGATGTATCTCCTGGAGCCCATCAGATATRTATCTTAGATATATCTATATAGATACACAGATGTATCAGTTAGATGTAGATCTTATCATTTATATTTGGCTGCCTTCAAGATATTTTTTAMTGTCAGAATGGCTTTCTTTTCAAACCTTTTATTTGGAGGATGTTCTGGTGATAGGAAGCCCAGATCTTAGAAAATTCATGATTCCTTAAGAACTGAGGTCCATTGTCAGGCTTTAGAGTCCTGAGTATTTGCTGGAAGCAATTAAGATAAATTTATTTATGAGATTCAATTGTGTCCCCTTTTTCAGACTGCGTTTACACTGTTGTCAAAGGTACCCACTTAATTTTTAAGAGTATGATGCTGCTTTTCTTCTGATTACTCATCTGTGTTTTGTGATTCACCTCTACTGCAACATTTTCATTGACATCATCCCTATGCCAGTAAAAACATGTTAATTTTCTTACTAAACTGTTATTCATTAGCTTCAGTTTCAGAGCCTGTCCTTTTTCCTGAATTAGTATTTTCTAACAATTGACCATTTTTTTCATTCACTACCTCCTCTTTTACTGGGTTACTGACACCATTAATTGACAGTGGATGACCCAGTCTCAAATACCATACTGATCAAGGAAGAGGTTGTAGGCATAGTGTCAAGTAACTGAGATGCATGGTAAAAAAACTTAAATGTGTGAAACCTAGATCAGAAATACATAAAGAAGATACATATATTTTTYTAAAATTCTTTACCTTTTTATATCTGAAAGTCTAGAAATTTATAAAGAAGATATATATACATTTATTTCTCACGTACAATACATTTTTAATAACTGAACTCTAGAAAACACTGGTATTTGTTAGGGAGAAATGAAATCAGAGATGCAAAAGCACCAAGATGCCTTAACGTCATTGGAAATTGCAAAGGTACTTGCTCATCGCTCCTATTAACGGAGACAAAAGAGAACAGGTATTTGGTGCTTGACAGAAATGAGCTGAACATGAGCTGGGTTGAAGTTATGCATTCCGTGTGTTGGATCCGCTGGGAGTACTAAAAGCAAAACGTAAATCTGTATTTAGCACAGACGCGGGGCTAGCGAAAGACGTAAAGCTGAAGTAACATTCCTGTGTTCCTGAAAACGTGTCTTAGGCCACACGCCTCCGAGGGCGCAGAGAGGCAATCGTCACAGAAACCCAGGGTAATTTACCTGCCGAGCCCATGCAGCACGGGTTATGGGTTTTCTTTCCTGCGCACACGGACGCCAGTGTCACCACTACGCTGACTGCCGGTGACTGGGGCAGACAGACCCCGGGCAGGGGGCAGAGGGGCCGGGGTGCGGAAGGGGAAGAGGTCCGCTGATGCTCGGAACCGGCCCCGGCGAGCCCGAAGCCCCGAGAGGCGCCGAGCTCGGCCGGCCGGGACGAGGCTCCTCGGGCGCCCAGCCCGCCCCGCCGCTTCGGGGCGTCTCCCGGGCGCGGGGTCACGGCACTCCCGGCGGGCCCCCCCGAGGCGGGCCCGGTTCCGCTTCCCCCGGCCCGAGGGGCGGGCCGGGAGCAGGGTCTCGCCGCGGTGCCCTGCCCCGCCTGTCCCCGGCCCCGCAGGACAATGGCACGGGGCCGCTGGGGAAGGAGCTGCCGCGGGCGACCGCTTCTCCTACGGACGGGCCGAGGAGCGTCTCCCGGGCAGCCGCTGCCTCACCTGAGGCCGGTCCGTCCTACCCCCAGCCCGCCCCGCGCGGGGCCGCCGAGCCCCATTCACCCGCACGGGCGGCAGCGCGGCGGTGGGCGCGGCCTCCGGCACCCGCCCCTTCCTCCCGCCCCCCCCCTCCGCGTCCCC
>JAYKAV010000622.1:712363-732285 GCA_035582835.1 Phoebastria nigripes
CCCCCCAGCTCTTTTTAGTGCCTGCTCTGTTTCCATAATCTTCTTTCTGGATTGGCGCAGGACCCGGTGAGAAATGCGGCTCGGTAGCCCGAGCGCTGGTCTGTCTGTTCGGGGACGGTGTGCTCCCTGTAGGCCTGTCCCTCAGTTAAACGGGGGAAAACCGAGTTAAATGGGGAACCGAGTTACTCTTCTTTTTCTTCCCCTGGAAGATACTGTCTGACTTAYAGTTGGATTTGAACCTTCTTTGTCTTGAAGATGACCGTAAGTTGTGAGGTCCTTTGGAGTATAGCTCAGCAAGATTTGTATGATGAAAATCAGCCAATTCCTCTGCTGCAAAAAACTGACGAGCCATTAGAATTTTCTGTCAATTACAGTAAAATCCTAATTACATTTTTTGAACTTTAAGGGTGTCCCCCTCCCCCCCCCCATGTGTGCACACCTTCAATGGAAAGGGTGGCTTTGCAGCAGGAAGCATGGGAACAAGCTCCCTGCTGTTTTGTTTAGAATTGTGTTCTGCGTTTCCCTCTAGTTTTCTTTGTTAACTGTAGGTATTTATGTCCTATGTTATTTTAAGCTTTGTTTGGCTTGTGATTATTTATTTTCACTTACTCATGTTGCCCATGTAGAAGTCAGGTGCCTTGCAAATAAAAAGTTACAACTTACAAAACTTACAGTTTGTATCAAGATCCTTTAAACAGARGGTTGGTTTTTGTTGKTTTTTTTTTTTTTATCATCTTGACAGTCTTTAACATAATGACTGCTGTTATCTAGCAAGAGTTGGCATAAATATTTTGAGAAGCCCCATATAAATTTGGTTTTCGTACTGGCAAAAAGTACTTTAATTGTGCGGCTGATGCTGAGTGAAGTAAGCTGTACCAGCAAGACTACTCTTTGCAGATGTAACTGTATGTGTGCTAGGACTTCTGCCAGCTTGGAGGGAGCACAAATATTTCTTTTAACCAGCATAACAGGAAAGTGTCTAGGTTGAACCTACCCTTAGGTTGCTTATTTAGATGTTTGAATAGTTGACTTGAAGCAGTTAGTAAATATAGGCAGATGAATATATTATAGGTCTGAAACTTTGTACCTGCTCATGAGTACAGAACGTTAAGCTGGTAAGAGGGAAATGTCATTGCAAGTCAGATGGTTGCTCTGAGTGGTCATCGGGTATTTCAAAGAAATCTGACTTCAAGAACGCTCAGTTCCAAGCCTTTCGAAAAAAGAAGCAAACTGTACCAATTAAACTACACAGGCTAAGAAAATGATGTGGTTAAAGAAGTATTTTCTCTCTATAGAGGCACTATTAAATTGACTCAGTTTTGTTTAATTGGTCCGACTCCAGTACAATGGCAAGCTTTCACTGCATGCTCTCTCTTTGGACTTGTTTAGACTAGGATTGAYGGTATATTTCTGAAACATGTTTAAACAATATCTTCATGCTGTATTTTGTTCAGGCAATGTCTTTTAATGTGTATTTGCTGGTCAAGAAGGCAAGTTGTGATGGGGGAGGAGTGACAAGGTGGATGGGACAAGTGACCAGCGTTTCATACGTAGCTCCTCTCCTTGCAGGTGGTGTTAAATCTTAGCAGTTAATACTAAAAACATACTTTTGACACGATACTGATGGTATCCTGGAATGCATAAACTGCATTCTGCTTTTGCTGTCTGCAGGTAAGTATGCAGTTGCTGCTCCAAAGAATACAAAAAGAAATAAATACTAGAAGTCAGTCTGAGATGAGCTGGGGGAAAAAACAAAAGCCCTCAGTTTCTGTTCTGTCCTTTGGCACATACATGTGCGAGAGCCTGAAACATTCTTCAGCCATCACGAGCCTGAAGTAATTCTGAYGATTTCATGTTAAGATCTCACATCTTGTCTGGGTGGTTAGCAGGGCAGTTACCAAAGAGCAAACTGGTTTTCCTTATGTCAAATAAAACTAAACATCATTGTAAAGAGCATCTTCATATTATAAAATAATCAGCAATTCAGTAAGACACAAACATCAACCGTACCAATTGACCACAAGAATTCATTCTTGTAGAAGTCTGTTTTGTATTCGAATTAAAATTATATGCTATTTGCGTAGCATCTGTTAGGGGTTTTAGGTTGCTGATAAACTTTGAATATTAAATATTCCAGTTAAATTGTCTAGCCTAGGTATGAAGTTACTTGTTTCAGGAGCCAGCTTGAATAGGGCTTGTGTGTATCTCTCTCCCCCACTTTAGGTAAACAGTTGATTCCCATGAACACCTGTTGTTCTTATTGTATTGTGGTTAGCTGACTAAGTACTGCTCTTAATATAGTTTCCTGAATGCACTTATCTCATAATAGGTATTCAGGAATAGGCATATTCAGTGAGGTTTCCATTTACTAGCTGACTGGAATGTGATGGGGGGGAAAGGTAGTTAAGATCTAGGTAACAGCACAATTTGGTGCCACAGTTCTAGTAATAGCGTAACTTCCCATCGTATTCGTACAAGAAGAACATGTGTGAACAGACTTTTATTGAAGCATATGTTGAAATCTGTATTTCGGAAGCTGATAAACATAACTCTGCTGCTAGAGCTGRGATTCTACAGTGAAGGTTAACTGAATTCTCTTAAAATTTTTTTTTTTTGGTATCTAGCTCATTTTGGATGCTAACTCCAATAAAAATAAATGAGCTTTCCAAGATACTGACTTTTTTTTTAATCAAACTGTACAGCCTTCTCTTGGGATTACTACATCCATTTCTTTGTGTGGGAAAGAATTGTTTTTCATTAGTGTGCTAGTCAGAAAGCAGACTGCTTAGTCTGGTTTTGTTRCCCAAGTTGCAGGAACTGGGAAAGAAACAGTATTTTTTTAGAATTTTAAATTCTAGTGTTTCCAGAGCCCAGTATATTAATTTGTGTTTACGATGAGCTACTGTGCTTATCATATGTGTGAATGTTCATTCTGTATTTAGACAGGGCAAGCAGCTAAATTATTATGGATTTTGAGTTTTTAGAAAATCATGTCATATCCTCACTTGTATTTTTGAGATAAAAAGCTAGATTTGTCGTCTCTAAACCATATTAAAATTTCTACTTACTCACACTCAGCAGCTTTTCTGCTCAAGTATGTTGCTTTAGAATTTAATTCATGTTATCATTTAAAAGTCAGTTTATTTTGTGCCTGGGTTAGTAAGCCTTCATTATATTTTAAATGTTGTGCTAAGATATCGGATACCATGCTCACTGTTTTTTTTACGTCTTTAATACGTGAGTGAAAACCCACGGCAGAAGTAACAAAACATGTACCTTCATTAGGAATAGGAGTTCTTGAAGGAACCCACACGCATTTCCCAGGGTTTCCAGAAAAGTGGGTATACAAGAGCATTGTATTATTAGTGACAGTAGTATGGTTCAGTCTACTGCAATAAATGCAGTTATTTAAGGTAGTAAAATACCAGAGTAGCAAAGCCATTAATTTCAATGGTGGCATTAAGTTATTGTGTACATCAGTATGTGGGGTAACACTTTGGAATTGTGCCTTTGCTTTAGTTTTAATACTTGCACAAATAGCATATTTGAAGTAGAAAGCTTAATTTAGTTGAGAAATATTTGACAAAATGTTGGAATTGCAAGCAGGCAGTTAAATTAGACTGGATACGCATAACTGCAACCAATACAGTTCCTAAAATTGCTCATATCTCAAGAGTAAAATTGGTGGTGTAGGCAGKTTTTTTTTCAGGTGAATGCAAGAATTCAGGTTACTTTCCTTGTTCTTAAGTAAACCAACAGATGGACTGAGTCATCTGATGGAAGTGCAGTCTTTAGCTAGCACTTTATTTGTGACAGTTGCAAGTAATTTTTGGATGGGTTGTTTCTGCCCACCTGATACGGAATCTGACAACCGTTTTGCCCTCGAGGTCTCTGGATAGTTTAGTGAATTATTTTCATAGTAAAAGTATAAGTCTTTAAAAGATTACTGTGTGAATGGAGGGTGYGGGAATCAGAATACAAATTTTTTAGAAAAAGCTATTTATGAGCATCTTAGCAATTATGTTGTCAGCCTCTAAAAATTAGAAACAGTCTGGGAGTGTGTATAATTCAGGAATGCTCTCTGGAAGGGTATGTGCAAGTTTTTTTCTTGACTCTGATTCAGGGCTTCATGTTGTTTGTTGTTGGAGGTCAGAAAACAAGACCGAGTTAGTTAGTGTCCTACTTCAGATCACTATAGCATAAAAGCCTTTTTCCTCCATTGCCATAAAAAGGAGAGGAATTATTCTTCCAGCACCTGTTTCAGCGGATGCTTTGCTACCACATTTATGCCCTAAGTGACGTATTGCGACGCTGCCTTAGGCATGTGATTGGAAATACTTAGTAATGAGAACTGCTTCTTGCCATGCCAGTGCATTTCATGCAGAACTATTATAGAAGTAGGTTATTGAACCACTGGATAGAGTCATTTGCTTTCATTACTAGAGAGCAAATGTATTTTGTGAAACAGAATTATTCCCTTCTTTATGTTGACCTTTCATCTAGAATTGCTCTTGACAGTTCATGCCTGCTTCCACTCAGCAGTATAGAAATACATGTGCCAGCTCTCTAAGCATCCAGACATGTTTAGGTTTTAAGAGTGCTGTAGTGTTGAGAGAAAGCAGAAGATACGTGCTTTTTATGTTTGATTCAAAAAATTTGACTTTTAGTAGTAGCTAAAAGTAAATGTAGCAGAGACGGAAGTCACACAAGCCTTGTTGAACAGCTTCAGTATATTTAAGTAATTTTTGATAGTGCCTACCTCACTCCTGCACCCCACCCCTGCCAGTCCTTGTGAATTGTATAAAACTACTACCTTGTGTTCTTGGGTTGTTGGCACCTCTCTTAGGATTGATACGGAAGCAAAGCCACTTTTGTATCTGTCAGAATTTACACCTGCCAGATGAAAAGCCAGTGTTGTGTYCTTACTATCCCTCCCCTGCCCTAACTTCCCATGCATTCTCACAAACCTGGAAAAGAATGAGATCTGTATATAGCTTTTTTTGTTGAATAACATACAGAATCTTTTCCCTTTTAGCGATGGCTGCACTACCTTATTTTAACTTTCAAATTTTCTAACTTAAGAAATAAAAACATATTCTAAGTAACTGAGTCGGAAGTAGTTTTGCCTCATTTTAAAATGCTCTGTACCAATACAGGTTTTAGAGGAAAACGTTGAGTTTTATTTCAGATACTCACAATTAATTGTTCTAATAATTGATAAGCCTCTCCCCTACTATGATGTATTACAAGTCTCCTTCACTGTAGCTGTTTCACGACTAATGTTTAAAAAGTTCCAAAACAGAATGTGAAAATCATGCTTACGACTTTTTGACAGTGTTACGCATGTGCTGCTCCTAATGTTATAGTTCTGTAGACACTTATGGGCAGCTTACGGAACTGCTCCTTGGGAGGTGATGTGACATTTTTCTGGGTTTACTGGCCAAATGCTAGTGACAGCCCGGTGGAGAAAACGGGACTGTTCAATGTGATGTGAGATGAATTGTCAATGTACTTTGGATTAGTCTTTCCAGTTGAGCTGCTAGGAATAAGCTCATGTTTTGGGAATCAATGCACAAGTTAACGTGAGGAGTTGAAGTAAGATTCTCTTGCACTCCGTGAGTAATCTTTAGGCAGGGCTCATTAAAAGAAAACACGATCAATATTCAAGCAAAAAAAAAATCTGCTCTTAGTTTCACATATTGAAAATTCTCCAGGCAAAGCTGGCATATATAAAGGAAGAATAGTAAAAACTGTTTCAGTTTAGTCCAAAACTAGTATGCTTCTCTGCTAAGTGTGTAGGTTGGTGTTGTGTTTTTTCCTTTTTTTTTTTTTTTTTTTTTTTTTTTTTTTTTGTTTTTTAAATTATGCTAAAGAAGGGTGCTGACACCCAGTGAGGTATGGGGGAGAGAAGTGGAAACTGATTGCACTCCAGAGGGTGGTACAAAAATGCTACTTTGCTGGACTGGTATGCTGCCAGAAATAACTCTAAACTCCTAGTTTGCAGCACAAACAAGATTGGAAGGATTTTGTTTCAAATGTTCTCTCATTCTTTTGTTATTCTTCACAAATTTGAAACTTCTTTTCAGTTTCTGGAATCAGGTTACAAAGTAATCTATACTTACTGCAAATTCCATGAAGAAGGTGAGGTGAGGTTGTTGTGTGTTCTGAACATACTAGCTGCCTAGTTTAAGAAATAAAAAGTTTTAAAACTTGGAATTTAGCAGAATAGTAAAAGAACAAGACTAATCATTGGTATAGCTAAAGCCTCTATTATGCCTTAGTTGCAGTTTTATAGCAACTAGAGAAATATTTTAATTTTCTTTCTAGAGGAAATCAATTTCTATGTATGTGTCATTCTCCTTAAAGCACTTCCCTAAAATATAGTTTAATACTTAAATTTTTTTTAGGCCACTGACTGCTGTCACTTTATTGCAGATTACCATACAATGATACTGGATTTTTAACTGAAACACTTTGGAGGGCATGTAGTTAAGGGAATGTTTTATTGTGGTCTCGTCTGGCTACTGGTAAATGCTTTTACATTTCCGTTGTATAGACCAGTATATGTCTTCATATGTGGTCATATCTGCTGGAATTGTATATTTTGTGGAGACTTCCATTGAAGTTCCATTTTTTCTTGTTGTAAGGGATTGAAAATGCAAATACTAAATGGGAAGATGATTAGGATTCTATTGTAGTTCATTTATTTCCAAGAAAAATTTCAATACTGCTGTATTCGTGGTATTTTTACTGGCATTGGTAGAAAGAGACAGTTGGTGTTTTTAGGTTCCATTCAGCCTTCTGGTTGGCTTTGCAAATCTGACTTAAGCATATGCTCTGAGTAAATCTGTGCCTTGAACCTGGTAGTGTTGCTGCTTAAAATTGGTAGCTCTTGAAATAGCTTTTGTTAAATATAAGTGTTTTTCAGGTACCAAGCTTCCAACTCTAGGCTAGCAAGAATTTTTCTTTTCTAGCTACTGTAGATGTTCATGTCAATAATGCATTACAATGAACAATATACACTGCTATTTGTTTTGAAAACTTGTTTTCTCTGTATATTTTCCTGATCTATAAAAATCTCTTTTTCCTTCTTTGCTTTCTTCTAAAAGCTTGGAGTCTTTTATGAACAGTGCATGGTGATGTACACATCTTTTATCTCCTCTCCTGCGTTGAACTCTTCTTGATATTCGAGGAAAGTATGTGATCCTTTTGGAAAACCTTAGTCCATTAAACAATGCTGACTCTTCTATAAAAGTACTCAGTCTAAGTTAATGGAACAGACTTTTTTTTTTAAACTTGTTGGATTTGTACTTAAAATTGAACACAGTAAAGCTTTACTAGAAAACTTGTACTGTGTTCTTGAATGCATTTACAAAGCCCGTTTTTAGAAAACTGCAATTGGCTACTGTGGATTAAGGACTTTACAACTTCAGAATAAACATTGTTGTCTATTGTGTGAAATAGATGGTGTGGCCAGAGTGACAAAACAGTGAAACCTAATCCAAATGAACCTAATTATGGCAGAGATAATAAATCAGTGAGTGACAGCACTGTTATGAAAATGATCAGTGCTGAAGCTCAGCATTTGTATGTGTAGGTCTAATCATGGAACATATTACTTAAGAGCAGGCATAGTTTGGTTGTAGTTATGTACTACTCTAGCAAAAATACTGATTTTTTTTTTTTTTTTTTTTTTTAAATTAGGTTTAGAGGTACTTTTTTCTAGTTCAGAATGCTCCTGCTTTGATAGGAGTCTCTGAATATAGTCAGAACTCAAGAAGCTACTATTACATTTTAATTTATTGTTATACACTGATGTGTTTAGTTGAATCACTTTGRTGTGAGTAGAGCAGGAGGATGGTGCAGGAAGTAGCTGATACTTTGTATCTCCATTCAGAGTGTGTGTGTGTGTATATGAACTAAACATGTTTTGAACACAGGACTGCCTTCCTAGTCAGGTATGAACCATCTGGTCTCGAACGGAGTGTGGAGACAGTAGTCACTGTATATAGTAGTCACTACTTTTCTCTTGGTTAGAGCCTGCTGTTTGAGGGGTGAGTGAAGACATGAAAGACCTATCCAGCTCAATGTTCTTCTGACCAAGAGAAGGCTGAGGAGATAGGTTAATCTTAGAAAGCTAGCAGGGAATCCATGTCTGATCAAGAGTAGAAGGAAGAGCAGATGAATGGCTAGAGCACTTGAGTAGTAAGCTGTTGCTAATAAACTTATGCAGAAGTTGAACCCAGTACTTCAGCTGCTTCTTCAGCGTTACATATTTTGGAGAGTAATTGAGAATGAGRTTGCCTAGCATTTCAGTGGTCTCATTGGGTTTTTAGCTACTGTCTGGAAATGCAGTAGTGGGTTTCAGATGAAAATTTTGATTTGAGATTGAGGGAGAAGACCAAAGCATCAAAAGAATTAAATTAAACAAATTTTGCACCCTAAAGATCTTGTGCTGTAATCTCAAGGATTGTGGTACTACCATTGTTCTAGCTTCCACGATATGGTGTGATGAGTCTAGTAGCCTTTAGTTTAGTGATCAGCTCAGTTAACTGCATCATATATGAATTATTCTCAAAATTATTACTGCTGAACATTACATCTGACCTTACAACTAAGTTGTGAGGTGAAGAAATCTGGACTGCTGGGTTCAGGGACTTCATTTTGTATTTTGCCAATATCTTAGAGTAGTCTTTTCATAAAGTTTGGAAGAATAGTGCATCTCAGGCTTCTTGCTTTGGCATACTATAAAGGCAACTTTAGAACCAAAGGGTATTCCTATATTTTTTATTTGCTGTACATTTCTTATTCACTGATAGAACAGTTCTATGTTCCTGTAATTGCCACTGTTTCCAACAGTAGCTATATCCACGAATGGATGGCAATAAGATAAACACAAAGGTTGTCTTGCAGGTTATCAATACTGTTGCTGTAGCTGTATTGCTCTAAGGATATAAACAAGACAAAGGTTTTATAAGGAGAGGCAATATCTTTTATTAGACCAACTGCTGCAGTGGTGGGGAACAGGACACGGGCAAGCTTTCAGACATTCAAGTGCTGAGTTCCTGAGAAAGTTATTCAATTCTTTGGAGACACCATGTGGAGATTTTGTACTGTGTGGATTGTTGCAGGCACGTTGCAGATACAGGTAAATGTTGCTGTGTCTTTTTTTTTTTTATAGGTAGCTCACAGTTTTGATGTCTGATGTAGTAGCAATATTTGGTATAATTCTTATTTCAAAGAATAAGGAATTAGGTGCTTGGAAACAGGTAACCTGTAGGGTACTATTTAAATTGCCATCTGTTTTTGCATTACTCTGCAAACACGATGTCTGCATAAAGGAAGTGGAGATTGCATTGCAGAGAAAAATGTCAAAAAGTAAAACTGAAAATACTTTTCAAATGTTACTATTCCTGTGTGAAGGTGTATTTTCCTTTGAAGCATCTGACTACTGGGAATCACTGGGAAAAAAAGAAAAAAAAAAAAACAAAATGCTTGGCGTGCCTTGTTTGAGGAGCCCATCGTTATTTTTGTGGGGACGTGGTCTTGGTCTCTAGTGTGACTTGTGTATAGTAAATCTGTAAGATGCAGATAAAAGTGGATTGCGTTGCAAGGGTTGCATCTTTAGACATGACTAAGGCTTAATAATATTTAATAGTAGGATTTTATTTTTGCCCTGTTGAAGCCCCTAGTTAGTCATCACAGGATAGAAGAGTGTACAGTTAAGCCGGTTCTGAATACTCCAAATATCTTGCCTTCAATTTATGTGTATCCTTTTTTTAGGGCAGATGGATGCAAAACAAGCAACCTCTCCTCTTGCACTCCTCCCTGCCCCAACAATAAAAAGAAAACACTGTTCCTGATACGTACTGTTAACCTCTGTGTGCTGCCTGTGTATGAAGGTGTTCACTTGTTTAGGATTCCCAATATTTGATGCACAATCTTCACCTACCATCAGGTATCTGATTTCAATCTGGTCCATTCTGTGGCTCACTAGTTGTGAATAAAGAGGGAGAGAAGTGACTGTATGGTATGAGAAGTCCTTAGCTGTTCTGAATTGGGAAGTGTTTGTAAGCTTGTTCATTAATGGCATGCTTTACAGTATCTAGGCCTTGTATAGTAAGGCCTTCATAACTTTTTTTCCTTAACTTGTTCTTCTGAGTAAATTGCACATATTTTGTAAGTGATGTTAGGATGAAGACTGAGCTGTTAGTGTAACTCTTAGGAATGCTTTCAGGTTTGGTGATTTATATAGTGGCAGTCTCAGTATTCAACATCCATATATTTGAAATCTTGCATTTTTTCCTTCTGAATTGAACTGAGCTCCCTGTCTTCAAGTATGTCTGCAGTTGGGGTGGGTGTAGGGAGTGGACTCACCCCAAAGCCCGGTCATTAGATGTTTTGGTTGTAACTCTCAGGGAGCTTACCCCATGGTCTTGTCTGGGAATGGGGAGGGTGTTTAAAAAAACCAAAGAAACAAAAACCTGAGAAGAATCTCCCCAATTTGGTGTTGCATATTTTCATATAACTTATGATGTATCAATGTATCAATTTCCCAACCAGTTAAGCGATCATAATTTTCCTGTTCTTTGGGGAAGGGGGAGAGATTTTATGCAATTCATACTGTCTTACAAAAAAATTTCTCTCCCATGAAGAGGAACACAGTTTAGATGTCCACACATAGTTTAGCTTCAAAATTCGTAACAGATCTTAAATTCGAAGTAGTTTGGGTTGATGCTCATTTTAATTTTTTTGTAAAACAAAACCTGCCCCCCAAACAAACACACACAACACAAACAAAACAAAGCAAAACTATTTAGAAATAAAGCCATAGGCTTTTCTTCTAGAATTTGAGAGCTTTAATTTTTTTACATAGTATGACAAAAATCTGGTATAAAATGATGAAAGCATTCCACACTTAAGAATGGAAATTTTATGCATCTAAGAATTTTTCCTTGGACATTACTATAGAAATAAAATGTTGCTGGCCATATGCACTGTAGCAATGAATTTTCTCTCAGCAGCACCATACCCTACAACCATTTAAATGTACAGAATCATTTTAATGTAAAACAGAGTAAGTGCTGGACATAGCATCTTTGGTTAGATTGGTGACGAGGGTAATGTTTATGCGGTGGATGTTCTGTTTCTCAGGAAAACTGGGGTTAATTGTAGCTTGGCAAGTAAAAAAAAAAAGTTCCATATTGTTTTTCTGCAGTAGATTCCTGTTGCTATGCAACAAACAGAATGTCACTTAGTACAGGATATATTAAATTTGTATTCCCGGCACATATCTCTGCACGTTCATTTTATACTTTAACAGGAGGGTATGGTTCTGACTTCCTGTAGGACTGTAGTATGAAGTATATATTTGAGTTTCTATTCTGGTGCTTGCTGTAGCTGTGGTGACGTCAGCGTACTTGCAGAGCCTTTCTTTGTTTTTGGATGGATGGGACACCTGTGCAACACAATCAGACTTCCAGCCAGACAAAAAAGGGTGGTGGTTATCTTCCCCGAGGTGGGATAGTATTGCCAAGCAACATGTTAAGACTTCAAAAGGGAGAAATTTCTTGTACAGAAAAAATCTTAGGCTATGAATTCTGAAAACCTTTAAATGTGACGCAGAGAACGTTAATGCAGATGGAACTATGTGAATCTTTAAACCAAAAGATCCAGTTATTTTTTAACGATTAGAATTAACTTTGATATTTGAACATGTTGATACCTCCCCTCCCTACCTCCCCACTCCCCCCAGTGCTAAAACCAACCAATCTCAGCATCCAAACTCTTTACATTTGCTCTAGATGGATTCTGGAATACATGTTTAGGGTGTGTTTGGGAAAATTACCTTCTATGGCTCTGGAACCAGTAATTAAGTAATGGACAGATGACAACATCTGGTAAGGCATTATTTTATAACATAGTTAGACTTTCGTAGTGGAAAAGAAGGCAAAAATAATATTTGAAGCTAGAAGGATGTTAATTTGATCTTTGTTTCAAAGGCTGTCATGCGATATAGGTGACTGAAATACAGAAACTCGAAAGCTGCGGATTTTTAATACTGTGCTTTTAAGAATAAAATGCATGCATTGTGTCTTACGTGCTATGACGTTTATCCTATATAATAATCTGTCTTATTTTAAGCAGTTCTCTGAATTTTGTTGTGGTGTTTGAAAGCCAACTTACAAAATCTAAGCTGAAATTAAGTTAGATACTAAAATTAGCAGGTCAAATACTGTTACTTTTTCTGCTCTTAGAACTGAAATATGCCATTGTCTAAAATCTCTTTACATTGTCAGTCTGAAGTAGATTTGTGAGTAGCTGTTTTTTTTTTTAATGTTATTGTAAATTTACTTGTATGTGTGGCTTCTTAATAAAGCAGAAGTCAAAAGGAAGAGTCAAAATGAAGTTAGGAAAGATTCAAAACATCTCTCAGTACTGTTCTCTTGCTTGTTTTGCCAAGGGGATGCCTGTAATATATAAAGCACCATTAAAGGAGCAAGCAGCCTTTAATAATACCATTTTCTTTCTTGTAGTCTGCTGCTTCATTCAGAGCTCAATGCCAGAGTGTTGCATGCCTGTTCCCAGGCAGACCCAATAAAAACCATTTCTCTGTGTACACAAAGAGAACCTGATGCAACCTAAAAAAATTCTTCTGGCATTCTGTATTTGGTGAGATCAAACCTGAGCTCTGTTACAGAGCAATGATTTAAAGACATGGACAGGGATGCATGGGGGGCTTTTTGCTTTCTGTTTTGGGAAGATGAATCCTTGCTTCTGTTGCAGAACTGTTTGGCGAGAATGAGAATACTGCCTGTGGCTTTCAATGCTATGATGACTTCTTTTAATAGTATCTTTTGGCACAGGAAACAGGAGGAATTTGTAAAACTGCCTCCTCTTCTTGAGGAGGGGGGCAGAAAGTAATTTAATTGTGAAGCTAACAGTTTTACCTGTAACTTTAATGAAATGAACTTATTTTAATGTGTAGAATGGAGAAGTTCTAGAATATGCACAGGAAATTGGGAAATTTGAGATGCAAGTTATCAGTAGTGTGTTGGTAGGCTACTTAGGTAAATCTTAAAGGAACTCAAAGTAGAAAATGGATGTTCTAAAAACACTCTGGTTGTAGGACAAAAAGCATTTGAAAGCTGAATGCTTTAAAATACTAATCAATTTGTTTTTATCTTCAGGTGTCTAAACTACCCCTCCACTTTTATCTGATTGGACCCTAAATCCAACTGTAATGTTGTGGGAGTAATCTCTTAATTTCTGTTATCATGTAGCCCACCCTCTCCTTTTTCCTCCAAGTCTGGTAACAGCTATGATTTTGCTGACAGCATCCAGGGCTGAAGAAAATCTCCACAGAAATTTTCCAAGTATAACTTTGGGGATGGAGAGGTAAATGATTGAGAGCAAAAATTAACAGCTAGGGAGAAACACTGTTTAAAATATTTTTTTTCCTTTTGTTCCCTCCAATCTTTTCTTGCTTGCTTTTATTTTCTTTGCTTTGAGGAGTTTGTACTGTTGTGCTTCATAGTATAATGGAGTAGCAATCCAAAATGAGCAAAGAGATGCAGCAGGTAAAGCAACAATCCATTTCAATGTTAATGGCTGCCACATGAAAGTAATCAGTGTATGGGTAGTGCACACTATTTTGAGGTTTGGTGTTTTTTTTTTTTTTTAAGCTCAGGTGCTATGCTGCTATAAATAGGGCAATTACAAAATAGTCAGCTTTTCATACCCATCATCTTCCCCCCCCAAATTGAAATTAAATTGGGGCAAATGCTGTAGATTTGGTACAAGTAGTCCAAAGTTCTGTTGGGCTGTTGAAAAGAAGTGAATACATTCTTTAGGTATGTGTGCTCAGTCACACTAGCCTACCATCTCTTGGTCATTAATTAATACCTGCATGCATACACTATATGCAGAATTATGTAAAAAGAACGTGGAAGCATGTGAACGATTATATGCTATTTTTCCTCCTCTACAATAGAGGCTGGATTCTGGTTTGCAGAAAGAACTAGATTGTGGTTTGAAGGCTGCTTTTTTGTGGTTTAGGTTGTCTTTCTCTGTTGCAGAGGTTGGAAAGTCTCTAATGAATGAGGTAGGGAACTGCTTGAAGAGAAGATGATTTCACGGTCTCAGCTCAGTGTTTTCCGCAAGAACTGACTGCTTTTTATTTTTCAAAGCGTTTCTGTCCTTTGGTGCTGGTTGAGTTGTTCAGAATTGTCAGGGATGTTCATTAGCTATGTCCTGACTTGTTTTCTTATTGACTAACTTAAGACTGTGGGCCTGATCTGTCAAAACATCAAATTATTCAGCATATACTCTAATCCTTCAAAGCACAGAGAACATTATATGGCCACTGAAGACAAAGGGCCCTGGATCATCTTGGATTAAATGATCAACATCAGAAGACTTGGTACACCAGTTATTGTGCTTCAGCTCTCCAATGGAGGAAACAACTTCCCATCTGTTTCTCCTTTAATTTCCAACTTCTGCTAATTTCTTAAAAATAAGCGTGTTCAAGTTTGAAGCTTTCAAATGCTGTATTTTATGACACTGTGCTTAAACCATGAATAACTTCTGAATTTGGTATTCAGAACAAGTTTTGATTAATGTGCAAAAAACCTCACTACATATTGAATAATGAAGAGACCTACTAGCGGTTCATTTACTCCTCAGTCCATCTATCCTAAGTCAGAGGTAGTCTGAGAAAAAAGGTGGGAGGGGTGGGAGGAGTAAGTATATAACTGAGACTTTTTAATGGTTTTACAACCATAAGTCACTCCTTCCTCTTATATATAAGCAACCAGAACTTCTAATTGTTCTTAACTCTTGTACTTTTTTTTTAACTCTAAAGGTTATTTTTTTAACCATATTACAGTGTAATTTTTCAGGTTCTTTAAAAATTGAAATAAGCAGCCAAACATAATGTGCCATGATATTTGAAATACACATAGATTTGGAACACCTAGGTTCTCAGCTGCATTTGCTACCTAAAATCAGCGTAACTCTTGGTAGTTCTTTTCCTGCTGGTAGAACATGCATGTGAAGGAAACTGAAACTGTGATTGCAACAGTGTGTGCTTACCAGAGAGGAACACTGTAACTCCAGGAATCTTCATTCTGTTCATACTGTGCTTAATCAGAGTCGCTAACTTCAACCAAACTAAGATCCATCAATATTTATTCGTCAGTTTTTATGATAGCACTAGGAAGAACCTTGACACTTAGCTCATTGTTCTAGTGTTTTGTGTGGGTTAGACCATGTGGCTTTTTCTGAAGATGCTTTGAATTGGTCCATCTTGATCTCTCCTTTACCATATAACTAAAAGACAGGTAATGTTCACCGGTCTTATATAATGGGACAGTCCACTTAGGTGACTCCATTTAGATACCTGGAGGTGCAACTGCTCTGTAATGAATGATGGAATGGGTCACTTTTATGTGTTTTGGCTACGTTGCAGATGCAGGCCTGGTTATTAAGGAAGGAGGCATTGTGGTACCCTCAGAGCAGCAAGGAACAGGTTTTCAAAATAACTGTACATGCTGTCTGGCTATGTCTTGGGAGGCTCTGAGGAAAAATGATGCTGGGGAGCAGTGTGGGCAGACAGATTTTTCTTGTAGACTCTGGTCTGTAGACTGAGTTTGGGCACCTCAGTTAAATGGATCTTTAATCTGAGATGGTATCACCTCTATCAGGAAACTTACTCCCATTCTGAATTATCTTTGGAGTTTTCATCTCACTACATGATTTAAATCTATCTCTCTGTATATTAAGGCTTCCATAGTCACTAACTGTGGACAGTAGAGAACAGTTTATTCTCCTCTTTGAAGCTACCTCTAGTGTATGTGAGAGTTTTTGTTTCTCCTAAGTCTTTTCCAGATTAAAATCGCCAATTTCATTAATCTTTCATTGTGGGCTGTTTTTCAGAACTCCTGCCAGTTGTTACTCTCCTCTTGGTCTACATCATTTGGAAGCCAAGGCTGATTGTTGTCTAGTCTGTCATGTACGGATTTACATCTGTTCACTGGAATATATCTAAATGTAGACTTGAACTTTTTTTTCTCTAGTCACTTTTCCAGTATGCTGATATTATTCAGAATTTTTACCCTGTCCTCCTTTCTGCTTGCATCTTCTTCTGGGCTTCTGTCTTCTCTGATGATAGCAAGCATACTCTTCCATTTCTTTATGGTTCTGCTGCAGCACAGGCATCGCAAAACCGCACTTGATATATTTTCTCTGAGTGTAGCATCAATAGGTGCTATCTGAATATGGTTTTCAAAACTCCTTTCTGCTTTCCTTACAGTAATTTTTGTGTATATCTTTCTTATGAAAATGCCCTTTAAATTCTATCAAGAACCAAGTTATACTACAGCAGCTGCTACTTCTCTACGGTAATTAGGATAGGACTCCAGAAGACCTAGAGAAAATTAAACTTATTTGACATTATTAGTTCTTAAGTAACATTGAAGGTGCATTTGTTATCTGTTAGTGGGTTTTTACTAATAGTTTGTGCTGCTGTTTTTCTTAGGATTCAAATTAAACATAGGATCTTTATAAACCTGACAGCTTGCTTCCTTCCCCATTCAGAACCTCACATCCACTCTGAGAGGTAACCACTGGGCCACAGGCTTCTGCAAATCTGATCGACATCCCTCTATGGTCTGAGGTTCTGAACACTAGCTGAAAATGTAGTGGTAGTAATTTCAGGGAAAATTTTGCTGAGTCTCTCCTCAGCTTGGAATGGAATCTGTTCAGTCTAAGCCCAATAACTGCAATCTTCTGAAAACTGAGGCTTGTAGCTATGACATTCAGGGTTTTCTCATGGGGAAAAAATCCATAGTAAATGCAGACACAAAGTATACAAAAAAGTCATCTGTCGTAGTTGAAGCTTGCAAATTTTTACACAGTTGAAAACATGAGCTTTGTAAAAAGCAGTGTGGAGCGATCTGTTGGTTAGCATTGCTAAGAGTATTGCAGAGAAAAGGCTAAAGTGTAAAGGGTGAGAATGGTATGAGATTCCCTGGTAATGTTCGAGGCATCACGTCGAGAGGATTACCCTCTTGGGATCCAAGTAGGGTGTAACAGTTTATGGGGTAAGCTGTTGGGCTACAGCCTACTGATAACCTAGAAGAGGGGAGGAGGTTGGTTTTGCAGGAATAACCCTCTTTTTACCATAAACTCTTGTCTTGCTATAGTTACACAACTGCAGTATGCTTCAGATTTCGTTCCCTTACCTGTGGGACCCGTGTGTCGTAGGCGCCTGATTAAAATCCTTTCCATTTGACCCAGGCTGTTGTTTGCTGCAGTGGATTGTAGCCGAGTTCTGCACTGAATCTAAAATGCTTGAACTTGCTCTGACTTTCAGGAGAAACTCCAGGTTTTCATCAGAATGAGGTATATTGTCATAACAGGAATCTACATAGTTTAAAAACCTTCAAGGAAGTCTAGTGTATTAGAGAGTATTTTGTGACTTATAGTCAGTGTGGTGTTCTCCTACAGTATAAGCTAATTGTTTTTAGAGCAAAATGTTTTACTTGAAAATAAATCTCTGATTGAAGCTGTTTTGTTTTGTACCATGAGAGTTAATTTTGCTGAGATGTAATTAGCAGTAGTCGTGGCTTCTGCACATAGCAAAAATACCACCTGAAAAGATAGGCGCAGTTTGCCGCCTTTGTACACAGCTTATTTGTGTTTCATAGCAGCCTGAAAGTGTCGGAAATACTGCTACACAGTGTTATCAAATACTAATTTTCTGTGTAGCTAGTTGGTACACTTAGGGGATAAGCTCTTAAACTGGTAATCATGGATGGATTACTTCTAGAAACTAGCTGAATTTTCATTAAAAATTGTCAGTATGAAAACTTCTGTCTGCAAAATGGCTCAAAAATGTGGAAACCTTTTCATTTTACTTTCCTTTTGTATTGCAACAAGCTACTATTTGTAGTTATGGTCTTTTCATGGAGTTCCTTCAATCTACTGTACACTGCTGAGTATCTTTAGGTTTAAGTGAGTAGCTTCATGCTGCTTGTCTCCCTATCAGATGTTAGGCTTAAAACGCTTCATAGATAATATGGAAGAACAGATCAAAAAGGGAATGGGAGTGGGGAGAGCGTCCAGTCTTCTTATCCAGCTCTAGTGAATGCATGTACAGAAAGAATTTAACTTACTGTACCAAGTAAAATCCAGAGGTGCGAGGTAAGTGACCATTTTTCTTAGCAGTAGCATCATGTTCCTTTCAAAAAATGAGTGCTGCTTTTCACTCCCACCTGTACTTCTTAACTAGCAGGGCCAGCAAAGGCACAAATGAAAATTTGAAATAGATACTTGCATTTTAAACCTCTGACAGTGGAGTTCTTAACAAAACAAATGCTTTCTCTGTTCACTTGGCAGTCATTGTCTTTCTGTTAGCTCAACCTGCCAAGAGCACTTTCCAGATGATTACTGTAGGGTTACAGATACCTGTAGATGGGATGATCAGGAGAACATCCACAAGGCAATCTTTATAGCTTGGGTTTGTAGCCTAGAGGTCGTGGAGCTGCTACCAAAAACTTTAATAGGGTAAAGAGGACTTGATTGGTAGTGGAGTTTTCAAACTTGTGTTAATGCATATAGCCATGCTTCTTGTTTTCTGTGTTTTACCTCAATAACTTAGCTTAGTTCAGGGTTTTGGAACTTAATTATGCTCGGTCAAAATAAATGTTGTTTATGAAGCTTTTTATCTGATCTGCGCTTTGTCTAAACTTCAGTAAATGCTGATAAGCAATGTCTAGCACTTGCTAAAATTGTAGTTGATTGCGAGCTTTGTGGAAATTAGAAGCAGAATCATATTTTTTTTGTCTAAAACTGTATATCTGTAATGGCTTTTTTGCTGTTATTCTTGTCTTAAAAGTTTTGAAGTTAATTGAACATTATCATTATTGAACATTATTTTTTGTAATGCCAATTAAAACTATTTAAAAAAAATGCTGTTCTTATAAAGATCTTTAATTTTTTTTTCTGTGATTGGGATTAACAGGACAAACTTCAGCTGAACTGTCAATCCTAAATTTAGTTTGCATTTTTAAAATTTTTTTCGTGTGTCTTGTTTGCAAAACAGGTTCTCGTCTAAAATGGGAGCTTTTGTTTCCTACCTTTAGAATGTCTTGATCTACAGTTTAGGCAAGGCTTGGTCAGCTCAAACCACTTTAGAATCTATTTGCTTACACTCGTCTTCAGAGATTATAATTTAAAAAGCCATTTTAAAAAGTGACTGTAGGCTACAGAAGCCCCAAGGCTTGCCCCAGTATTTCCCCAGTTTGGGGAGAACTTCAGTGACACAGCCTGTGTACTCTGTGTGACCACGGCGAAAAATGCAGGGATTATTTGCAGCTCTGTTTGATCTGTGGAATGCACTGCATCTATTGTTAGCTCTCCAGCTGAAGCAAGAGCAGGAGTTGTTTTTCTCTTTTGACATTGTCTAGCCAGACCTGCTGCACTGCTGTATCGGTCTTGAGTAGTTAAAGGTGATAGTATTGGCAGACTTCCCATCCTTTTAGTAGCTGTGGGGGAGCCAAGTTGTGGGAGACCATAACTTATGTGGTTGGTTTGCTTTTAAATTCTTAGGAAGACTGCTGGCAGTATATCTCTAGAAGGCTATAAAGTTCACTGTCTTCAGCTTTCCTGTTAGGTTTAGAGTCTTTTGGAAGTATAAGCGCTCTTCCTGGATAATTCTTTACCATGGAGATTAAACACTGTCTGTTTGTGTGTGTGTGATAGAAATGAGGACAAGATTGTTCATATCTAGCCTGTAAATACAACAGTGTCACTAACCCACGTATGCGAGCTTCTTTGCTGTTGCCTGTTGCGAAGAGATCATCATCTCTTTTTCTTTCTTCCCCCCTAGCCGACCCGACACATCCTTCTCTTGGTTTGTA